>NWSH02000323.1:17968159-17995684 GCA_002382865.2 Heliothis virescens | reverse complement strand
TTGTCAGTTTTTCTGACCGTAACGACTGCCAAAGATGTTCAAATGACAGCCGGGACCCACCAATTTATCGTGCCTTCCGAAACACAACGGTGGTGCACCCTGCTAACACTGGACTAGGCTCTGGCGACTGACTGGTAGTGGTATAACCACCATACAGCACCAAGTGGGATATTAAATACCTTGCTTGGAGTTGGGCAGCAATATCTCCCGAGCTTAAAAAATAACTCACACTGCGCACATTAACACGCATGTCCAGCCCGGTGAGTATGGACTAATCCCCTCAGCTTGGGACCTTTGCCCAGCTGTGGACGTTTCAAAGCTAAGATTGACTAAAAAAATATTTCGATTCACGATTACTTTAAAACTAAACTGTTGATCAAATATTGGCTGATAGTTAGCCGACAGCTTACTGCGGAATTCAATATTCTGTCTATCTCTGGAGTTGCTTACTAGAGATAGAATTTTGACATTAGCCCCATACAAGTAATGTCAAATTCCTATCTCTAGTAAGCAAATCCAGGGATAGATAGGTTATTGGGAACGACAGTTAGTCTGCTATCTGCATCCTACATTATATATACCTGCTTAATTGAGTCCTTTTAGTTTCGGAAAGAATTGAAAAAGCCAGCAAAAATGTAATTCATTTTTAATAGCAGCAGAAAAAACCTAAAGTAAATATAATGTATTCCAAATACAAAAAGAACTATACTTTTCATCAAAAAATATATCACTTATAATCTCTATAAAACGTGTCAAATGGTCCATTCAAAAATTGCTTTCGTCACGCATACATTTTCGCTAATAGCAGAACTTGGATTCACCGTAACCTTAGCAAAAACTAGTTGGCGCAAAAATCTAGAAATCGAGAGTAAAAAATATATTCAGGATTGTGTTCGTATATAAAGTTCGTTCATACATTTGACGGTGCATGCTTGAAAGGGAACGCGTGGCCGTCGGGTGGGCACGATGACCTACACCGGTTTCGCTTTCGTTCGAAGGTCACAACTGAATCAGAGCTGTAGTGAGGAGAACACTTGAATAAATTGAGCTTTTTATCGATACTTGTTTTGTAAAATTAAAAGTAGTTTCTGAAATTAATTGTGAGTTAATTATCCTTGCCAGTTAAAGATTTTCCTTCTGTATTTCACGTTATTTTTGCTGATATTTCTGAAATGACATACATGCGAATAAGTAAACATTTATTGGTAATAAACCCGAAAAATTACAATATCATTGTGTAATATTGTTATTATGTTTACCGATCTATATTTATGAGAGTTGCAATATCGATATTTGATTACCGTTCACATCCCTACGAACCAATAAAGTGGACATTCGTTGTTGTAATAACAGCATTATTTAATAGAACATGTGTTCGTGACAAACTCTGTACATATTTGTCGAAATATATTGCGTTCCTTATTTATCCTTGCCTGTTTATTAGGCGTATTAGATTACGTGATCATTCCTAAGTTTTCATACGAAACTCCAATTGTGACAATGTTGTATATTCTTTGGCTTTTAGTTGTACAGACGACAGCAGGTCAACCTACCCGAATCTGTAAAATTTTGCCAATCGAACAGTAACCTTTTACTACTGTAATAAGGTTGAAAATAAATTGAAGAAATTTGACAGATTATGGCAGGTGTGTACATTGACATAGTCAAAGTTGAAACTGGTTTGAAGTGATAAGACGAGATAAAAATACTCATGTGTAGTTTCTAGCTTGTTTTAACAAAGATGGAATCCTACCTATTTTGAATAGAAAAAAAATACAGACAAGAATATTTATAAATAAAACACCTTTACATTTGATGAATATTTGTAATGCAAACTGGTCATTCGGGGTGAAGCACCTCGGTGTGCACAAAAAATAGTCGATGTAACACAAACCTCAAGTTCAAATGTTTGCAATTTAACTCTGAATTACTGAAATAAAAATAAGGAAAACACTAAGCAATAATATTCGTGGCTTAAGACAAATAAATTGGTGTTTACGCAGTGCTGCAGGCGTTGAGCGCCGCCATTAAAATTTTACAACTCAATATATGTAAATTAAAGTCTGGTTAGTTGGAGTCATTGGCATAATTAGTTTTTTGTTTATTAACATTAATTTAATAGGACTTTTACTTTTTAATGATGTTTCTAATTTCCCATAAATATCTTACTAAAAGGTACCAAGATGCTCTAGTAACTGGGATGAGGAGGTCAGATTGGCAGGTGCTCCATGAAAAACCTGCATCCGACAGTAAGCCAACCCTAACATAGTTGGGAAAAAGCTAGGCCGATGATGATCCCACAATATTTTTTTTTTTATTCAGCCTATACTGTCCCACTCTGCTGGCAAAGGCCCCCCCAATCATTTGCTTTTTGTGGCCAGTCCGCGAGGAAGATATCCATTATCCAGGTCTGCTCTCCAGCGTTTTCTTGGTCTTCCTCTCGGTCGCCTTCCATCATCAGGGATCCATTTTGTCGTGATGTTAGCCCACTTAAATAAATAAAAATTCCATTTTCAAACTACACTCCACCTTATAACAATATCAGTAACGTTAAGCGTTCGAATCGGATAAGTATCGATTCATAGTTCCGAATATCGTGGAATCGAATCAGACTCGATTACTGAAGATGTAGTAATTTATTCGGTATTCAATTAATTTCCGGTCTCACGCGCTCAAGTGCGTTGATAACATAAATTACTTGAGGTGGGCGGATGGAGGCTTTGATGCGGTTACTATTATTATTATTATATTGAAATTTTGGTTTTAAAACTCAAAAAAGCATTATGTCTTAAAATATGTTTTAAAATTCTCTTTTGTGTTTGGAATTTTTGAGTCTCAAAGAAATTACGTCACAGAATGAAAAGTAGCCTGTAACCTTCATCGATCCTGTAACCTATCGAACACAGTTTTTTTTATGAACAAAATAAACTCAACTAGTTCATATAAGTAGCTATAAGCATTAAAATCCACACAATTCGAAATAATGGTATACAAAATCTGTCTATAAACGATTCTGTATTTAGTGGCAGATTTTGTATTGGTACATTATTTCAAATTGTGTGGATTTAAGGGCAATTAAATGAACTAGTTTAATAAAGTGTTACGTCCGAGACACGCAAATTTTACTAGTGCGACATAATAATGATCGATTTACACAAACATCGAAAAAAACTAAGAATCTTGAATTCAACGCCATCTAGCGGGAGGATCGGGATCACAAAACTGACCCGCTGTTTTAGCCAATGACTAAGTAGTCGTGGTTGAGGAAACTCTTGCTTATTTATCCTCATTTCACTGCAGGTCACAGGCCTCTTCTCACACAGAGAAGGAAGTAACGACATCACTGGTTTAATTTACATAACGGATCAAAATTTTTGAGGCGAGGTTTTCTTTTAAATAAACAACATTTTAAATCATCTGCCTAGCCTTTTCCCAATTATTTTGGGGTCGGCTTCCAGTCTAACTGGATGCAGCTGAGAACCAGTGTTTTACATGGAGCGACTGCCTGTCTGACCTCGACAAACCAGTTAACCGGGCAACACGATACTCCTAAATTAACCTAGAATTGCACCAACAGTTATAATTATCTACCAAAATTATATCCGGCCTAGTCTACCGAACCAAATAAATAAATTGTAGGTGTTTAAAATTATCGTTAATTAATCGACTGGGCTGATTTTTCGTAGACATTTAAGGGTCAATTGACATTAGCACGCAGCGGAACTTAATTACGTATTTTTTAACGTACTTTTATATAACAATAGGTAATAATATAAATTATAATTAGTTGATTGTGTCGGTAAGTATGTACGTACAAGCTCATTCAAACATACACAGAGACNGCGACCGAACTTTATGATCGGTCGATCCGCGCGGCTTTGACTTAGCCACGAGCTCTTAACATCATTTTAAATACGGTATACAATACTTACACAGTATAACTATGGACACAGCTTCAGAAGTCCAATATGTATTCGGTCAGTTTAGAACCCGTACTCCGATTCTTGAGATGCAGGCGTCTTAGCCTCTAGACCACTAAGACATTATGCACAATCCTTACTGTATCTGTCTATCCAGCATCGCCAATGTACAAAGTTATATTAAACTAGCTTCTGCCTGCGGCGTCGCCCGCTTCCCGGGGGAACTATTTCATGTACCCGGATAAAAAGCTTATGTTGTTCCTCAGGGTCAATTCTATCTCTGTACCAAATTTCATCAAAATCGGCTCACTGGTTTAGGCTTGAAAGCGTAACAGACAGACAGATAGACAGACAGAGTTACTTTTGCATTTATAATATTACTAGGGATTTGGTTCACTGTAAGTCCTGAGAAAAAACAAAGGATATTTTTCCCGATTCTGGAAAGTAATCCCAACCCGCGGGAAATAGCATTGATCAATTTGATTGTTGAGGTATTTACACTAATTTGCAAGCCCTACAGCCAGAAATATCGATGTGATCATTTTGGCTAAAACTCGTATGGCTTTCAAGGCGATTTGTTTACTACATAGTCAGGCTCAAGGGCACTGCCAGCGAGAGTCAATGACTACATAAAATGCATTTGTTTTATTATTAAGTGCATGGTCAAAACACTTGAAACTTTGATTGATCAGTAAGAGAAGTTGAAAGGGTTTTCAAATAATTAAAAATTTAATAACTTATTTATTTAACATCAACTTTAGCTATAGGATATCCACAAAAAGTAACAGTATTATGAAAGAAAGCAAAGATATCTGATTTCAGTACCATTTCTATAACTCATTAGGTACCTATTTCTATTTACAAATCTATACTTAATATTATAAAGCTGAAGAGTTTGTTTATTTGAACGCCCTAATCTCAGGAACTACTGGTCCGATTAGAAAAAATATTTCAGTGTTAGATAGCCCATTTATCGAGGAAGGTTATAGGTTACTTTTTATCCGGGTGCGCGCAGTAGTTCCAGGAAAGATGGTGAACCCGCTGGTGGAAGCTAGTAACTACATAAGCAAGTATTTTTAGCTGAAACATATTGCAATCAGCGATGAGAATATACCTCGTGGTGATTTTATTGAACAATGTCAATTATTATATTTAGTGGTTGTTCACCTCAACACAGTATTTATACCTAATTATCAATGAAACTATATTTTTCGATAACTTCTAGCAAAAACATCCATCTGGTCTGATACATTTACCTAGATGTAATAAGTTTTTTTTAACCCAGGACAGATCAGGCACAAGACCGACGACATTAACATGCTCTCCGATGCAAGGGTGCATCAATCACTAACATCCAGACGCCAGGCTGCTTTGCGCTTAAATCTGACAAAGCAATTTCGGCCCTACCCGGGAATCGAACCCGATGTCACACAGCAGTCACCTTATGCGACTACTAGACCTACCAGACAGGGATGTGTACAGACGACAGCAGGTCAACGTACCCGAATCTGTCAAATTTTACCATTTGAATATTAACCTTTCACTATTTTGATAAGGTTGAAAATCTATTGCAGAAATTTGTCAGATTGTGGTAGGTTGATGAGCTGTTCACTATATAATAGTATGAAATGCTTATGAAAACCCACCAGAAACCCAAGTACTAAGTTATATAAATAAGATAATTATTTCAATTAAGCAAATAAGGATGGTTTAGTAAAATTTTCCACGATGTGAACTTGGAGCACAAAGAGAGGTATTTTTTTCCTTTTATTGGTTTTATCTTAATGATTACTTCTGAATAAAGATGTAATTTTCATGTTATTGTATTGTGGAGGTCAGATGAGCAGTGGTACCAAGTAAAATATTGCTGGTATTGGTATTTCATGTCTGGTTACTCTATAAGGCCGGGTTGCTCGATTTAACTTTAACTATAACCTAACATTAACCAGCCATCAAATGGCCGCCCATTGGTCAATTTTTTGACGTGACAGCTGTGTAACCAATGGGCGGCCATTTGACGGCCGGTTAAGGTTAGGTTTTAGTTAAAGTTAAATCGAACAACCCGGCCTAAGTCAAACCTAAAATACTCGGGAATACAGTTTTTTTTTTCCNGTCGATCCGCGCGGCTTTGACTTAGCCACGAGCTCTTAACATCATTTTAAATACGGTATACAATACTTACACAGTATAACTATGGACACAGCTTCAGAAGTCCAATATGTATTCGGTCAGTTTAGAACCCGTACTCCGATTCTTGAGATGCAGGCGTCTTAGCCTCTAGACCACTAAGACATTATGCACAATCCTTACTGTATCTGTCTATCCAGCATCGCCAATGTACAAAGTTATATTAAACTAGCTTCTGCCTGCGGCGTCGCCCGCTTCCCGGGGGAACTATTTCATGTACCCGGATAAAAAGCTTATGTTGTTCCTCAGGGTCAATTCTATCTCTGTACCAAATTTCATCAAAATCGGCTCACTGGTTTAGGCTTGAAAGCGTAACAGACAGACAGATAGACAGACAGAGTTACTTTTGCATTTATAATATTACTAGGGATTTGGTTCACTGTAAGTCCTGAGAAAAAACAAAGGATATTTTTCCCGATTCTGGAAAGTAATCCCAACCCGCGGGAAATAGCATTGATCAATTTGATTGTTGAGGTATTTACACTAATTTGCAAGCCCTACAGCCAGAAATATCGATGTGATCATTTTGGCTAAAACTCGTATGGCTTTCAAGGCGATTTGTTTACTACATAGTCAGGCTCAAGGGCACTGCCAGCGAGAGTCAATGACTACATAAAATGCATTTGTTTTATTATTAAGTGCATGGTCAAAACACTTGAAACTTTGATTGATCAGTAAGAGAAGTTGAAAGGGTTTTCAAATAATTAAAAATTTAATAACTTATTTATTTAACATCAACTTTAGCTATAGGATATCCACAAAAAGTAACAGTATTATGAAAGAAAGCAAAGATATCTGATTTCAGTACCATTTCTATAACTCATTAGGTACCTATTTCTATTTACAAATCTATACTTAATATTATAAAGCTGAAGAGTTTGTTTATTTGAACGCCCTAATCTCAGGAACTACTGGTCCGATTAGAAAAAATATTTCAGTGTTAGATAGCCCATTTATCGAGGAAGGTTATAGGTTACTTTTTATCCGGGTGCGCGCAGTAGTTCCAGGAAAGATGGTGAACCCGCTGGTGGAAGCTAGTAACTACATAAGCAAGTATTTTTAGCTGAAACATATTGCAATCAGCGATGAGAATATACCTCGTGGTGATTTTATTGAACAATGTCAATTATTATATTTAGTGGTTGTTCACCTCAACACAGTATTTATACCTAATTATCAATGAAACTATATTTTTCGATAACTTCTAGCAAAAACATCCATCTGGTCTGATACATTTACCTAGATGTAATAAGTTTTTTTTAACCCAGGACAGATCAGGCACAAGACCGACGACATTAACATGCTCTCCGATGCAAGGGTGCATCAATCACTAACATCCAGACGCCAGGCTGCTTTGCGCTTAAATCTGACAAAGCAATTTCGGCCCTACCCGGGAATCGAACCCGATGTCACACAGCAGTCACCTTATGCGACTACTAGACCTACCAGACAGGGATGTGTACAGACGACAGCAGGTCAACGTACCCGAATCTGTCAAATTTTACCATTTGAATATTAACCTTTCACTATTTTGATAAGGTTGAAAATCTATTGCAGAAATTTGTCAGATTGTGGTAGGTTGATGAGCTGTTCACTATATAATAGTATGAAATGCTTATGAAAACCCACCAGAAACCCAAGTACTAAGTTATATAAATAAGATAATTATTTCAATTAAGCAAATAAGGATGGTTTAGTAAAATTTTCCACGATGTGAACTTGGAGCACAAAGAGAGGTATTTTTTTCCTTTTATTGGTTTTATCTTAATGATTACTTCTGAATAAAGATGTAATTTTCATGTTATTGTATTGTGGAGGTCAGATGAGCAGTGGTACCAAGTAAAATATTGCTGGTATTGGTATTTCATGTCTGGTTACTCTATAAGGCCGGGTTGCTCGATTTAACTTTAACTATAACCTAACATTAACCAGCCATCAAATGGCCGCCCATTGGTCAATTTTTTGACGTGACAGCTGTGTAACCAATGGGCGGCCATTTGACGGCCGGTTAAGGTTAGGTTTTAGTTAAAGTTAAATCGAACAACCCGGCCTAAGTCAAACCTAAAATACTCGGGAATACAGTTTTTTTTTTCCAGGACACCTTTTCACACACTAAACTATTAATTGACTTATGTTATGGGTGCTAACACAACTGATAAACTACATATTACTTACAGATATATTTATAAATATGTAGATATATATTATGACACCCAGACCACAGCCAACAAATATGCTCATCACACAAATGTTGGCCGTACCGGGAATCGCACCCGGGACCATCAGTTCGGCTGTCCATGGTAACCATTGTGCCAAAGAACTGTCGTCATAATTAATTGAGAGGATTAATTGATATAAGAGACAATGTTTTCATTAAATATGTGAACGGCTTAACTTGCGAGACTTTAGTCACAACGTCCCACTACGTATTACCAAATAAACTTAGATAGAAGTCGGTAAATAAAACTTGAATTCTAATTTCAAATTTTTGAAATTTTCGTGTTCGTAATCTATACGTTGATTTGCGATTAAATATCGTTGTCAATATATATAAAAATCTAATTCCTGACTCAGTCGCTGGCTCACCAACGCAGGGCCCAAACCCATGAGAACCTATAAAGCTGAAATTTTGCACAGAGGTTCATCTTAAGACTCTCATGCGAGATAAGAAAGGATTCCCTGAAACCCAGCTGGGAACGAGAAAAAACGTGATTTTAACTTTTACGCGGGCGAAGCCGGTGGCAGAAGCTAGTCAAACATAAGCTCCAGAAAAGTTAGTTTAAAGAAATCTGCAGTGTAACTACAGAACCACTTACCCCACTTTTCGCACCTAAAAATCTTTCTGGAAAATAAATCTGCAATCGTTTTTTTGCGAATGCATATCAATATGGTATCATTGGATGTTAACGACCGCGCGTACTTGAATCGCGGGAGGTCAGTGTCGTGAGGAGACATTGTATTTGCAATTATAACTTAGATGAGAATCGACGTGATCCTCAACAAGACGGTACATGGCCATGACATGTGTATGGGCTGCAGAAAACGAGTCTAAACTCTATATTATGTTGGAATTTGGCGGGAATTTGAAGGTACTAATTCTCGAATAAATGGTCTTGATTTCTTTTGTCAAGCCCACACCAAACATGAGTGAACTTATTGAGATAAAACCTTAGAAAATAATTAGAAAGCTTTTCATCTTACCCTCATGGTACAGACGACAGCAGGTCAACCTAACTGAATCTGTCAAGTTAGACCAACAGTGGGATAATACTAGCAAGGAGTATTTTTCCAAAATAATTTAAAAACAATTTCAGTGACACACATATTTAATTATTATGTGAGTTGCAATGCTAAAATTGCGCAGTGATCTCATTTGCTGACGGTACATAGTTCATGGCCCGAAGGAATCGATTTCTGTCTCAAAGTTATGCGAGTTGTTTCAGGATCCGTTCGCTAAAGTGAAAACGATAAGAATCGATTTTGAAATCAATACTACATATGGTTGTTAATGACTAGCTGTTTACCGCGGCTTCCCCTGTGGTTTCCCGGGGGACCTCTTACCTTCCTAGACAAGGTATAGCCACAGTTGAAATATAGAACAGTTGGGAAGCTACCTACTAACGTTCGTAACCGCCATACTCACACACGCACGCGAATTGGCGAGCGTTTATGTACCTTTACCAGTGCTGTCAGTACTGACTGTCGCGGTGTTGTCCGTCAATGCGCGTGCGTGTGTGAGTGTGACGTTACGAACGTTAGTAGGTAGCTTCCCAACTGTTCTACATATATTTAAACTGTGGTATAGCCCACATTATCCGAGGATAGTGTAGCTTCCCAACAGTGGAGGAAGTTTTCAAATCGGTTATATAATTTTGGAGCCTTGAGGATATAAACCAAACAAATTAATGCTTTATTTGTATAGACTAGTTGTTCTCCTCGTTCCTCGGTTTGCCACAGTTAGCCCGATGGTTAGATGACAGCATATTTTTAAGGAAATCTTTGGCCCAGTCAAACTTTTTAGTCGGTTTCACACCCGGTCGCTATAATATGCTCACTACCATTCATCTCCATACTGGATTATGAGCCCGATCAAATTATCGGCTGACTAAAATATTACAGCGTATAGGGGCTCTCAAAATTAAACAAGGAAGTAATATTTGATTTAACTCAAAATCTTTTATCAGAATGAAACGGAGACAAAACGGAAGCTGTACCCGTTGGAGACAATCCCTTGATCCGCTCCAATCGACAGCCTCCAAAGATACATCTTAAACAATAAGATGAACAGCTCATAATTTCCGATAACTATTGATGGTGAGGTCCTTTTGATGATTAAGTGGATCACACACTACCATACTTTGTGTTTCGAAGGTTGTAAACACAAAACTCAATGTTATAATATTCTGCTCATCGTCTATTTTTTCAGATTAAATACACTTAAGCAACAGCCAAGGTGATGAAGCTTGGATCCAAACTACAGACCGAGAAATGTAAATTACCTACACAATTTGTATTGGTACAGACGACAGCATTTTTTCAAATTTTACCAATCAAACATTAACTTACCCCCTTGCGATAAGGTTGAAAATTGATTGCAGAAATTTGACAGATTGTGGTAACTTGATGTGCTGTCGTCTGTACTTATCTGACCATGAACCGAATATTTGAGAGGTTGGTGCTTTAACCATTAGGCCACCACGACTTACTTACAGTGACTTTTACCCGAAGGAATCGCATCTGAGTCCCTAAGCAAGGCAGCAAACAATGAGACAGTCTTGTGACTAATGTCACAGACTCATCGGTCTAGTTTTCGCATAGCCAGTACACGAGGTCTCGGGTGCAATTCCCGAGTCAGGCCGAAATCGCTTAGTGGGTTTTAGAAATTTTCTCAAAGTAGCCTGGAGTATGAAAGTTGGTGATTGATACACGCGTGCATCAAGATTCAAGAGAGTACGTTTTTGTAGGTCCTGCGCCTGATCTCACTCCGGTTGTGTCGGATTGCCGTCCCATAGGGAGTGCACCTGTGTCTGCGCAAATGCTTGTGCACTATAATATGTTCTGGGCAGCTGGCTGATCTCTTTATATGAGAACAGCCGCCGTGTCAATCGGCCATTTGTGAACGCCATTGTTATTTTGTGTCACATATACGTGGGACGTGATAGTGTGTGATCCGTCAGAGATGGTGACGTATCAAAACATCTTAATATTATTGTTTGTGTTCTTGCATATTTTATACCTACATCCTGTTCATACAACGCAATATAAGTTCCTGATAACTTATTGTACGAGTTATTTGTCAAGTTCGATAGCACCTGTTTTAACCGACTGCCGTACAAGGAGGTTTTGCCACTTGAATGACGAAGGTGACGTTGTTGTGTTTTTATATCTTTAGTTTTAGTTAGTACTGCTGGTTGAAACCTTTTCACTTATAAAGTATGATGAGCTTTAAGTTGCAATTTCAGTTTCCATATTTATCTAAAAATAAATGTTGTTTATTTCATTGGTGTAAAATTTCCCATCGTTAATCACGACACACATTATAACCAACACATAATTTTATTAAATAAATTATGATTATTTTAAAGTGCTATTTGTATGCCACGTATTGGAACGCTATTGCTTCCATCTAGGAAACTTCATCTATTATCACATGAAATAGTGGACTTTCATTCTTAGTAAGGTTGTTTATCTAACTGTTAATTGTCAGCTATCATGTCTGTTGTATGTCTATTATAAACTCACGTAGTCATCTTCCAAGATCAGTGCATACATCTACAGTGCTAAGCAGCAGTGTAAATAAGTTCGTGAGATGCGCCGGCGACGATGTAGGTCAAGGACCGTTTCCCCTTGCAGACTCCTTGAAACTGTACGGCCAATCACCACTAAGCAAACTTCTTTTTTTACCGAATCAAATCATTTTTATTTACGTAGGTATTACTTGACCAGGGTTATCTGGTCATCTGCAAGGACAAATTTAAATATTAACAATTTGAATAAGGAAGGACTTGATATCGAATGTTTTGTACGTTTTCAAAAATACCTTCGCATAAATACGAGCACAGTATGCACTATTGCGTCGGAATTTTAAGTGTTTGTTTGTCTGTTAATGTGGCTGGGGATTCATAAGATGCAGTGCTGGTACCGTCTGCAGACATTTACTGTATTCAATTAACTCGTTCATTATATTCACGCCCTCTTCTCGAAGCTGTTTAAGCAGAATAACATCAATATCGACGTACATTCCAGTTCTGGAACAAAGCCTCTTCTCGTCACGAAAAGGCTAAAAGCATTTGACATGGTTCTGTCTCATCGTCCTGACATTATCGTATATTATGTTAAATTCTACAAAGAATGACTATGTTGTGGACCAAATGATAAATTTTGCATTATACATAATGCCCGGTCATTATGAAAAATGCCCAATCTGAGAGAGCAATTTAATAATAATCATTCAAATAATCTAATTGCCCGGGCATTCTACATATTGTACATCGCCCTTTGGGCAGAGTAATACAAACAAACTTGATCAGTAATTTTTCATTTTTATTTTTACTTAAAATAAACTGTTTAACAATTTAAGTAATCAGTCAGATTTTGTAAAGCTTGGAACGTCATTGTTTTGTCATTGTGGAAGTTTCAGTTTTTTGCAGCAAGCATGATTTCTGTCACGGCTCCGGCGCTGCGGGGCTCCGGCGGTCCCACGCGAGTTTATCGTCGCAGATAGGTTTAACGCTCACCACCGCAGCTTCGGCTTGCTGGCCGGCGCTGCCGGCCAGCCTCAGCCGCGGTGGCGAGTGTTACAACCACCTGCTCCTCAACTCGCGGCCCGCCTCGCCTCTCCGCGCCTACGCGATTTTGAATTACACTCTAGGGGTAGGGCAGACAAGACTGCGTGCAGTCGGATTTACAGCAATTCGTTTCTGTCATTAAAACCTAACTTTCAGCTAATGTTCTAGGATATATATTTTTTGGACAATGAGTTACGACATTAAAACCTATTCGCGTTCGTCCGTATTCGCTTACAATGCAAAACTAAACACAAACAATAGCGCCCGCCGCACGAGCCGCATGCTGAATAGCGGTCTCTGATTGGTCAAACCGTGTCACGCGTCCTTCCCTCCCTGCACCGCGTCAAATTTGGCTTCATTATGAAACTGCCCAAATGTCATGTAGCAATATAATAATGACCGTGCAATGTGATAAATAATGAAGTTTAGATAGTAATTAATCACTTAGCCCAATAGAGCTAGACATTATTCATAATGCTCGCACATTATGAATAATGCCCACATTAATCACCTAGTCCATAACAACTATACAAAATAGGCAAGCATGACGTCATCTTTCGTCATATAATAACACCATATTTTGATGAAGTTTACATTGCACCGTTGCGAGTTGGTCGATGTTTGCAAGCGCAAAGAACGATTGTTCCAACCGGGTTAGATACCTGGGTGAGAAAGTTCAGTAACTTAAGCTCGGCGGCCCTGGCACACAAAGAGCTCCCAAAGGAACACGGTGGGTTTTAGTCAGTAAAAGTCTGACACTCCCTCACGCTGTCACCCAAAACGGGTCATCTGATGATTTCCCATCGTTAAAAAAAAGAGCTACTAAGCTACTAATAGCTTTCATGTGGATTTGAGACACTATGCTATGTTTATTTATTAAAGCAACAGCTTACTCGATGAGAAGGAAAATGAAGCTCATGCAGGCACCGTTATATGTGGCCGAGGACTTAACTCTGCAGACTATTTAGGTAACTTTTGAGACTTACCTTGAACCGTCTAGCTCAATGCGAATTGGACATAGTTTATAATCATTTTTAAGGAATTTTTTTCCTCAAAAGTTTTCCTTTACACTTAGTGGGCGGCATTAAGGATAACGTTTGAAAGTAAGTAGGTATATTTATCATATATTTTGATTGAAAGAAACGAACAAATTTTTAACTCATTGTCTTTTTTCCAAAAAAATACTTGGAAAAGAAAAGGAGGGGTAGGGGTGAGATCCTTGGCGATTAACGCAGTCCTGATACTCAAATGGCTTCAGAAGTAACATGGCGTGTTTTAGTCAGTAAAAGCCTGAGAGCTGCCTGGTTGTTTCCCACATCAAGAAATAGAGGTTGACATTGAGCTGTGGTATGACGATTTTTTTTAATGTCGGTTAACCCCACCGTTAACTATTGATGAGCTTGTGTTACGGGTGCTAACACAACTGATAAACTACATATACTTACATATAATTATGTTACACCAAGACCACAGTCAACAAACATGCTCATCACACAAATATTGACCGCACCGGGAAGCGGGACCCGGGACCATCAGTTTGGCAGTCGGGCATGGTGACCATAGCACCAATGAGGTCGCTTCGTACGAAAGCTATAACGTTTGAGACATTTTGTTGGTTCCTAAACATGGATTAGTTTTTTTTCTACAATGTGACTGGAGCCAAACGTTACTTCGCTTTGGTATATCGCCGACAATTGAGTGCAATTGTGCATCGCACGCAAGTCCTTAATGTGAAGCTATTGGTTACTCGCGGTCATTCGCTTACTACGACCATGTACAGTCGACAGCAAGTCAGTGTACCCAAAATCTATCAAATCTGTAAAATTTTACCGTCCGAACATTAACCTTCCACTATTGTAATAAGGTTGAAAATCGATCGCAGAAATTTGACAGATTTGTGTACACTGACTTGCTATCGACTGTACCACTACGATACACCTAGATTTTTAGGTGGAATATGATGATGACCGCTGTGGGTGCAGCGTGGGGGAGGGTCAGACTTTTACTGACTAGAATCCATATTTGTTGCTTCTGGACCCGTTGCCTAGATACATTTAAATCTGAACGACATAAAACAAAAAACGATCCCAAAACTCTCTGACTCGTTTTAATATAATAAATTAATACAACAGTTGCTTCTATAACTAATATTATCGCACTCTTTACTTAGATTGATCTCCCTTTTCTTATAAAATTGAAAGCACTACACATGCATGGGTGCTATTGCTATCTAATTATCTCCAGTGCAGAGTAAACGAACGTGACCATACACATTGATAACTTATAATTAACACATACACATATACGCTATAGCAATTAGCATCTCTGTCCTTGAATCTCAGACGACCTTAGGACGCGAGTTATGCATAAAGAATCAAATACTGAATTGGAGCCGAGAACAAAAACTGGTTGGTCCAGGTTTTGGTGACGTCATAACAGCGAAACGCGAACGCTTCCGAACAGAGTTTTATAGAAAACGACAGCGTCTAACTGTTGATGCCCAGTTTAATGGCGAGGCTGCGTCTGAGGTTTCTCTTTTGTTTTTTGCCAATGGAAGTTTTTGGCACTAGTCTGGGGTCGTCATTTGTTTCGCTACTTCTTCATGAAGATTAAGTTATATATACGTGGGATTTTGTGCCATTTTTTATTGAGTAGAAATTGGTATTTTTAGAATTGATAATGTGATACTGAAAATAAAAACTATAATGGTACAAAAAAGATGCGGTCTATTAATAATTTTAGGCCCGAGATAAAGTGGGTATATGATTATGGTCACATTGTCCGGTTAAAACCTCGTAGGCCTTTTAATTATACAAGCTGATAGTTTATTCGATAATTTGTGATAAGTATTCGATAATTTCCGGCAATGTGTGGTCACCACGAAAGTGCGTTGAGCCGTTTCTTAGGATTGCGAGTGGGGCGACCATGAATATGTGTATTTGCAAATTGACAAGACTCATGTTTGTATACACAATACAATACGTATCTGCTTGTTGATTTTTGAAAAGAGTAAAGTGCGACATTTGACTTTCTGCGACTATGAAAAAAATATTGTGTAAATGGTTTGTCTCACTTGGTTGGTAACGATGGCCCCAATGTTACCATTTCATTACTATATTAGCTGAAAGAATTTGACTGAAAAATATTTTCCAAAAAAAATAACAAATAAAATATCGAAGATGTTTTTATGCAGCTTCTATAAAATGATGAAGACAGAAGACATCAATATTTATATTTTCAATGAAAATAAATGTATGTATGTTCAATAAAACTACATTTTCGAATCGTTTGGGGTTGAAACCCTCGGGTCGTGGGGTCCGAATGCCTACACTATTTTCAAAGAACTATCTAGGCGGCTGGTTGACACTACCCGTGACCAAAAGGTTGGCTATTACCTTGATCAAAGATTAAGCATTGCCATCCAGTGTGGCAATGCTGCCAGCTTTTTGGGCACGCTCCCGGTCGACAGCGATGGGGAGGAATTTTTTGACGCTTTTTAGATTTTAGTTTAAGTTTCTTGTTTATTAGAATAAAAATGTTGTAATTATATTCATGTTCTTTTCTTAAAGTTTTCTAGTCCCTACAGCATTGCAGTAGGTAAACCTACCACAAATAATCATAGTTTATTTAATACAACTTTTAGGACCTATCCCGCTATCATAAAGCTATATATGGTCACCCTAAATTCGCAGTATTTTTCGCTTTGTTGTAAAAAACATGTCGGTTACTCATAGGTCAGCGGTGCGAGGCCAGAGAATTTTTGTTAGTTTTTTTAACATAATTTATATGTATTGACAATGGACATAAATCTTAGTTTTATTGGTGTATGCTGTAGTTCAATGGCGAGAAATATTGAACCCAATTAATGATAAGTAAGCTAATAAAAAATATTATAGTTCTCAATATCGAAATGATTTGATTTCCTATCATAAAGAAAAATCATTTTATTTGAGATAAGCGTTCAGATTATTTTAAAATCAAATTATGTTTTTAATACTTCATATTTACTGGACTAAAATGAAGTGCAAAAAATATCAATAAATTATATTTGAAGTGCATGATTAAACTTCATATTATAATTACAATACACCCAAACTAAGCACGTATGCACATAATTATGAGAGATCAATCATATATCACGAATATAGTTTCTAAGTATTAATAAATGCATTATAAACAAGCAATTTGCGGATACAGGGTGTTTCCATAATTTAGTAGTCTAAATTGTGGTCAATTATAATAATTTATTCATAATGTATTTTATATCTCGCAAACTTATTAGATAACATATTACACCGATCACAATGCGTGATTATTGTTCACTTAAGCTATAGATTAGAAAGTGAAAATAAGTTACAGTCACAACGGCTTGACAAAGGATATTTGTATAGAGTAGACTACATGACGTCGATAAGTCGTGGTAGCCTAGTGGGTAAAGCACCAACCTCTCAAGTACGAGTATGAGTGTGTGGGTTCCATTCCAAGTCAGGCTAGTAACTTTTCTAAGTATGTATGTACTTACTAAGTATATTTTGACAACAATGTCTGATCAAAGGTGAAAGAAAACAGCTCGAGGAAACCTAGACAATAAAGTCTGAAATCACCAACCCGCAATGAGCAAGCGCGGTGATTAAATCTTTCTCTGTGTGAAAGGAGTCCTGTGCCCAGCAGAAGGACGATAAAAAGGCTGATGATGTTGATGATGAGATTGCAGGACAACGTAAGCAACAAAATATAAATACCTACTACAATATTTTATGACGATGTGAATTGGTAACTTTTACAAGTTTTTCCTCTGAAAACATCAATTATTATTACTAAATCCACACCCTATATTTTGCTTCTCATGTCCGTATACATTTTTATAATATCCAACTGCATTATTAAGAAATAAGACAGCTTCGGTGGTCCGCGGCGTATTTGATCCATCACCTTCATATAACATTTGCCGATAGACCGTTTCCCGTATACGTTGTTTAAAATAAGACTAGTTGACGTAATTATTATTGGTAATACAATTTACTTAAAGGTCAAATTGCCATGGTTTTGCATGACATGATATAATAAAAATATATACTTACATGTAAATAAAATATATAGGTAATTGCATGAATAACACGTGGAAGATTTTGAATTTTTCAGCGAAGTTTACAAGCTAAGTTATTCTAGGTTTTTTATATAAACAAATCCTATTTCCCATTCAAAATAAGAGGATCTAGTGATTAATTTGTCACATATATGTATAATTATTACAGAAACAAACGTACTGAAAATATTTTGTTTTGATGGTTTCTTTAAACTTATTTTTGTTGCAGCCCAGTTTATAATAGTATTAAGATTCTTTATCAGTTCCATCTCTCGCACGATGTATAAGTATATATTTTTCTGTATACAAAATAAAAGCCATCCCAAAGCATATTTATTAGGTACTTTAAATTTAAATTAAAGAATGTCGTATGTACATAAATACTTAAAAGCGATTTTGTAGTTTATTTTTCTCGCCGCCACGACACTCCGACACAAAGATATTTAAAGACCCGTTTTTGATACATTTGAACCAATTTAGTTGAATCAAAGTTGTTATTAGGGTAACCACGTATAAAGGTGATTAGGATTTCCTGAAATTTTCGGTTTTGTTTTTTTTTTATTTGAGCTTTCTGAATTCCCGGTTAGTAATATAGTTAACGTGGTGATTCAGGTTTTTTGGACGTTTTTAGTTTTTTTTAATGTTAAATAAAACCTGTTTATTTAATAAGATCGTTATGTTTTATAATGAAATAAAAATGTATTGAATGTGTACTAAAGTGAAATTCACAATTATTATAGAAATATTTTACAAATGTGCTTAAAGAGTGATACGAAAACATCGAGGACAATTTAGCTTTATTTAAATAGTTACTTCATGAACAAAATAACTTAACGTTATAATTAAACTTTTTACGTAAAATATTTAAGACGTTGATTTACTTTAATTAAAGTTTGACACTCAGTGTGACGGATTTTCACACCATTTGTTGATAAATAAGTTGCAGACGGAGTTCAAGGCTTAAGGCTTGCGGCAAACATCTAAAAGTCGGATTAAACCGTATAATACCGGAGTTAAGTTGATCAAATTACTTTGTGTTTAGAATTATTCAATCGTTTCAAACACTTCAGTTTTTTGAGAGGCTGAACTTTAGAGCTCTGTAACATATTTTCACAGGTAAAGATTTAATTAGGCATATTTTTGTTTGAATTGTCATTTCGTTAAAATTGAAATTTTGCATGCTTTATCTTAGCAAATATGTTGATCTACTCTAATGATATTTTACACCAATGCATACCATGCTTTTATGCAAATAAAGGATTTGATTACTAGTAGTTATCTGGATAAGAAGAAGCAAAATTTCATGTCATTCGGTGCAGCCTCTTTGCCACGAAAAAAAACGCATTAAATATATTAATAAAAAAAGGATAAAAAACACCTCGTATTTGTCACAGTATTTGTAGTCACCCTACTTGCGATAGAAACGCAACATCGCGTGGCGTTGCACCGATTCGATGCAATAATTGTTGCCCCGGGTCGCTGCAAGCTCGACGTTAATTAATAATGGCCGTTAACAAATTGCAACCATTTTTGTGCTGCATTTTATATGCACTATTTTAGTATTTTTTGGGGCAGGTTTTGATTTACATGTTCATATTTAGTTTGGACTGACTTGACTAATACGGATCGATTCAAACTTTCATAGATGATTTATTTCTGTTGACGCTATGACAAAAAATACTGTAAACCAAAATCAAAATAAAATGTTATTTAAGGCTAAGGATAATGGTACGGAACCCTTAATGCGCGAGGCCGACTCGCACGTGGCCGCTTTTATTCTGTGTTTATTTGTTAGTTTATGACAGTCGTGATGTGTCTTATTATTATATGTAGATACTTTTATAAGTATATATCTCAATCACTCACTCCCACGTACCAAGGTCCATAATATGTATTAATGTTCGCAAAAAATGATAGCTGTTTTCAAAAGAGATTAGCCAACCGCACCCATGATACCGTAGTGTGCGCAAATACAGGTGCACTCCCTATTTCCTCACTCTCATAGCGCGAGGGACGGCAATCCGACACGACCGGAGAGAGATCAGGCGCGGGACCGACACCACTTCTAAAATCCAGGCTGCTTTGTGGAAGTTTCCTACAACCCCACAAAGCGATATCGGCTCGACCCGGGAATCGAAACCCAGACCTCCAGCACAGCAATCGCGCATATCAACCTCTACACCAACGAGACACTTAGCGCCAAACAAATGACTGTCAACTCACGGTGCGGACCAATTGCGTTGGCGTAAAGTTATGTCCCTTAACCCGCAGTTATTTATAAACTTATTACTACATTTGTGGGCTTTTGTTACTATTCATAGCTGGTACATGAAATTCTATATACCTTTGTATCTAATATTCTATAAATAGGTACAAAGCGTGCCGGGTACGGACGTCAGGCTTCGCGGTTTCAGCGATAGACTGACAGATAGCGACCAACCATGTTAATGAATGTTCTGAAATATTGTACTTGTAACTCAGTTTAAGTTTTATATTGTGTATAGTGTACACAAATCATTTTCAATAGTTAAAAAAAATCTTCCTACTAATATTGTAAATGCTAAAGTTTGTGGTAATGTGTGTATGTATGTTACTCTTCACGAAAATATTACTGAACGGATTTTAATGAAACGTATTTACCTCAAGAAGCGGGAAAAACTGCTAGCGGAAGTTAGTTTAATACAAATTAATTAAAAATAAATAATGTAATCGATGGATTGACTAATAGCAGAGCCATCTACCGGATATAAAGCGAATCTAAACCTATGAAACTGCCTCCTATCATCAAAATCAGAAGATTTTTACTTAGGAGGAAAAGTAGCCTCTGTCTAGACCCAAGCTGTGTTACTCTGGTCTAGACCCAAGCTATATTACTGCAAAGTTTCATTAAAATACACTCAGCAGATGACTGCCCATGTTTGCAAAGTTTCGCATTTACAATATTCATGCCGTGCTATAATTTTTTACTTTTAAAGTTACTCAAAAAGTTTATAGGGAAACTAGCTTCTGCAAGCAGTTTTACCCGCATACCGTGAGCACTACTCGGTGCACCTGAATAAAAAGTAGCCTATAACCTTTCTCGATAAATGGCCTATCTAACACTGAAATAATTTTTCAAATCGGCCAGTAGATGCTGAGATTAGCGCGTTCAAACAAACAAACTCTTCAGCTTTATAATATTAGTATAGATGTAGTGAATATAGTAAAGATAATTATTGAATCAGTGTCCATGTCTGTTGTATCCGATTTGTGGGTACATAGTATATACATTTATAAACCTTTATGTATTAAATTACCTATTAGTAGAGTGAATAATAGAGTAAGTGCGTAGTATTGTGAAGCGATCGTGCCGCACCACTTCGGGTTTGTTACAGTGCTGGCCGTGCCAACCACTAGCAAAGGATTGTGCTACACAGGGAACATTATCCTTACTGATAATAATTATCAAGAAACAGTTTTCATTTTTGTATTTTCTTTGCAATTTTCCATAATATCACTAAAACTCGCATTGAAATAATTTATCTTATTTTGATCTATTTGTCTTTTACAAATATTTTAAGATCAAAATAAGATAAATTGGAAAAGGATTTTTTAACTTACAATGCGAGTTTATTCGGTTACCATTTCAATACGAGTTTAGACTTCTAGCGTCTAGCGCTCTAGACTTGGTTAAAATATTTCACACTTCAGGGACTATTTGTGTACCAAACATTTGAATCAGTAGTTTTGTCTTGAATGCTGGAGAAACAGTTATTTTCACATTTATAATATTCACAAGGAATATGCTTGTTATAGGTTGCCAAATAAAAATACATTAATTAAGAATATTTTTTTGTATTTAAGTTGTAGGTGCTGTTGCATTAAAATTAGATTATAATTATAATAAAAAGAAATACATAAAAGTACAAAACCCCCATAGTACCCCCAACCTACTCGGGTTCGTGTTACCCCCTTTATTATCGAGACCGCGAACCATTTCGCTCACTTAGCAACCGCTAGCCTTTTGCACAATAAACAAATGCACTTTAAAAATTTTGGTGCACTTATGCTGAAGTTTCATGAAAGTATTGCAGTAAAAATGGAAAGTCGTGTTGCAATTTATTTAAGCGCATAGTGACTTTAGTTAAATTAGTTTTATTTGTAGTATTTCGAAATTTTGATTATTAAACTTAGTTATAATACATTATATTTTTTATACAATTTGAAACAAATCCTGAGAAACGGTTTTTTAGGACTTCTTATTTTCATTACTAGTATTTGTATGTATCTCTTAATAGAGGGTTAATGCAATTTATTTCGAACAAAACTTGATATTTCCTAAAGGTCAACGTGAGTATATTGTTTATTTAAATAAGACTTGATCATCCGTAATTAATACAGGCTATCTACAAACCCGAAATATATAATAACTACAAATACTTTTTAACACTTCACATCACCAAAAGCACGTTCTATAACAAAACAAACAACCGAATTACATAATGATTGTAACCACGACATTATCAGTATACAAAAGTCGTTTTGTAAATTAAAGCAATGTTTAAAAAAATAAAAAAGACCACCCCTAAACAGCACTGTTAATAATAGACAAACAAATAGTTTTGAAACGACAACGATAAGGTAGGATATAGTCAAAAGAAAGGAGTGTGAAAGAGAGGTCAAATCGTTGCTACAAGATGGGTGGTCGAAGATTTTTTTTATTGCAATTTATGTTCGTAACAAACTTTTAAGAAATGGTTTAAGGTTACAATCAATTTGAAAGTAGATATATTTAATTTAATTTAGAACATTATTAGTCCCTATTTTTGCGTAGATTTCACATTTTTGTGAAACTATGTACATATTTTAAAAAAGTATAAGGCTATTTTAATTATGTACTAATTAAACTTACGAATTACACAATGACAAACGTAAATAAGTAGGTATAATGTGGATATCAAACATTCTGAAAATACCAATACGCAAATGTTGAATGGGCCCAGAAATCAAAATATTAATATTAATCAACCCGTGGTGCACCTTGCTGAAAACTGGCCGAGGCTCTGGCAGCCGACTGGTGCCAGTATAACTGCACAGTGGGATAATAAAATCCCATATAACTACAATATTCCACACTACGTTCACCAACACGCATGCCCAGCGCGGTGAGTATAGTAGGAGACCTTTGCCCAGTAGTGGACTTATTATACAACGATGGTGAGTAACTTAAAAATAAATTTTACCTATATAGATACTCTAGCCGTTTTCTCGCGGTTTCATTCGCGTCCCGTGGAAATTACTGCCCGTACCTGGATAAAATATAGCCTATGACACTCGTGGATAATGCAGCTTTCGAATGGTGAAAGAATTTATAAAATCAGTTCATTACTTCCAGAGATTACCCCCTACAAACAAACTGACAAATTTACAAACAATTTTACCTCTTTATAATATTAGTATAGACCAGCGGTCGGCAACCTTTTGGCAGGCAAGGGCCACTAGGTAGCAAAAAAATTTAACGGCGGGCCGCACTTGTAATATAAACTCCAGAAGCCGAATGTTACTGTTGTTTTGGCCCAAATTAACTTATTATGACTTACGGGGTTCCCATTTATGGAAGCATACCAACCTTTTGGAAAAAAATTATAAATTATTCCGACATAATATCATCCATCTTAAATGTGGCCTTTTTTTTGGTGTCGGATTGTCAGACTCTTACTGACTAAAAACCAACCCGTGTTCCTCATGTCCCCATGTGTCGGAAGGTTGGGTATCGCCGAAGCATTCATGCTATCCCCCGACGGGTATTGGGCCACCAGATGGTCTGGCGGGACCCGTCACACACTGCGACCGTCACCCCAGCCGCAGGACTCCACTATGAGGCGCGCGCGGAGCACGACGTCGCCCCCTCGAGGCTTGCTGCTGGTCGGACGGCAAGACGCACTGAATCGGTCGTCCTGAGGCCGCGTCCTATGGTGGTTGAAAGTCTGCCACGACGCCCAGTGCGTCTGCTGCCAGAAGGGAGAAAGGAGGCAGTCTCTCTTTCCCATTCCACCCCCTCCTTTGCTAGGTCTATCTCAGCCTCGCAAAAGGTGACGACCGACGATCTTAAATGTGACTACGCTTTCTCATGGAATCCGCATGGAAGAATTTTTGATTCGGCAAAATTTCATTTATTTCCTCCGTCCATGGCACGGAAAAATTGATCAGGAAAATATTACCCACCACAATGGTCAATTTTGAGGTGCCATGCATGGTTGGCGCTATAAATGCCGTGAAAGTTGGGTAGGACTTTTGTGTGGGACGTGATCTGCGTCGACACTCTTGCATCATTCCACCTTCCCGGGACTACGTGATGTGCTGGCTCTGCCGCTGCATAAGCAGAGAACCTCAAGCGGCGCAAATATAGTAGTCTCATCGGCAACTGTATGTTTGAGCCATTCAACGTGGCAATGCTGCCAGCCTTTTGGTTACATGACCGAGTGACAGAGGTGAGGACCATTTAAGAATAGTTTTAGTTAAAGTAAGAAATGTAAATTCTCTGATATATGCATATTTCATCGAAGCGCGTTACACACTATTGACATTGACTATGCGGTTGCTTGCGGTTTGTTTACGCATTTATTTTGATATTATTAGGACATATTTACAAAACATTCTCGGGCCGCAAGTATGACCTGCGCGGGCCGCATGCGGCCCGCGGGCCGCGCGTTGCCGACCGCTGGTATAGACCAATAATTTTAGACGAACAATATCACTGACCTACGCTAGTATAATATAACTTAACTACGGTACTAGAAAATGTTAAAACCCACAAAATAAAACGGCAAAGTAAAGCTCGGTTTAATTATGTAAATGACTGAAGAAAACTAACCGAACATCGGTAAATAAATACCACGGTATCATAGTTTGAAATACCGACTAAAACACGATACTACTATTAATGTAAATCGTGATAGGAATTGTTTATTTTTAATATTTTATAAGTTGACTTTTGGCTTCAATTTGGGGAGTTGAAACAAGTATTATTTATGCTCTTGAGCTGATTAACGTATAGTTTTCATCACGCTACAATCAATAGGAGCAGAGCAGTGAAGGCAGATGTTGGGAAAACGGGAGAAGTTACTCCCCGGGCTCTTAGAATTCGACATCAGTCGTTTCAGATCTTTGATTATGACCACCCGTTATCGCTGGCATAAGCGACATAATCCGCGTACGAAGTCGCTGGCAGAAGTTAGTATTTAATATTATAAATGCGAATTTAACTCTGTTTATCCGTCGTACTTTACTCCCAAATCATAATTGGTAAATCATTTATCATCTGCCTAGCCTTTTCTCAACTATGTTGGGGTCGGCTTCTAGTCTAACCTAATGCAGCTGAGAACCAGTGTTTTACATGGAGCGATTGCCTGACTGACCTCCACAACCCAGATACCCGGGCAACCCGATACACATTGGTAAGACTGGTGGTCCGACTTATGAGAATAATGAAGGATGCTTTTTACACATTTGCTGTTCCTCCAGTTCCTCCAGTACGAGAGTGGAACCATGAGGAACAACTAACTATAACCTCATAACTATAATTCTTAATAGTTATGAGGACGATCAATATAATTTACCTGATACCTGTTTGTTGTGCTTTTAATTTTATTTACCTATCAAGAAAACATTTGCTAATAGTTTATAGGGAATTGTAACTTCCCTTTTTAGGTCGGTTAAAAATACCACTTTAGGCGCCATACGTCTTAAACGTAAAAGTAGTTTTACGTTCCTATAAATAAAAAAGTTTACAAAAGTCTATATGACACACAACAAATTCAAGAGGACTAGCATGAGTCTAGAACATAAAAGGTAACAGAAGTGGGACACCTTGTATATGAATTATGAGTGTTCGCGTGCTGTATAGGGTGTGTTTACAACGTCGATCAACATTATTTAATTCAAATTCTGTTTTAATGTTAAGCTTTTTATTTTTGTATACAAATATCTTTTATATTGTCTTTTAGTTTGTTATTATGAAAAATTATGGTTAAATAAGTGTTTAGTAATTTATAGACAGCCCATTAATCATTGTCATGGCTGACAAAACAACAAATAGAAGTTTTTATAATTAAATAAGGCTTCAACCATATTTTAAATCAATTGCAGTAGGTACTACGATAAACGAGTGCTACGGAGAAATCTACGCTACACTGTAGCTATGCTACGAAAATCTCGTAGCAATATTGTATAGTATACATACAACAAAAAAACATTTGTCGATAAAAAAATCTCGGTTATATTTTTTTTATCTCATTCAAAAATGTTTTTCTTTTCTCGCTAGTCATTAAAAAATTATATTATTCAGGGAATATATTTACAATCACCTTATTCTATTACAAAAAAAAAACTTAACCTAAGAACTATTAAAAAAGCGCATCAAAAAATTGATCCTCATCGCTGTCAACCGGTAGTGTACCCAATAGGCTGGCCGCATTGCCACGTTGAATGGCAATGCTTAGTCGCTGGGCGAAGTAAAGGCCAGCCTTTGGGTCACAAGAAGTGTCAACAAGGCGTTTGGAAATATCCTTAACAAGCAGAAGGGCGCTCGGACCCCACGGCCCGAGAGTTTCGACCCCAAACGGCTCAAATATATAATTGCCGATAAGGCTACTATATTTGCGCTGCTTGAGGTTCTCTGCTTGTGCAGCGGCAGAGCCAGCACAACACGCAGTCCTAGGAAGGTGGGATGGAGCAAGAGTATCGACGCAGGTCGCGTCCCACACTAAAGTCCTACCCAACTTCCACGGAAATAGCGACATACCGTCTGGTCTCTTGCCATCGTCGCGTGCCAAGCCATTTGGCTCAAGTACAGCTGGAACGCCGACGGCAACAAGAGCTCGACGGATGACGTCGTTGATGTTCGCGTGACGTGGTATGCGGCCCGCACTGCGGCTGCACGACAGGCCGTGGTGACCGAGGCTGCTGACAACTTCCCCACAGTGGCAGCGATGAGGAGAGCAGCATGGAGCACCCAGACGCAGAGAAACGGCGAGTCTGAAAGTGGTGTCATCAAACATGGTGCCTATGTTTGACGACGGAAGTGCGTGAAGCCATAAACCCGATTCCCATTCACCCACAGCCAGCAGGCGTGCTCGCTCCGCAGAAGTAATTGACGTATCAACTAAACTTTTCCGTATTACTCTGCTGAGCGGCTCATCCCACTGTCTCTGGGAGGATGGGTTGGCGGGTAACTCGGTGTTCGGGCATGTGGCTTTCCAGACATTTATGGCCTCAGCTAGGCATGGCACCTCAAAATTGATCAGTGTGGAAGGTAAAATCTGCCTGATCAATTTTTCAGTGCCATGGACGGAGGAGATAAATGCCGGTAAACTTACACTAGAAATTTTGCGGACGCCCAGCCCTCCCATGCGAATGGGAAGCGTAGCTTGAGTCCAAGCTCTGTCGTCCAAGGCCACATTTAAGATAGATGATAATGTTTGGTGAATTATTTTATCAATTTTGTCCAGAAGGTTGGTGTGCTTCCATAAATGGGAAGCACGCAAGTTGTAAGTTAATTTAGGGC
>NWSH02000323.1:17948665-17966449 GCA_002382865.2 Heliothis virescens | reverse complement strand
GCGAAGTAAAGGCCAGCCTTTGGGTCACGAGAAGTGTCAACAAGGCGTTTGGAAATATCCTTAACAAGCAGAAGGGCGCTCGGACCCCACGGCCCGAGAGTTTCGACCCCAAACGGCTCAAATATATAATTGCCGATAAGGCTACTATATTTGCGCCGCTTGAGGTTCTCTGCTTGTGCAGCGGCAGAGCCAGCACAACACGCAGTCCTAGGAAGGTGGGATGGAGCAAGAGTATCGACGCAGGTCGCGTCCCACACTAAAGTCCTACCCAACTTCCACGGAAATAGCGACATACCGTCTGGTCTCTTGCCATCGTCGCGTGCCAAGCCATTTGGCTCAAGTACAGCTGGAACGCCGACGGCAACAAGAGCTCGACGGATGACGTCGTTGATGTTCGCGTGACGTGGTATGCGGCCCGCACTGCGGCTGCACGACAGGCCGTGGTGACCGAGGCTGCTGACAACTTCCCCACAGTGGCAGCGATGAGGAGAGCAGCATGGAGCACCCAGACGCAGAGAAACGGCGAGTCTGAAAGTGGTGTCATCAAACATGGTGCCTATGTTTGACGACGGAAGTGCGTGAAGCCATAAACCCGATTCCCATTCACCCACAGCCAGCAGGCGTGCTCGCTCCGCAGAAGTAATTGACGTATCAACTAAACTTTTCCGTATTACTCTGCTGAGCGGCTCATCCCACTGTCTCTGGGAGGATGGGTTGGCGGGTAACTCGGTGTTCGGGCATGTGGCTTTCCAGACATTTATGGCCTCAGCTAGGATTAAATTCAGGGAATAAATTTTAATGTATCTTTTCGTACCTTTATAGTATACAATTGAGTCCCTTGTGTTTATAAATATGTGTACAAATCGCGAAAATTGAAAAGCATTTAATTTTTAAATTTTCGCTTAGTTCATTTGAATCGATGTACTGTATGTACAAGTTGTTGTGGCAAAGTAAATTAATGCATATGAACTATTGCAAACAAATAATCAGAATTAAAAAGAAGTTATTCTGAATTTCACATCTTACTTAAAATAAAGTAAAAAAATTGTGTCTCATGAACGTGCCTTTACCGTAACAGGAGGCCATTATGATAGGATGTTCGCGCCATGGGTTCGCGGTAGACGGCGACGCGACGCGGCTCAAACAAAACGTACCGCCCCCGCGATTACCCGGTATTTGTTTAACTATCGCTCTTAATTGCATGATTGTGTTTACTTAAAAAATATCGTTTTATTCTCCATTTAATTTACAAATTTTTCATCATAAAGATAATGGTTTATTATAACAACTTATATAAATAAGCGACTTTTTTTAATTGGGACACTATTTTTGTACCGCTAAAAAAGCACGTGCGATTTTCTTAACTTAATTTTTAACCGACTTCTTCAAAGGAAGAGGTTCTTATTTGAGATTTCTGCATGCTTTTTTTGAAAATGCATTGCGATTTAATTTTGTTTTTGTGTTGTGTTTTTTTTAATATTGTTTTTTGGAATGTTTTGTGCGCAAGCGCTGATTAGTCGGTTGTAATTAAAGTGATTAAATATGACAGGATAATCACCTGTCAATTTTTGACGTTTTTATGCGAAGCGGTTGATTTAAAAGGAAACAAAGGTCGTGGTTTTAATTATTTTTTTCTTTGGTTATTTCGTGAATTAGATGCATATTTTGTAAAAAGTTTTGTATGTATGATGCAATTTAGACTTTATTTTCTAGTATAATGTAGCGATGTAGTATGTGTGGTATTATTAGCCTTTGTATTTTGTTGTTTACGTATGTATTTGTCCTTGTAATATCTGAATGACTGTTTACTTGGTTTTGTATTTTTTATATTGATCGTACTGCCTTTTATTTTACTTGAATGCTTTGCATGAATAAATAACAAATAACTTCCATCAATAGTATTAAATTTAGGCAGCATACGTACAATATATATACAGTTCATTAAAAATACAACTAAACTTATAGAAATGGACAATGGAATTTAGTTTAGACATTTTAAGTTCAAATTCTCGTTCGTGTTATAAAATTACAAACATGTAGTTAGCTCATAAAAAACGTATAGAATAGAATAGAATAAGTTTATTTGCAAAGAATGTAGGTATACAAATCAGGTGTTACAAAAATATCAGGGTCCTTTACATTCTGCCCGTAATGCATGCAAAAATACAAAATAGTACTAAAACTTAAATATTAACAAACTTAACTAAGTAGGTAACTTATCGGCTAGAAATAAAACTAAGTACATATTTATCGTAACTAATATTATAAAGCTGAAGAGTTTCTCAGTTTGCTTTAAAGCAAATAATCTCAGGAACTACTTATACGATTTGAAAAAAAATGTGTCATGAAGGCGCATGCATGGAGTAATAAGTAAGCCGACCCCAACATAGTTGGAAAAAGGCTAGGCAAATGATGCATGGAATAGTTCCTACAAAAAGGGAGTGATACCCGCAGAAGCCAGTTTCCTTACAAATTGCTTAAAACTAGCTAACAAAATATGTATAACATCGTTCAGTAACCCTTCACTCAGTTAAACCACGTTCCTATTCTATCGTGTTTATAATCCTTTTCGACCTCATAAACATTTTACACCCTCATGACGTCACACCGAGCCATTTGCCGATCAATTTGGCAACTAATATATTTCACATAGAAATCGATTTTAATGCCTCCAAGGTAAACATGCGTATCGAGCGGCCCTTTTGATGTCAACAAAGGCGGCCGACAAAGGTGCCGAACATAGTCTATTGTTAGAATTAACTTTACTGCACTGAGCGGCAGTTGTTACATACATAGTAATTTGTTAATTGTTTGAACGGTATTTGCAGTTTCGCAGAACTTTAGTTTGAGCAAATAACTATTGTTTGAGCTTGTTAAAACGGACCTGTTAATTAAGTTGCTATGAGTTGTGACCCGCGGCTTCAGCTATTCATGCCAGTCGACGTGTTCCAGTATTTTTTTTTTATTTATGTTCGGCTTAGCATGCTTGTTTTTTCTTCTAATGCTTATTTATTATGCTGCTTATAATTACCATCAAGAACGGAAACTATCTAACAAAAAATCTGATCTACTTGTAGTTCAAGGTGACACTTCCTTTGAGAGTACTTAAAACACATTTGAAAACCTATAAAACACTAGTTTAGTTATATTTACATAAGGGTTAGTTTAATATCATTGAAAGGTTACGTTGAATAATACTAAATTTTTCAAAATTTGAATAATTTAGTATTTAAGTATGAATATAAAATATTCAATTATTGAATAATTTAGTATTAGAGTATGAGAGTATTAGAGTTCAGTATCACGAGGTGGGGGCAAGCATGCATATTTATTTTGTTTCTATAAGCAACATATAATGACAATAAATTACTACATTAAAATTATTCAATAACACTACAAAAGTTAATCTAGAACTCAGTCTTATAAGATGATTGGGCTGGATTTCTATAATCTATCCATCCATTGATGAGATATTGGATTTCGAGACAGGCTCCAAATAAATTATGTCTTTCAATCCCTGATAGCAAAACACCTAGATAGGATATAGAAAACACTTATTAAAGACTAGCTTCTGCCAGCAGTTTGCAACTGCTCGGCGCACCCTCGCTTCTTCTCGCTCGCTTCCTCGATAAATGGGCTATCTAACACTGAAATAATTTTTCGTATAGGACCATTAGTTCTTGAGATTAGCGCGTTCAAACTAACGATCAATTTCAAATTCAGCTTTATAATATACTAGCTTCTGCCAGCGGTTTCACTCGCTTTCCCGTGGGAACTACCGCGCGCACCCGGATAAAAAGTAGCCTTCCTCGATAAACAGGCTATCTAATACGGAAAGAATTTTCAAATCGGACCAGTAGTTCCTGAGATTAGCGCGTTCAAACAAACAAACTCTTTAGCTTTATAATATTAGTATAGATTATATATAGTATAGATTTCAAAATATATTATGGACTTCTTGGATTGGGTAAGACACCTCTGTTATACGGAAAAACAATATTATTTTTTGCAAAACTTACCAAGTATGAGAGAGAATATACAGACAGAGATATATAGGGAGTGGTGATTGGCTTTGGGGACTGTTTTAAGCAGTAACATAATTTATTTTCAGCCTTCTATCAATTGACTTTATATCTTTATTTTTTACCTTAACCATTAAACATAGTGGTCAAACTTAAAGTTCAAACAAAAAACTTAGAAGGAAAACATCTTCCTTCTGCATGGTGGGTCTTAAAAAATATCTATTTATAATGTTTTATTAAGTACTAGCCTCTGCCTCGTTGGTCTAGTTGTCGCATAGGCGGCTGCTGATCACGAGGTCTCGGGTTCGATTCCCGGGACGGGCCGAAATCGCTTTGTGGGTTTTAGAAACTTTCATAAAGCAGCCCGGAGTTGGAAGTTGGTGATTGATACACCCGTGCATCGGAGAGCACGTTAATGTCGGTCCTGCGCCTGATCTCTCACCGGTCGTGTCGGATTGCCGTCCCATCGGGTTATGAGAGTGAGGGAATAGGGAGTGCACCTGTGTCTGCGCAAATGCTTGTGCACTATAATATGTCCTGCGCAGCTGGCTGATCTTCTTATATGAGAACAGCCGCCGTGGCCGATAATCGGCTAGGACGCCATTATTATAAGTACTAGCTTCTGCCAGCGACTTCGTTCGCGGATCATGTCGCTTATGCCAGCGACAACGGGTCGTCATAATCAAAGATCCTTTCCTCCACTGTTCTGCTCCTATTGATTGATGAAAGTATACTATAACAATCTCAGGAGTATGAATAATAATTGTACCAAGTTTTGTTAAAATCTGTCCAGTAGTTTTTGTTTCTATAACGGTTATACAGACAGACAGACAGACGGACAGGCAGACAAAAATCCTACTGATTGCACTTTTGGCATTAGTATCAATCCCTAATCACCCCCTGATAGTTATTTTGGAAATATATTTAACGTACAGAATTGACCTCTCTACAGATTTATTATAAGTATAGAATAGATATAGATAGATAAATTATTCTACAGTATTCAAATTCATAAACTGACAAACTTTCAGATAGCGTTAATAACTGTTGACATAAGCATCATAAAAGATTTATTATTTCAAGCAACATGTCATTATTGCACATGTTCTGAAGAAGTTTTCGTGCTGAAGGGCCATAAATCATTTGCTTTATCGTAAAATGACATCTGCCATACGTGTTTCGACATTTGTATGGAAAATATTCATTTTGCAAAAGGATAAAGTGTATCCTACTATCACACTCATCCTACTTTCTTCTAATATTATAAATGCGAAAGTTTGTGTGTGTGTGTGTATGTTTGTCACTCTTTCGCCCAAGAACTACTGGACTGAACATAACACATAGACAAATTTTTATATCTATCCGGGAAGTAATTCCCTCGGGACGCGGAAGCTTAGAATACATGAATGCAGTATTTTTATGATCAGTTTAAGAATAAAATAAGTGGCAAAGATTTTCGCTAATCTTAAAGACGGATTTGTATCATTTTTTTAACCCTATCGTAAATAAAGTGCCAGATAAATAACCCACATTAAAATGGTCAAAATATAATTGATATCACTACAAAAAAACTTCCTAAAAATTTAACAACGTAACAAGGAGATATTATTGTTCAAAATAATAAAGTATTAAAAATGTCAAGTGACCGATGTTTCCTGAAGGCCCTTTCTAAGGGTGCCTGCACTTGAATTACCAACGCATTGAGACTTCGTGTCCCGAAAGATACTGGAAGGTCCCAAAAAGGTCCCGAAAATAAGAATGTCGGTCAACCCTAATTAAAATGGTCAATTGAGTCATAATAAGTTTTATAGCAAGTCGGTTTACGAATGAACAAGTTAGTTTAACTATATCCTGTAAATTAATGGGTTTTGTTAAGATTTTGTCAACCCGTTAATGTCCGGTCTATTACGAGCTTTTCTGTTAGTTATGAATCGAATTATTTTTTTTGAATAATTATTACATTGACCTATTTTCTTACAATTGCGCCTAAGAAATGAAAAGAATTCATTTTTGCAATATTGATATTTTATATGTTTCTTTAAGATAAGTTTCGGTTTTTAGGGTTCCGTAGCCAAATGGCAAAAAACGGAACCCTTATAGATTCGTCATGTCTGTCTGTCTATCTGTCTGTCTGTCCGTATGTCACACCCACTTTATTCCGAAACTATTAAGACTACAAAATTCAAACTCGGTAAGTAGATGTGTTACATTAACCGCTTTACGATTCTTATGCAAAAATAAAAAAATAATAGTATTAGGGAGCCCTCCCATACATGGAACTGAAAAAAAAAAAACATCTAACCTATACTTGTGGGGTGTCTATAGATAGGTCTTTAAAAATGAGATTGAGGTTTCTAAAACCATTTTTTGTCAAAGTCAATCATTTCAGAGTAAGACACTTTCAAAGTGAAAAATCGAAAAAAAAAATATGTTGTAAACCTTAATAAAAACTATCAACCAAAATTGGTTTGAACGAAATACAGTCAGTAGTTTTTGAGTTATAGCACTTTTTCAGTAACCGCAAATTATAACTTTGTTATTCATATACATATTTGTATGAAAAAACAAAGTAATTTTTTGTTGCCGAGAAATGTTCGTGTTTTGGCTAATTGTAGGTAGTAGGTACGTTTATTTTTCATAGATAATGGAACGGAACCCATCGTGCGCGAGGCCGACTCGCACTTGGCCGGTTTTTTCATCTAATCCGTTGTCGTATATTGACTTTCAGTACACGACATTTTGGGCACCACGAGCATTGATTCAGACAATTTTGATACCTACAACTTTAATATGTTTTTTTTTAAATATAATACTATTCTGTTTTTGATCTTGAAAATGCAATTATATTGCTTCTGTTATTATTAAATAATAATAAGAAAACAAAACATATAGACACAAAATGCAATTTCATCACATTAACAGCATACAAGAAAAAACGCAAAAAATAATGTTATTACAAATAACATTCCCCAATTATTATTTGTAACAAATCTTTGTTGCACCAGAAACGTCCATAGAAATGTCTGGCGCATTAAGTCGCTGGATCATGGATCTATAGAGCTGTGTGAAAGGGATGGAGCTATCAACTGACGTGAGACAGCAGTTATAATTCCCACAACGATTACCTTCACCTGAGATTGGATAGGGATGTTGCAGTAGGTTAGGAATCTATCGATAGCGATGCGGTTTTTAAAACATAATAGTCAAAGAATACGTAACATTAACTGTTTAGGTGTTAACTATTTAAAATTATACAGCTTGTATAAATATTTAAAACTTGAATACAATTGAAAAATACGTGTATGAATTGACTTAAAGTAATTTCGTTTTAGCATTCATTTTGAATTTCACCAATTAATTGAAAAGCAGTAGAAAATTGATATACTATGCAATAGTTTTGGTTCCTTCACTGAGACTGTTATGCTAGGATTATACTATCAGAATATTTTAACAACACATCTGGTAAACTTTACTTGGTAATAGTACCGTGATACAGTAAAAAAACAAAACTATCGATATGCAATCATAACATCACTACTAAGAATGCACCTTGACAGCACTAAGGGAAATGGTTTTTTTAATCACATCAATCTTCACAATATATCATCCCTTTATTTACTGTGCGCTACATATTCGCGCACCCGGCTTTGTCTGTCTCCCGATAGATTTTAGAGCAAGGGGTCCCACTGCCGGTGTATTTCTATAGAAAATGATCACCATTGATGCATGTCTCATGCACCGTCACAATAAATGAATTTAAAGAACAACTGCTTCATTATGGAGTATGGGAATTTTATAAAGTAATAATACTGGATCATTTGCGCAATGTTATACAAGACATGTGTGTTAATTTTTGTGTATGATATTTTTCGGGTTTTTTTTTAATAATATTGTTAATCATTTCATAGATGAGTTGGTTGTACTTAAACTTTAGCTACCAAAATATGAAGTTGTGTTCGTTATAATTTTTACCAGCTTTCTTCTTTCTTCGCGCGGGTGATATAGTCACCAGCAAATTTAAATACTCCGTGACCAATTCTCCTCATTAAAAAAGCCTTCCCAATTTCTCTTTCCGTGCCAAATTCAAACATAAATCAAAGGAACTAAATATCTAATACAATACAAAGTGGGCGTCCCGGCTTCGTTCATTTTTGAGTCCGAGGGGTCCCTTTTGTGATGGTAACTACGATCCCAAGTTTAGGATGCGGTAGTAATCAATACAATTTTGATTTGACCTGCTTTTGTGGACTGACCCAGTCGCAGGTTGCACTGTATGGTCACCTTGCGTGGACAGGGGTCCGCAAGTGCAGGGAAAAAGGTCAAATTTGAAGAACAGGTTTCTCGTGTTTTGCGGAAATTATCGCAATGCGGGTCAAGTGTACGCTGGAATTTTAAATTATTGTTTGCTTTGTTGAAAGCTGGGAACGATTTGTTTTTTGACTGGCTGATATTTGAGACTATAGTTGAAAGATGTGAGATAGGTATGTATAGTTGAAAGGTAATAAGAAACAGAAGGTGAACTATGTCGAAATCGTAATTAAACATTTTTGCCAGATATGTAGGCAGTACCAGCATCAATAGTTCATTAATTACACTCGCAATAACACTTAATGGTGATACACTTATAAATAAATAAATTAACTTCATGCTGGTTTCAAAAAGCTTTAATTCTTCACAAGTACAGTTTTGTTCAAGCAACAAAGAATTCGTTCACCTAGGTTCCTATTGTCTCTTTCATATTTTTCGTTGGAAACAAACGAGGTTTAGTTCAAAATGTTAAATGAAAACATCTATACAGTTTGGTCAGACCCATTGTTCAAGTTTTTGAGCTCTTCACAAAACTTCTGAGTTTCTCCTAAAGTCATCTTACAGTAATTCGATCAGAAGTAATCGGTTTTAACTGACAGTAGATAGGAATTTCAACGTAGTTTGATACCTCTGCTTGGTAAAGAAGTCATTTGATTTCAAAAAGATTCAGAAAGTATTTTTAAATAAGTTCTTTTATTGCATCCGTTAACAACTTAGCTGAAATAAAAGCAATACGTTAATAATGTCTCAACAAATCCTTGTGTCCGGATTTATAAATAAACTTAAAAACACAAATGAACTCGGCTTCGCCCGAACACGGCGAGACAGAAATGAGGCCCTATTTACGTGGCCGGCAGTTTACCATCCATTAATATACAGAATGTGCATAATTCTGACATAAAATTACAGCTAATCACTGATGTGTAAGACAGAGTCACGCGCCCGGCTTCGCTCACAAAATTCTACAGAAATCATATTCGTATCGTAGGCCATGCAACGTGCATTTGGCGCCTACGAGATACGTAGCCTTTTTTTCAATAATTATGAAACTTGAATTCCTTAAACAACTCCACACCAAAATCAACTTTAAGTCAACAAATACAAAGTAAAAAGTCCTATTACAATTTTGGGGTTCTGGATGAAATCTAAGTTAATCGTTTTACAAGCGTCCTGTTTTCTAATCTCACCGTTAGCGTCTCTGATTTAGGGTTGAGTTTTCGGTGGGTCATTGTGTCCTTGTGCCAGGATAATAATAATGCATTTTTTGTTATCCAAGATGTCCGTGTGCGATGCACCGATTTCTGTGTCTGTGTGCGTGTTGTCTAGCAGCTGTGCCTATTATTTTGGCGTTGTGTGCGGGACTTGAATAGTGCGACTTCGTGAATTTGATACGTTGTCAATTTTGTCGCACTATTGTTGGGTTTTATTGAAAATCTAGGTTCATTCAAATAGTGAAACATATCAAGTGATATATACAGAATTAAGTTCCCAAGACATGATAATGCTAAAAATATTCAAATCGACATTGTAAACTGTGATCCATATCTGATAAAGTCGTTGTGTCGTTTTATGTTGGACGTTTCTAGCGGCGTGTTCTACAATATGACGTGAAAAAAATTCACGCTGATACAAAACGCGAGACATCCAAGCCTGATTATGTTGTACACGCTCGCGTGACAGCTTGACATTCGGTTAAAAAGTATAGTTTATAGCATCAGGCATCAGGCCAAATGTGTTTATATTCCGTTTTGTAATTATGCAAAACGATAATGACTCCGTCAAGTCACGATTAGGCTTAATTTGAATTTTTTCAACAAACTTTTTTCCGCATAATGTTTATGGATGTAGCAAACTTGTTAATTTTACTGAACTAGGTCAAGACATAGCACTGCATTCATAAATATTAAATAATGCGGTATAAAAGTCACGCATAGTTCCCGTAATATGAATCTTAACTATTTTGAAATGCAGTTTGCTACGCTCAAGACTGTTCGAGTGCATTATAGAAGTAGAAAGAAACTTTTTTTGCATCGTTGGCAAAGCCATTCCCAAGAACATGTGGACCGCTACGTCGCTAGATCAAATACACCATCCTGCCGACAATGTAGTTCCTTTATCAATACTTTCCAAAAAAAATCCTGTATAGCATCTGTCTCACTTAATTTTGCCATTTAAACTATACAGGTGTGAACGAGACGGATATAGAGGAACATCCTCCAACATAATTGCTTCCAAAATGAATAGATGTTAGACAATGGACTTAAGAAAGAATGACAAAACGTCGCGAAGTGCTCTGACGGTACAATTGCCAATTTGAGCTTAGCACTTAATTTATTTTTGTGTTTTAAGTTCTTAAAATTGGGAATAATAGCTACTTACATTTTTTATATAAGTATACCTATTTATTTGCTATCTAACTGTATTCAACAAAAAAAAAAACAAATATTAGCGTAGGTCTTAGCTCACTTTATTTTCGCAACCAAAAAACTTAAAATTTTGCATTTAAGCACCCAAGTTTGTTTACAAAATTATATTAAAATCTTAAGTATAGGGTAGTTAGATGCATAAGTTTATTTTTCTTCTATGTTCATTATTACGACTTCTATTAAAACGAAAACCCAAAATCTTTAGTTCATCAAACACAAAAAAATCTTAAAATAACCAAGAATAAACCAAATATATTTGATACACTCACTACGTAAACTCCGAAAATAGAGCAAAAATGAATACGAATCACTTTGTTACTAAACCGAAAGGTAATAAAGACCCTCATTGTCATCTATATTGTTTCGTGAGTGACCTTGAAACACGACTTACCTAATGAAAATCTTAGTAACAATTTCACCACTTACTATCATAAACAGTCAAATTTCCAAGCGAATACTTAACCACGAAAGACGAATTAATTCAAACTGCTCGATTTGACCTTGAGTTACCTGTGAACTGCAGTTAACCCTTACTTTCGTGTGTTGAACCTTTCAGCGGGTTGTCTTTACTGTTATCATTCAGTGGGTTATTGTGTAGGTTGGTTTAGAGTTGAGTAACTTTAACTTATGTTACGGAGTTAGGTTTAAAGTAATTTCTTAGGAAAAGTTTAGTTTTTTGTAATTTTTTTTGTCGACTCCCAAAAATTTGCAAAGCGCGCTACTGATTTTTCTAATTGACTGAAATGCTAGCGTAACCAAAGTAATAATTGTAAAATGTTATACCTAATATTATGAAGAGGTATATTACAATATCACCTCATGTAGGCATTTTTAGATCTACTAAACTGATATTTTCATCAATAGAAAGCATTGTTACCTGTGAGTTTCATAGTCTACATTTTAGCTTTATACGAGAAGTAGTAAGAAGGGCGCAAGTGAAGCCACAGAAAACAGCTAGTTTCATATAAAATCATGTATTAGATATTGATTGTAAATAATTTCCAGTTTGTTACATGCATATTCATGTAATTTGCTCATTTGTTCACTTCAAAGAGAAACAAAAACAACATCAATGATAAAAAACATTTGAATCAAGCATGGTCAATTTGAAGCCGTAATGATGGACTTTTTCAGTTATATATGTGTATTATCTTAACTTATAAATACGAGAGTCATTCTGTCTGTCTGTCGCGCTTTCAGGTCAAAACTAGGTACTGAACCCATTTTATACGCAGTTAGGTTAAAGCCCGAAAAAAACTAGATTTTATACACTTGCGGAAAGTGGTTCTATCGTTACGTTAGTGAAACCGCGGGGTACATATAGCTCAATAATATTTTTTTGTTACAGATAATGAAATGTGCAAGACTCCATCTTCAACAAAGGGTGAAGAGCAAAACGAAGAATGAAAGGCCTTTGATTGAGAAGCCACGTAGGTACTGCCAGAAACGACTGGTGAATCCCCAACATGAAGAAGATCCAAGATGGATAGATATTTTTGAGAGGTAGACAAACACTTTAAGAACTTGGCCAAGATTTAAAATGTTTGTCAGTTTTGTTTGAATTTCATATAATTTCTTTAACATTTAAATCTTCTCAAATATAAAAGTTCTCGCATAACTCAGTGGTGGTCCGAATTGAAATTTTGAGCACACGTGTGTCCCATATCACTCATGCATAATTACTGCGCAATGTTCCGTAATAACAAAAAGTTTGGCGAAAACTATTTATACATATTATTTTGTCTTAGGTTCCACTGCAACATGCATGGTGACCAACTCACCGATGCCATCGACAGCGTGCGAGCTCAAGATTCAGATGACATGGTCCTCACAGTACAGACCCTCAAGTTCCAAGGCGATGTCGACCAAACCACGCGACCAAGAACCAGCTTCAAATACAAGAAGAATACAGATGTGAACAAACATAGAATGTTCGTCAAACAAGCAGTCAGCGATAATGACCTGACTGATGATGACAGATCATCCCAGTTAACTTACTATTACTTCGACGAATACCTGAAGTACCTTTACAATACAGACAGGTCTAGACCTACATCTGCTAAATCCAGTATATTCCTAAAAGGATACAGCAAAGAAAAAGAAAACAAGGCGACACAAGTCGAACTTAATATAGACGACACAAAAAAGCAGCGCAAAGAACCTAAAATTAAAACAAATGCAAAAAAATCTCCCAAACTACAGACGAAAGACGAAATTAGAGACGACTCTGAAACTATAGAAAACACGAAAATTACTTATCAAAAAACGGGGAAACGAAAAAGTCTTACGATATCGCGAGCTCAGAGCCCCGAGACGGTTCAGGTAATAAGAGTCGATGTTGTTTGTAATTACTCTAACAATTCCACATCAGACTATGAAGATAACAAAAAGACCGAATGTTCTACAGACAGATCTGAAAAATTTAGAGAAAATTCTGTGTTAAAAAACAGTTATTTCGCTAATAAGTACAATAATCATTTTGCTACTAAATATCTTTTGACGAATACAGTTAAGTCGCTGGATGAAAATTTGTCAGGTGGGTCTAAAGTGACGCTGCTTTGCAAAACTTTTAAGTTATCTGATCGTAATATTACTGAGAAGCCGGAACTAAATCGAAAGTTTACAAGGAAAAATAAGAAGAACAGCAAAATCAGAAGCAATAGAATTAAAAATCATGAAGTAGTTTACTAAGATTTTTTAAATGTCGAGTTTGCAGTACCTTTGTTTATTTAGATAGGTAAAGCGTAAGGTTTTTCTATATCTTCCTTCTTTATAAAGTAAATCTATGTGTATAAGACTCATGATTGCATTTTTGGGGTTTATGTGCAATTGAAAAATAAAGTTATATTCTAAATTAGACCTAATCATTAATTTTTCAACAAAAATAAATAATTTGTTTCTACTCCGGCCTTCGCAACTGATTTCAATGATCACTAACGCCATCTAGTATGGTTTGAAGGAGTCTTCAGCACTGAATTGTTTAAAAACGTCACATCATACAGTTGCTTATTATTGAAATGTTTCTTCGTGTTTTTATCATTCATAAACAAATATAAAGAGTTGAGAAGAAATAAAACAAGAGAGATTCAGTTTTTAGTTCAAGAGACATCACCTCACTCATATAAATCATGTGGAAGTAACTCTGTGTTTGTAATACGCTAAAATTCTGAACCGATAAAATGATTGGTACACTTTTATCCGGCTGCGGGGAGTAAGCTGTTCAAGATACATCACACATCTTCGTGACTCTTAGACCGTTGGCGCTCAAGTCTTTCTTTCTAACCTAACCTAACCTAACGATTTTTGAAACTATGCGACCTATATGTAGAAATGGTACCTGAATTAGACTTTCAACGCTTTTGTGCTTGCATTTTAATATTACTTGAAAAAGATTATTTTAAAATGGTAATTAATTTTGATAACTTGCTTATATAAAAAAAAAAATAGAATATTTGAGAAAATACCTAGTTACAAACAAACGAGAAGAATGGATGAATTAAATATTGAAAAGTGGGTACAAAATGAACTATTATTTATGATAACAACATGAAAAATACACTATATTGTAGAAAACTATGTCCTTAATTTCATTTGGTTATTGAAACGCATACGGACAGATAGACAATAAGATTTTTTCTGTCATAGTTAGTACGGTGTCGGCGTGGTGTCGTATACCTGTCTGCAAACTTGCCGGCTCTCTGGCGCCATCCTTAGTTAGAACAGTGGTTCTCAAACTTCTTTGGTATATAGGTAACAGGTTATAGGTACTAACCAAAAGTTAATTTAAAACGGTACTAACCAAAAGTTAATTTTAAACGCACGTAGGGTTCCGTACCAGTATCTACGAAAAATTAAAAAAAAACTTGTTTATCATATTGGTTGTTATAGCGGTAACGGAAATATTTTAAATTAATAAATTTCAGCTTTTTAGCTGTCACGGTTTCTGAGATACAGCCTGGAGACAGACAGCAGAGGTTTATTAATAGGATCCCGTGGGTACGGAATCATAAAAATTTTACTATGAGTTTTCCAGTTAAATATTTAAAGAAACAGTTGTTTTAAAAAAAACGGTCGTTTATGTTGTCAGTGAAAGATAAATTGATTCATACCTATTTTATTTACTAGCAATATGAAATTAAAGCCTATCGAATTTGATTTGTGATTGACCTTAATAATACTTACTGACTTAATAAAAATAACTTTAATCATAGATATATAATTATTTATCACATTTACATTTACGAAAGATGAGAACTTAGCACAAGCCTGTGTCAGTTTCCACCCAGCTACCCCTGTTGTTCGAAAGCGTAACATTAAACTTTGACAATCTCTGACTTTTACGCAGAAAAAATATAGTAAGGTATAGTTTTCACGAGCCCCGTGATTTAGTGAGGCGATGCGTGATTAAAAAAAAGTCGTTTTAAACTATGGACAAAACTAAAAAAAATAACAAAACGTTTTGTAATCAATCTTTTAGTTTTTACTTAAATTGACAGAATATAATAAGGGAACGATTTTGAGTTATTTATTTGATTACTATTCTTTTATTTTAATGTCATATTAATTGTGTAAGATGCTATTCAAGAACCGATATTAATTGCTAAAAATAAATTAGAAATAAATTAATTAATCCTCTCAGTCATAATATAGATTTTTTTTATTTAAATTAGAATTGACTTTGATAATTATCAAAGAGTTAAACTACTAAAAGCCCTTTTCATAGGATTTAGATAAAGTTCTAGATAGCTATCAGACAGGCAATGTCATAGAAAAGCAGTCAACATTTAAAAACATTCTTATAGAAATATCTGTCAGATAGCTAATTAGTACATTATCTGGAACCTATGAAACGGGCTTTAAGTCTATAAAAATCTTTAATTCAACATACAACGCTGGAAAAGATTGAGGCACCTAGGAAACGACATAGTGTTAAAGTGAGAAAAGTACCTTCTAAGAAAAATAATTGATAACTAAATTATACAAAATATTACTTCTCAAGATCAATAACTTTTATTCCAAGATTTTAGAAAGTCTCAAAAAGAGGTAAGTTCGTATCAGTCGCCATAAGGACCGACTTTGTACAGACGACAACACATCAAGTTATCACAATCTGTCAAATTTCTTCAGTAGATTCTCAGCTTTATCACAATAGCGGAACATTAATGTTCGGTTGGTAAAATTTGACAGATTCGGGTAGGTCGACCGGCTGTCGTCTGTACAAAATACTAACTTAATTAGGTACTGGGGCAAACTTGAAGCGGTTGAGTTCCGATTGTGTGTGCAACGTCATCTAGCGGAGGAACGTCACAACATCACCCACCTTATTACAAATCATCATCTGCCTAGCCTTTTCCCAAGTTGTGGTCGAAGTGTTTTTTTAACCTTAACTCATAATTTGTATTACAAAATGAAAGACAAGTGGAATCATCATCATCATTTATTTCTCAGTATATTGTACATTGAAGTTTTACATTTACATTAAATACAGTTTCTCATACACCATGACTGGTGTAGAAATATTAAATTAAACATGCTATATAAACAAAATAGTAATTATAATAATGTCAAGTAAATTATATTAAAAAAAAGTATATTATTTGGGTCAAAATGTTAAAATATTAATTATAATGTTTATATAATGAATGTATAATATATAATGAATGATGATATCAGGATCAAACATTTCATTTTTCTACAATAATCACGGGTCACCTTTTTATAAAATGTGGTTTTAAAAAATAGCCGGTTTAGTACTAGGCTTTGAGCTTTAACTTTGTTAAAAACTGAGATGGTTTATTTACTTATATCGAATACTAAAGCCGGTACTTTCTTTTAAGACCACATTTATATGTAACTAGCTTCCACCAGCGGACCACCCGCGTCCCCCGAACTACTCCGCGCACCCGGATAAAAAGTAGCCTATAGCCTTCCTCGATAAATGGGCTAAATCTAACGCTGAAAGATTTTTTCAAATCGGACCAGTAGTTCTTGAGATTAGTGCATTCAAACAAACAAACTCTTCAGCTTTATAATATTAGTATAGATAAGTTGGGACGTGTTGATTGGGGAAAAATTTGATGTGTATGGTTCTAAATTATCTTTCCACTTGATTGTCTTTTTGTCATGCATATTCAGAGTTAAAGTTAGAAATAAATGTCTTAAAAACATAATCATGTATAATGAGATTTACATCAATCATTGTTAGTGCTTCCCTGGTTTCTGACCCATACGTGATATGCAGATTCTTTGATCTTAGGATAATGAGCGTATTAAGATGTATGGGTAATTCGTAAATATTAAGTAATAATATAATCTCTGTAGGTTTACTGCAGTACACTGAGAAAAAGATTTATCGTTGGTTTAAAGTTGTAAAAAAAATTAATTTTAAATTATAATTTTATCGTGTTTATGTAGGTACCTATATTTATTTACAGAAGCCTAATTTTGGTAAGTTCTTTGATATTTTTAACAATTGAAACATTGACGAAAAAAAATATGATAAAAATGAAAAGGTTTATCTTTTCACTTTATTTATTTTTCCCGACTTCCTGAAGGGGTTATCTTTTCATCTAATTCCTGATATTTAAATAGACTCCATACAGAGTACACTATATCTAACAACATTAATAGCAGCAGTTTTTAGTCAGTGATCAAGTAAAATATGCTCATTTTCCTCTATACAATTGATTTGAATAAACAAACAAGTTAGGTATTAGACGGAAAACACTTGTTATATCATTTTCAATAAAGATTTTGCAAAAGACAGAATGATGAGCGATCACGTTGTCTATTTATGTTACGTAAGTACTTCAAGTATTAGTTTTATGTCTTGAAAATTCAGTTCGTAGTAGCCTAGTGATGAAATCATGAGATTCTCAAGTAGGCAAGAGTGTATAGATTGAAAGTACCATGTCACTTTTTTGAGTTACGGGCATGTACACACAGCACATCAAGTTACCACAATCTGTCAAATTTCTGCAATAGATTTTCAACCTTATTACAATAGTGGAAGGTTAATGTTCGATTGG
>NWSH02000323.1:17901098-17923130 GCA_002382865.2 Heliothis virescens | reverse complement strand
ACTCGTGGATAATGTAGCTTTCGAATGGTGAAAGAATTTTTAAAATCGGTCCAGTAGTTTTTGAGCCTATTCATTACAACCAAACAAACAAACAAACAAAGTTTTCCTCTTTATAATATTGGAATAGAAAAAATACTTGGTTTTGTGTCAAAAAATCCTTTACGTTATTTTCGCACATGTAACTTCTCATGTTAGGTATGGGTAGGCTTATTTCAGCAAACCGCCTTTGAATATTTTTGTGTTTTATTAATTTATATATTACTTATATATATTTTTTAACATCTTGAGAACTTCCTACTTTTTTTTAAGTCGGTTGAAAATTTAATCTCACTCGACGTCCATACAAGTACAGTAGCGCCATCTATCGAAGTTGTGAGTAATCTATATATAAATTAGTATGTAGTTAAATAAAAAAGAGGTGAAGATTTGTGGGTCCCGGCTGTCATTTGAACATCTTTGGTAGTCGTTACAGGTATTAAGAACCGAAAAGTATAACAACTAGAATTACAAAGGGGTATGGGGTTGCCCAGAATCTCTGATACTTAGCTGCATGCCTCTAAACTGGATGCCAACAATATAGTGGGGAAAAGGCTAGGCATATAATTATCATGAGATGATGATGATGATAGAAATAATTAGTTACTAGAAGTTTAGGCTTATATGATTCTTTTGTAAATAGCTACATTCTATGTATTTTAAGATAAGATTATCAAAATTCTACGGAATAAACTTCTGTGGTCAAGATGGATGGTCTATACTAATATTATGAGGAAAAAAATTGTTTAGAAGTATGTTTGCAACGAAATGGCTCAAAAATTACTCAACCGATTTGAAAAATTCTTTCACTGTTAAAAAGCTAGACTTTTCTGAATAACATTAGCAATATGTCCGTGTACGAAGTAGTTCCTTCAGGAAGCGGGCGAAACCGCTGGCCGTAGCTAGTAGTTTATACGTATAAAATCGATTCCTGCGTAGTTTAAGTCGTTCAACATCACGTAGTTTCAACTTGCTAAAAATCGATACGCATGTCCAGTATCCGTAGTACCTCTAGGGAAACGGTACGTTTGTTGGTTTGTACGTACTGTTTATATCTATGTATAAAGCTGGACTTTCAATGTACTTGGCTAGTATATTATATTGTTGTTTAAATGTACGTAAAGTTGTTCATTAGTTATAAAATAATATTTTCTGTTTTGCTACAGGTCACGGTAGCGCAATCTGTCAAATTTTTCCAATCAAACATTAACCTTCCACTATTGTGATAAGGTTAAAAATCTATTGCAGAAATTTGACAGATTGTAGTTACTGGATATGCTGTAGTCTGTACATTGAAAACTGTGTTCGGATTATCATTTCTTAAAGATATGTCTTCAAATTTGACAACGATATAATCACATATACATAAACTTTAAAAACCCACGAAAGAAAAGCAAAAGTCCAACACACATTCCCAATATATTTTACCTTTAGCTATTAAAAAACTCCCCTCGCCGGCCACATAATTACGACGAACGCCGGGTAAATCCGCGAGTATAAGATACATATTAATACGAAAATTTAAGCCGGGCCGAACGTCGCAAGTACCAGTCCTGCCCCCCTCAATAGCCACCTAAGTCCGAATAGGTACCTTCCTCGGAAACCTTGCATGTGTGGGTCCAGTGTTTGTATGTGTGCACAAATTTCATAATAGGTGTGGCGTTGTGCTCGGCTCAAATTTTACATCTCACATCTCCAGCGTATAGGGTGATGCTGATTTTGATTTCGTTGTTTCGATTTTGGATTTTGATTGTGGGTTATTGTGATTCTCGTGGCGCTTTTGGAAATGAATGTGAATTATGGTCATAAATGTGCCATAATTTACTTGATTCGAATAATAGACACTTACATGGACAACTACATCTATTGATAATTAATTACCTACGCAATTTACTGCCTGTTTCTTTCCTGCAAGAATGTCTTCAGATTCTAATCTAACAGATTTTAATAAGAGCTCGATGTCATTGTATGGTTATACTTATACAGTAGTTATACAGTATTGGTAATACTACGTCTGCAGATTTTTTTTTCTTAAGCCGGACAAATAAGTACTCATTTTAAAAACTTTACCAGCACTAGCTTATCAAAATTTTCGGCCAGCTATATTTTGAAGCAAAAAATGGAGGATCTTATAGGTATAAAATAATAAATATTAGAAATTGAATACCGCCTTAAGCGCCTCCAAAATAAAAGTAAACTCCTTATTTTATAATCTACTAGATATCATACTACAGCCACATAATAAATGTTACATTCTGGCACCTAAAACTCAAACTAATTACACCTAGTAAAAATTAAGAAACAAAAATCAAGCGTTCAAATTTGGAACACCCTATTAACTCACGGACATGCGTGCTATATCTATGCGTACCTAGGTAGTTGCTTTATTAATTTATCTGTAGCGGAGAACTAACCATAGCCGCTGGGCGCCCCCCTACGCCCCTGTTTAAACATTGCCAAATGAGTATGCACAAGATTTCGCCTAATACACGGCCACGCATGGAACGCTCCCTGCCCCTGTAAATTACTTGAGCCTTAATTAAAAGCCTAGCATTCTGTTCATGACAAGTATTCCGAGCGTACTGTACTAGTGTATGTTAACTATACATTTTTGATTGTACATGTGTGTATAGTTTTATATCGTGGTCCAGTGTAGGTGCAATTTTTTCAAGAATGTTTGTTTGGCACACTTTCGTTCGCAATCCTCTATTGTTTTCTTATGGAAATTAGATTTTGGATGGGCAGCGATTTTTGAAATATTTATCCAATGTATCCATAGGGGTTACGCAGGTATACATAATGCGAAAAATATACAAGTAGTTGCGATCATTTTTCATGCCTGTCTAGTTTTGTAGAGTCCTCAAAAGAGAGGATTTTTCAATTTGATTTTAAACAAAAAACGACTTGTTGGTAAGTTCAAAAATACTACTGTTAATTAAAAAGGTTTGTAGAGCTTATTAAGGCCTTGTACTATTTGATTCCGCCATGAATACAGTTATATTTTACTGCATTTTCTGTTTTACTGCAAAACACAGGCGTTTTAAAAATCTTATAAGATTTAAATGAATTGGCGCGTGCTCAAGAATCGAACTCACATACTCGTACTTGAAAGGAACTTTAACCATTCCACGACTACTACATTTTGGCAAAAGTTTTTTCTTCTGGCCGAATACTTTTTAAAACAGTACCAAAATCAAAATTAAGAACTCTTTTTCTAGAACCAGTCACCACATGCGAATGCAAGAAAAACCGCGGCAAACAATTAGACCATAAACTCAGTGACTGCTAACGCCATCTATTGAATAATTACCTGCAACATAAATTGCAGAGGCAAGATAATAACCCCATCGCTGAAACTACATTATTTTTCTAAAATTTAAATAAATATTACACGTTACACGTTTATATTTTACTCGTTAACACGTTAAAGAAAATTACGTTTCTCTTGTGTGTTAAAGTATACATTGTCATGAAAGATCTTACAGGAAAAAAATATCAGTCTTTTTTTGCATTTTCTAATAGGACACAACTGTCACAAAAGTCATGTTTAATTTTGATTAGTTTACAGTTTTAATAGTCTAACCATAAACTGTGAATGTGATTTTTTGTTTGTTAATCATCGAGTTTTTTTTAATGGGAATCTGTAAGTTAAATTAGAACTTGCACAAGTACAAACGTAATTTTTACATCTACTTATATTTAAAATAGCCGTTTTCCTGCGGTTTCACTCGCATCCCGTGAAAATTACTGCCCGTACCCGGATAAAATATAGCCTATGTCACTCGTGGATAATGTAGCTTTCGAATGGTGAAAGAATTTTTAAAATCGGTCCAGTAGTTTTTGAGCCTATTCATTACAACCAAACAAACAAACAAACTTTTCCTCTTTATAATATTAGTATAGACGAGTCTCCTGAATATATTTTATAATGTACCTATCGTCGTAAGGATGCGATTGCTGAGAACGGCTAATAATCACTACTAATCAAATGCGAAAGAAACTCTGATTGTCTGTGAGTTGCGCTTTCAAGCCAATAATAGTAGTGAATCAATTTAAATAGGTATCCAGATGGTTTAGACGCTAATAAAGGACATAGGCAATTTTCTACCCGGGTGCGAGAAAGATTTCCCGCAGGATACGGGTGGAACCGTAAAGAACAGCTAGTATAGTATATTTATACTTTGAACATTAAAGTTTAATCTTAAAGGACTAGTGACCTATATAACATGTAAACAAAGCTCATTAAAACCGTTTACGACAACTAAAACTTATCTCAACAAACCGCTGTAACCAGCTCCCAACTATTGAACCGACTTACAAAATAGTAGGACGACTTACGGAATAGTAGCCCGACTTACGGAATTGAAGGACGAAATTACCCATGTACACAAATACTTAGTTGACTCGCGGGAGAGTTCGCGCGAAAATGAATGAAACCAAAAGTCAACGGCCTTAGCGATTTGTTCTGAACAACAGTCTTAATAACTGGGCCCATTCATAGCGACCTTCGTCTTGAGTCGTGGGAATTAGTCGATTATGTGTGAATGGGCAGCTCTATATATTTATTTTTTAGTGAGAGAAGTAAATGCTTCTTTTTTTAGTAGCATTGATGGCCAGTGTTACATTGTTTTTTTTTCTTATTATAAATGTAACGTAACCGATTAATGATGGATTTCTATAAACTATCTAAGTATTAGCTGATTTTCGACTAGAGATTAATTTTGAATTTAGCTTCATTTGAGTTAAATTTTTAAATCTTACAATGTTTAAGTACAGACGACAGCAGGTCAACTTATACGAATCTGTCAAATTTTACCAATCGAAAATTAACCTTCCACTACTGTGATAATGTTGAAAATCTATCGCAGAAATTTGCAAGATTGTGGTAACTTCATCTTACGTCTATCATCTATACCTACCTACTTACGTTTAAGAAATCCGCGGTTATATGGTGTAGATAAATCAAAGTTTAGAGAAAAGCGAGAAAGCAAGAATACTTACGGCCAATTTCACAGGTTTTTATCTAGCAGATATAGATGCCATAGAAAAGTAATCAAAATTTAACATTTCTATGGCGAGATCTGTCAGATAGCTGCAGAGAACTTTATATGAAACCTTTGAAAGTGGCCCTTAATTATAAAAGTAACTTAATAACCCGATTAACTTGACAATCGCTAAAATCATCAAATGTCTTTGAAACTCATCTATCATTATATTACTTTTGCACAATGCAAATGACCACACAGTTTTTCTCCACGCAATAAAGCAATTCCGTCCGCATTGAAAGTGTAGGGGTAGTTTGTACCCCGGCCCGGTCGATTCACAGCTGGTCGCCATTCGATTTTTGTTGCCAACTTTGAAGAAGGAGGTTGTGTGTTGAATTTAATAATTGTTAAAAATGTATTAATATTCTAGGAGAAATTGTTATATTAGGTTTGCAACTACTATCATTATGCCATATCAACTAAAAGAGTTATTTATCTTATCTATCGTATCTTGCTAAAAAAGGGGCACCAAGTTTAAAATAAAATAATAGTAAGAAGTATAATAATTTAACTCATAATCAAGACTTTATAATGAGAAGAGAAGAGAGAATAATAAATACTGAAATATATCTCTGGAAGATTTGGTTTTAAAAAATATCACTACGATGCGATCGCCAACCCCATTTTATGACCATTGTCTGCCGTGTACTAAACGTTTTATGTATAAACCTACCTAGAAGTCAATGGTAGAAAAATTTGCGTTAGAGCCAACTTCCGAAAGGACATTTCCTTTTAATTGGTTTTTTTCTTGTAACGTCTTTCCAATAAGATTCTACAGACTTGAGACCTGAAGAAAATGCTTATTCAAGATCTGGGTTTAGACCTAAAAAGCAGGTTTTAAATTTGATCACCTATATCTATATTTTAAAAGCTTTTATTTATTCCTGTAAATACAATTGTAAGTAGAGGTATTTCTTAAATAGAAGTCTTATGGGAATGTCTTAAAAGTCACAAAGCTTTAATAGGAACTGAGTTTTGCCTATAAAAATTAAGACAAAAGATGGATTAATCAAGAAACAAATCGTAACATAATCAAACCTATTCTAGACATCGAAACCGATCCAGCTCTTAATGATGAAAGCACAAATACGTGTGGACATCGACGCGTGGACTAGAAATTGTATAAAATGTGGCTGGGCACATTTCCATCGCCAAGGGAATTTGCACAAGGAGAAACCAGGAAGGAACGGGTGCACCCCTTTCTCTCGGGGGTGTGGGCCGGACGGCCTACATACGCGAGGGTCGGTGTTTACAACGAGCTGGGCACGCACGCCGCTCTGTGTTCTACAGAATCAGGGCTGCGCGCCGGACACACAGGGTTGCCACTCGCCAAAAACAAATTTTAGAGAAAAATTTTAAGTTCAATTTTCAGTACTTTTAAGTCATTGAATAAGCTTGATAATAGAAGTATAGGATTACAACGTGATGATAGTATGAAAACGGGAAGGATTGCTATTGGTCACTTTTCGTGTAGTGACCGATATAAGTTCTAGTTAGATAAGTTCGTATGTTACAGCGAAGAGTGTTAGTGTACTAAAGTTTTGTTTTGTTTCGGATACTACTTAACCTAGTCTGTAACTTAGTAACAGAAGTGTTTTGTTTACAAAAACAATGTGAAAGTGCGTCTACGATTGTTTTTTATCTAGTCAATTAAATAGGTTCCGTTGTTTATTCTAATAATCTTTTTACAAAAATCTCGATTAAGGAAAGATAGCAAAGTAATAAAAATAGTTCTAACTTCCTTATCCTATTCTATCAATAGAACAAAACCCACATTCGAAACGAGAAACATAAACAAAAAACTTTAAAATGTTATTTTTTAAATATTCAAATAGTCTTGAATAGTTCGAATTAACCCTAGCTGGCTAGTCGGCGTACTAGATGACGCAGGGTGGCCGGTGGGGGGATGGGGGTGCGGCGAGCGATCCGGGGAGTGGTGCAGGGGCGGGCGGGAGGTGGCGTCCCCCTCGCCCCGCGCCCCGGCTGGCCAGGACGCGGACGGTAACACGAGTGCGCCTATGCGAGGCATGTATCTTGGACGAGCAGATATAACAGCGAAGTAGCCCCAGTACCAAGCTTCGACTCGAACGCTCCGCAGTATGCTCTACTTCATTCTTTCAATTTTGTTCAAATTTTCTTTTAAAGTTGTGTTGGTAGTTTATTGCTTAGTATGTTTAGATAAGATGGTTTTATTTTGTTACGAAAATCTCAATGTACTTTATCATGACCTGATCTGACCTCACTGTCATTGGTTAGAAAAAGTGTTCTAGTCTAGGTTTTGAACGGTTTGAAAGGTGTAATAAGTTTTGAACGGTTTGAAAGGTGTAATTACTACAAGGACCGTGATACTAGCCGACATGCCCTTACCAGTCTGCTCCGACTTTCAGTACCTTGGGTCCCTTGTTAGACGTAACGCAACGCGTCGACTGCGGATGGATGAAATGGTGACAGGTCACAAGTACAATTTGCGATTCACGGAAGTCCCTAAAATTAAAGGGTAAAATTTACAAAGCCTTTTTTTTTCTCATGGAGACCCTCCGCCCTTGGGGAAGGGCGAAGGGGACTGTCAGACTCTTACTGACTAAAAACCAACCCGTGTTCCTCATGCACCCATGTGTCGGAGGGGCGGGTATCGCCGAAGCATTCATCCTACCCCCCGACGGGTGTTGGCCCGCCAGTTGGTCAGGCGGGCCCCGTCACCCACTGCGGCCGTCACCCCGGCCGCAAGACTCCAGTATGAGGCGCGCGCGGAACACGACGCCGCCGCCTCGAGGCCTGCTGCTGGTTGGACGGCAAGACGCCCCGAGTCTGCCGTCCGCAGGCCGAAGCCTTAATAAGACCTGTCGTCCTGTGATTATGAGTCAGAGTGTGAGGAGACAGCACATGTAGCAGAAATGCGAATGTTAAGATGGATGGCCGGTGTAACAAGAATGGATAAAGTGAGGAATGATTATATTAGAGGAAGTCTGAAAGTAGCACCAGTTACAGAAAAGATGAGAGGTAAGCGGTTGTCATGGTATGAGCGGGTAATGAGGAGGGATCAAACATATACGGCAAAGGGTGTGTTAAGTGTGAATGTAGATGGATGGAGAGGGATAAGAAGACCAAAGAAAAGATGGATGGATTGCATAAAAGATGACATGATATCACTGTTGAGGAAGTGCATGTCAGTATGACGAGTGACAGGGAGAAATGGAAGCAGAAAACATATTGTGCTGACCGATGAGGAGGGTGAGGACCGACTGAGGGCAGGAAGATGATGAATGAAGGACGTCACTACAATATATTAAATTTAAAATAAAAAACTTTATTCACAAACTTACATGTTATAATAAATATTAATTAGTTCATTTTACTTTAATTTACTATCATCATTTCAGATCACCCTTTTGATTCCTCCAACTTTCATTTATCAATACCAAAAGTATGTCAGTACCAAAAACTATAACACCCATCATCATTATCATCATTATATCAGCCCATTGCTATCCACAGATGAAAACGTCAACAATAACACCCAATTTAAACAAAATATCCAAAGTAGAGCATCTTACCAGTCCGAACGTAGCTATTTTACATGTGCGCGTAATACAGCTACCGTCCTATCGGTAGGTACCTAAACAGCATCTCTGCGACAACTGAATATATTCCTATGTTCTGATCACGTTCGATTATATTTGTCTGTCTGTCTGTTCGTTGTTGTACCAGCTATTATTACGGACGGACGTTGTAAGAGATTCATTTTATTTTTTAAGGAAGCTGATAGTTTTTTAATTAGGAGTAAGTTTTGCGGGTTGTACGGAAACTATTTTTCGATTGATTTTTAGAGTATTAGTGCCGAAAAAGTTAAGTATTTGTAAAAATTAAATTTCTATAATGTAATATGCGATGAGAAGAGATAACAATCTCTCTGATTTTTCATAAAAAAAACTTTTTAGTTTTCCTTGAAAATGACAATTCTCAGTAACTCATTATATTTACTTTCTTACATTTTGGTCGGAGTAGTTTCAGGATCAAAAAATGAAAAAAAAAAACACGCAACAATTTTCACCGCACAAAGTACAGTCAACAGAAAAAGAAAATCGATAAGCAGCTATTTTCGAAATCCCAAAAACGATTCGGTATCCTTCATACAAAAATAGAAGCAACCAAAATCAGTTGGAAAAGACAATTTTACAAACACGTTGTATTTGAAGGGGGACTGGGGGACAATGCGGATATGTCCCCGGGGGTCGTATGTTCCTCCGTTGATTTTTTTACATAAATATTCATGGTCATCCTTATCCTTTCTTGTTGGTCAGAGAATATCATTATTGATTATTTGAATATGTTAGGAAAATTTTATACATGAGGTAGAAGTTATGTTACTTTGTTATTAACTTATAAGTAAGTATTACTTAATACTGCTACAACTCACAAAGTTTCACTTTCAAAATAAAAATATTTTACTACCCCTGCACTCGTACAATATCTTGACTATTTCTATACATTAAAACTTTATTAAGAATATCAAATAATAAAAAAAACCCGAATTATCTTAATTTAAGTACTACAAAGTTTTTTTTTACCAATAAAAATCAGTAGTCATTAACATATTTATTTCTAAGGGGTTCATTTTAAAGGGGTCCGTTTGTAAAACTACCCCTTTAAATTCTGCATCGGACGTTATTTAAACAGAGATCAATGATTTTGTACTGATCTCACGATATTTGGTACTGTTCCGAGAGAAAGTAGCGGGATTTTATTTTTTGATTAAAAGAAAATGTTTTTGTAGTTAACAACTTCCTTTAGGTTAACTCACATCTTGAAAAGTCAAGGTTTCGATCATCAATATAAAATACTAAAGACCTATACTAGTTCTCAGATCAAAAAAAATACAAAATCACATCTCAATTTATCAGTGTCATCATCAGCCTTTTTGCGGTCCTGCTGCAGAGCATAGGCCTCTTCCTACACAGAGAAGGAATGACCGTTAATCACGCTTCATCAAGATCTAGGTTTTCTCAAGATACTTTTCTTTCATCTCTAGTCAGTCGTTGATGTCCAAGAGAAGTTGCTACTAATTGGAACTAGCACAGTTGTACTTGAGAGACAATTAAAGACTGACCACGGAATTCAATAATCTGTCTATTTGGTTAACAGAGATAGGAATTTTACATACTTGTATAGAGCTAATTGTTGGAACTTTTTGTTCAGTTCATAAACCATAATAATTTAAGTAGTAACTGTCGTGTCACCTTTGTATGTCAAGACTAAGACGTATCTTCATTGTTCTTTTTATTTTCAGAAATGTAATTTATTTACATTATGAGACTATTTCTTTCCACTGCAATACAAACACTAATGTCAAAATTCAATAGGAACCAATCTCTAGTAAGCAAATCAACAGATTGATAGGTTATTGAAAACCGCCGTAAGCCACCACGACCAGCATATTCTCCAGCAAAAAAACACACATAATTTTACATGTCTATAATATTAGTAAAGTATTAAGATTAGTAGATCTGACATTGGGGGGTTTACTACTAACGTCCAACGTTGCATTCAATGGGATATGCGCTTTACCCCCTCCCTCACATCAAAGAGGGGGGATACTACTAAACCCTACGTTACTATCCGAGGATAGTACTTTCGTTTTCAGTACATTCATGCAGTTACATTGACTGGGGAGATTGGATGCAAGTCACAGGCGTCACAGAACTGAACGTTTCCCTTATCCTTTTAGCAAACTTCGCCAGAAAGATATATTTAAAATATAAAAGTTAAAATTGTTGCATTTTAACTTATAAGAGGCTCATGATACGCCTGAAATTGTATTAACTTTATTTCCTGAAATAGAAAATAGATTTTCAGAGCTACGTATTCTTACAAAACTGTCTGGAATGGCCAACCTCACGTTTCATGACACAGGTGCACTCCCTATTCCCTATCTGATAACACATAACGTTTTATAAAGCAGCCATAACACAAAATTCTTTGCATAAACTATATAATATTTAAAAAATTTTTTTTTACTAATAAATCTAACCATGGATAGGTCGGTTAAGATAATAAACTATAATTAGATGTACTGGAGGAAAAAATGAAAAACATTTAGTTCTAAAATCTATCACCCTAGCAAGAACTATAGTGCTAACGTTGATTCCTGTAGGTATTATTTGTGTTGAGGAGCTTCTAAGTAACAACCACAAGGGCATACCTTATGATCAAGCACAAGGCTTGATCATAAGGTTCAGCAACGCTTTTCACGGTCAGGTCCTGGTTGGGTCACCATCTTTTCATGACGTGTTCCTGTGTGTTTCGGAAGGTCATTTACATTGGTAGGTCCAGCTGTCATTTTAACATCATAGCCAGTGGTTACGGGTAATCAGAAGTCAGAAAGTGCTGACCAACCAGTCTTACCAAGGGGTTATTGTATTGCCTATGTACCTAGGTTGAGGAAGTCAGATAGGCAGTCACTTCATGTATATTTACATACATTTACAATACGCTTACCTACCATCAATACCCATATTATAGTCCAAAGAACATGATAATTTCAGTAATGCCAGTCAAATAAACTTTGCTCTAAGTAAAGCCAACATTCATTCATTGAAAGAAAATATGAGTTTGTATCAGATTTCTCGGAGTTCTGATTATACTGGTATGTATTAATATTTACCTATGATATTTTCAGTATGTTTTCTGTTTTTTGATAACTAGCGTTTACCTACTTCTTAACCTGAAAAAAAATTGATAAAATTCTCTAATAGATTTTCAACCTTATCACAATAGGGGAAGGTTTATGTTCGATTGATAAAATTTTAAAGATTCAGGTAGGTTGACGTGCTGTCGTCTCCACTTAGGTATGTCTGGTATATTTCAGGACATGTTTTATAGCTTTCTGCTTTCCATTTTGAATAGTATAGAAATAATAACATGATACAAGATAATACATGATTTTTTTTGTATAAGATTTTAATTTTAATTGGAAATTATTTTGGTACGTTTAGGTACTTTGATAAAAATAATCTGTGATTTTTACTTTTGATACGAATCCGTTTAATGTGTAGGCGTTTTTGATTTTCATCCTTGCTTCCTGAACAATGAAATAAACCTGAAATAATGTATTCTTGTTTAAAAAGTGGGGAATCTGTCTTTTTATATATCTACAATTTACGATGATGCTACTGACTCGATTTAAGATAACATTTAAAGTACGGGTGCGTGCGGCACAGGAAAAACAGTATACTTAGTTTCAAAAAGGTACTTAAAACTTCAATTAATATTATAATCAATTAATATAATATAATCAATTAATACTTTCAAATTATTTTTATAATACTCGTCTCATAACAAAGTTATTATTACACAATAAGAGGGAGACGGCTAAGTAGTTGAACTTGAAAAAATGCCCTTTATCTGTTTACCTTAGCGTTGAATGGACTGACATGATGACGTCACTAAATGAAAAAGGCCCAAGGGCCACTAATAAGTGGGGAAACGTGGATATCACTACAGGGTTTTTTCGCCCCAGCCCTCCGCGAAAGGCGATCGTAAAACTTAACAAAATATTGTTTCTCTTTTCCATTTTAATTTTCAGGACCTCCTAGCTTTATCGCTTATTGTATTGTGCTTAGTATTTTTAAGGAAATGTAGGTACCTTTGTCTCTATTATCATATAATAAAGTGTATAATAAAAACCTTTAGAAATTTCTTAGCAAGTATTTCTGTAGTGTATCTAAATGTCATTCTTTCAATCAATTTCTAAGGCATCACAATTTTTTTAAGTTGTTAGTAGACAGACACATTATTATTCTGTTATACAAAAGTAACGAAAAGTTTATTCACGACTATAGTTAAATATGAAAGGTTCTATAAAATTATTTTCATTAGCAATAAAGGCGTGATCCGTGTCAGTCGCAAACCGAAGCAAATGAGTCCCTTAAGGATCAACGACTCAGACGGTTATAACAAACTTTTTATTCATCGTAACCGGGAAATTATGCTTGTTACGTACTTAATGACCGTTATTTGACACACTAACATGATTGTTGTTAAAGGTACTTATATTTAAATAAGTAAAAAAGTTTCCAAATAAGTAAAAAGTTATCGGGCACATAGACGCGGCTCGTAAAGCCTCGTAACGAGCGGCGCAATAAACAGCGCGGTGCGGGTGTGCGTTCCGAAAGGCAAATCTGTAAATTCAATTAAGGTTCGAGCATTTTTCGGACACAGGCGTCCGGAGCGAGCCTCGCAGCCCTTCCGCCGCGGGCTCTCGCCCCCGCATTGGAAAATTTTCTCTCGAAAATTGAAGATATTTCGTGCCTTCTCCCTAGGGGCGACTCGTTCCTCGACACTTATGGTCGGCGTCCTCCGGGTGTGCAGGAGGCTTTTTACATAAAGTCCACACGTATAGGTATCGATCGTGGGCGGCCGGACAGGGTGTACGCAGATGACGGCCCCCAGCGGCTCCCTCTAACCCCCTCGCTTCCCCCTTTCATTATGTAAGTGCGTACCTAACGCGTGCTCGCGCGGACCTGATTAGGGGGCCTCTTTTTTAACTGACCCCCTCACTTGGTGCGATTAAACTTAATTTGAGAGTGTCCTGCGAGAGGCGATTAAGTTTCACTAACAACTAAGCCTTGAAATATTGTTCGCAATTTGTTACGCTACGCCAAATGCGACAATGGACGGTCCGCCTACATATATTACTGTCTTATCGCTGGGTGCGGGCCGTTCAGGAGACTTTAGTTTTTAATTCGAGTTTAATATAACGACATTTGTGTTTACAATTTGCTTAATCGGCATTGAATGGCGGGACAGCCAATTCACTTCACTTCACCATATCAATAGAATACTTCAGTTCGAATTAACATTTTTCGTTGAGAATTTAAAATGAAATCGTTCAACCCGTCCTATTGTAGTCGTTCAATTTACCTGGCCTCACGCTGGCCTGGTCGGCGGCACATCGTCCGAACTCCCAACAGAGCATCATTTCCACTGGACGAATCTTAAAAGAGCCCAAAACTTCTCGGTAAAGATGAAAAGGGGTATGTCTACATTAAGTATTCGAAAAGTAGAATTGTACAAGAAAAGCAAAGTCTTGTTTTAAACAGGGACGGGGTCTTATATCGAACTTTTCCAATGATCGGACAACGAAGAATTTTTCAATATAGATGTTTGGCGCATCTTCTATCATTTATATTTTAGTATTCTGCGAGGGATGCGTGGAGTAGCCCCGTTGAGTTTTTTATTCTATGAATTATTTAATGTTGTAATAGTAGTTCGGAACTGTTGATTCAAAGTTATCGACTTGTTGGCCAGTTGTTCGGACTGTCAAAAAGCAATAGATGTTGGCCATATTGATTGCTTCTCGTTTATTTTATAATGTCGATTTTACTATAAGGGTTTAGTTTATTAAAAAAAACTGTACGAGTACTCGTGTGTTGTGAGTATAAAGATCTTAAGATATCCGTATAATGTATGTTACACACATCCTTATATTATATTGCACTAATGTCCAAGTTTATCGACAGCAAAAACGTCAGTTTTCTTTACACAACTGTGTACTGTGAATTTTCACGTTAAAAGTAAACGTAAAAGTTTTTAAGAAAATCTTTTTCAGTCAAAATAAATGCGTTTATTGTATCAAAATCCTTACGTTCATCTGATAGACTTGCCTTATAGGTGTAGTATTTTTGTTTGTCTTCAAAATTCACATACAATCAAGAAAAACAGCGACGTACAGATGACAACAGGTCAACCTACCCGAATCTGTAAAATTTTACGAATCGAAAATTAACCTTCCACTATTGTGATAAGGTTGAAAATCTACTGAAGATATTTGACAGATTATGGTAACTTATTGTGCTGTCTTCTGTATCTATGTATATTATGAATTAAAAAAAATACCTACACACCTTCAATAAAATCCAAAAAAAATATATCACAATTTACCTCATTCATTTCTCTGTTCCTGCTATTGCCCAACCTCGATTCCAGTACTCCATAAATATTGTATAGTTACTGTTCGTAGATTTGGACAAATTAAACATCTTCCACTCGGCAATGTTTCCCCGATTAGCCTTCAGGCAAAATCCAGACAGGACCGTTCATCATCGAAGCGTTAATCAAAATCAAAAATAACAAAATTATTTAGGATATCTTCTTATCGAGGGAGCTGCAGGTTTCATCACCTGACTAGCCCTAGTATTAGAAACTTCTCAAATCCACCTGACGGCCCCTGACGTGGAGTTGTAGCAACGACTGCTATTGTGATGTGCTTCAACCGACCCGAATATGTCTTTTACCAATCGAACATTAACCTTCCGCTATTGTGACAAGGTTGAAAATCAATTGAAGAAATTTGATGGTATGTTGATGTGCTCGCGTCTGAACCTAGCATTCGGGAACGCCGTGTATTAATATAATAATGTCGCGTATATGAATATTGTGTTCCCAATAATCGATCTATCTGCTGATTTACTTACTGGAGATAAAATTTTGACTTTAGCTTCATACAGGTAATATAAAAAAAAATAGTTATGTCAATTATCAAAGTACGAACTAAGAAACACAAAAGTATAATGGTTTGCGTTAAATCCGTGGCAAGAAGTTTCTTGAAAACAGAAAGCTTATAGTCGTGGTATCCCAACAGCCGGAGCGAGACTTCGACTGCTAAGCAGGAACGATCTTGGCAAAAACGGTAGAAAAGTGAACTACTATGCGTAGTCGGATAAAATATAGCCTACGTTACTCGGGGATAGTCTCAGTGAAAAGATATTTTAAATCGGTCCGGTAGTTTTAGAGCTTTTAGGGTACAGCAAGAAAACAGTAGTAAAACAGCCACTGATTTTAACTTCGTCACAAGGATTTCAAAAATGCATGTGAAATTGTTTTCTGAAGTTTCATGAACTTAAAAAAGTAATATGATCTACATATTAAGTGCTCCAAAAATATCTGCCACTCTTTCAATGGGGGATAGTGTTGTTTATTAAGTACTAGCTTCTGCCAGCGACTTCGTTCGCGGATCATGTCGCTTATGCTAGCGACGACGGGTCGTCATAATCAAAGACCTTTTCTGTTCTGCTCTACTCCTATTTATTGTAGCGTGATGAAAAGTATACTATAACCATCTCAGGAGTATGAATAACAATTGTACCAAGTTTCGTTAAAATCCGTCCAGTAGTTTTTGTTTCTATAACGGTTATACAGACAGACAGACAAAAATTCTACAGATTGCATTTTTGGCATCATTATCGATCCCTAATCAATCACCCCTTGATAGTTATTTTGGAAATATATTTCATGTACAGAATTGACCTCTCTACACATTTATTATAAGTATAGAAGTATTATTACTAAACGAAGCAGAATTACTAAATCAATTATTTGACATGATAAAGTTCACAAACTATTTATTGTATTCTTTGATAAGAACAGCAGCAATAGTGCATGAACGGTGCTTTGCGACATAAAATTCAGTGTTGTGAGGCAATAGCTACTTTCTACGGGATATTCTATTGCTAATAAATAGTACGCACTTTTCATTGTGTAAAAAAAAACATATTGTCAATAGTACTACTATCTTTAATAGTGCGATCTGTATAGACAATGCTATCTCCCATTGAAGCCGTGGTAGATATTTTTGATAATCTTTATGGGTGGTCAGAAGCCAGAAAGTCTGACAAACAGTCTTACCAATGAGTATGGGTTGCCCAGGTAACTGGGTAATGGTTGACAGTTAGGCAGTTGCTCCGTGTAAAACACTGGTTCTCAGCTGCATCTGGTTGGAAGCCGACCCCTACATAGTTGGAAAAGGCTAGGTAGATGATCCGCTATCAATGATTTCCACGCTTGCAACCCACAACAACATCTTTAAGTTCTTCTTTCTTTATCTTAATCTTAGATTAGTCTGCAGTTACGTTGCATTGTTTTGTATTTGCTGTTATAATTATGATAAAAAAATATGTAGACATTAATTCGTACAATCGACGTTTTCTAAGATTTTATGTTTATTTCCTGAATTTCACGACATTTATTTATGTTGTATTAGTGAAGTTGAAGATAAGTATTTTTTTGTCTAAAATCAGAAACTAGTAGTTATTCTCATTGAAACTAAATTATAATTTAGGCATTATCCGTCCAAAGCTAATAGCTAAAATTTAAAACTAATTCATGCATTCGAAAAAGTAATGATAATTTTCGAAAAGCGTCATCTATGGAAAGTATGAAGAAGTGCCCTTAGCGCCTACATATTTGAGTGAGCAGTGGCACGCAATTGGGGTCTGTAGAGTTGATATCTTTCGCTAGATGGCGCTGAATGAAGTTTATCAGGGCATATTGAGGATGATCCGTCAGTTATCTAAAACTTTATCTGGAACCTGTGAAACTGAGAATTTTCCCACTTTTAAATTACAGCAAGATTATTTTTATCAGGATTCTTTATATTATAGGCTAGTAAAAAAGAAACACTTCCGGAGTGCAACCCGATGGGGTTGCACTCCGGAAGTGCCGGTAGAAGTGAAAACTTGGATATTATTACTTTTATGCATTTTTCATATTATTTTGGAATATCAAAAATGGAGAGGGAACTTAGGGAAGCACGTATTGATTTAAATAACAGTATAAAAAAACTATGTATAATTTATGTGGAAAAATGCAATATTCATTTATACTCACAACACACACCTGACAATTTATATAACATAAAAACAATAATTGTGAACTATTTGGATTATGTAACATTATAAAAAGTTATCACTCAGAACACACGGACGGACGCGAGTAACGAAACTTCATCCGTCGAATGTCTTACCTACGAACTGTCGGTCACAAGATACCTGTCGCGAGTTTATATATTTTTTACTTAAAAAAAAAAATATTTTGTATAGCGTATGTAATTTTGAGGTTTGTCATGTTGAATCTGTAAACAATCAATATAATATCTGTGCTCATCTGCATGCAATTGTCTGTGGCACAATACTCTATGGATTATTCTGTCTGTTGTCTATGTTCGCCTCTGTCGTTATGTGTAAATTCTAGTGTTTGTTGCAAATTAAATCAAAGTATATCTCATCAAATCTGCATTATTCCTTGCTCTAACCTAACATGTCAAATAGCAGTTCTTTTGAAATTCAAACATGTACAAAAACATATTTTGACTAGCTTTGGTTCGAAGGTGCTGCGAGAGCACGTGGTTCTCGGTCGTTTCATGGGTAATTTTTTATTAAATTGGTAAAACCTGATATCTACACTTAATTCAGTAAAAAACCCTTACAAAATTAAGTTTGATGCTTAGGTAGGGGAGACTAGGGATGAACGTAACAATTTTCAATATTGTCGCAAAAAACTGACAAAATATAAAACAGGGATTTTTTACTATTATCCCTACCCCTGGGGTTACTTGTAACAGTGCAAAGGGATGGTTGTAACGAAGTAAATAAAGACTTATATACTTCCATAATCAACGTAACATTTATTAATAATCAGTCTTTAAGTTTTCACATTAATACCACAATAATAAAAAAAACTAAACATAATATAGAATTCTTCAAAATAATCAACATGAATAAAAAAAACCGGCCAAGTGCGAGTCGGACTCGCACACGAAGGGTTCCGTTCCATTATCTATGAAAAATAAACGGACTTATTACCTACAATTAGCCAAAACACAAACTTTTATCGACAACAAAAATTAACTTTGTTTTTCTGAAAAAGTGCTATATCTCAAGAACTACTGACTGTATCTTGTTCAAACCAATTTTGGTTAGTAGTTTTTATTGAGATCTATAACATATATTTTTTTCAGATTTTTCACTTTGGTAGTTTAAGAATTACAGGGGGGGGGCACACATTTTGGCACTTTGGGAGTGTCTTACTCTAAAATGATTGACTTTAGGAAAAAATGGTTTTAGAAACCTCAATACCATTTTTTAAGACCTATCCATAAATACCCCACACGTATAGGTTTGATGAAAAAAAATATTTTTAGTTTCAGTTTCATGTATGGGGAGCCCCCCCTAATATTATTATTTTTTTATTTTTGTTACAAAAATCGTAAAGCGGTTAATATAATACATCTACCTACCAAGTTTTAACTGTGTAGTCCTAATAGTTTCGGAATAAAGTGGCTGTGACATACGGACGGACGGACAGACAGACAGACAGACAGACATGACGATTCTATAAGGGTTCCGTTTTTTGCCATTCGGCTACGGAACCCTAAAAATGAGATCTTAATCAAACAAACAGTTATGGCACACGTAACTAATTTCGTTATTGGTGCTGTCTACATGAGGTCATAGGTGACACTCTAAGCATTATACCCATTTTTCATTTGATCTGCTGTTTGAGAAGTTTTCCATGCAAACTAAACAGAAGCAATCTTCGCTATCTGAGTCATCACTAGCTTCAGTTATTTTAGCATCTTTTTTCTTCTTTTCTGTAGAACTTTTTTGTCTCTTTCACAGTTTGCAAAAAGGGTTTCTTCACAGCTTTGGCTCTCATTTTTCTTTTTTCTTGTTTTTCAACTACCAGTTTGTTTGGTGTATCAGTCATTATTGCTGTTTTTCTTTCATTATTTCCCTTTCCATTATTCTTCCTAGGTCCTGCCTTTGGTAGAGCTTTACCTTCATAAGGGTCAAACGATGTTATCGTGGTGTCCTGAATTTTACTAGAAGAAGTGGATAGAATGTTTAAAGTATGAAAAGACGTTGATGGCATAGCATCATCAACTTAAAAATTAGTTGTTGGTGGTACATCTGGCATTGGTAATATAGGTAATTTAGTTAGAGTACTAGGATATACCGGGGATGGCAGTGAAGTTGGTAAGGCTACTAATGGTGATGTTACAAGTGGTTTCGGTGATAATTACCGCAGTATGTGCAGAATGTCATTGGTTGAAGCTGGTTGAACAGGTGGTGATTGTGAAGAAGGCACAGTTTCTACTTCTCGACTTGTTGATCGGGAACGGATCGGATTGTTGAACTGCTGCACCTTCTAATGGCCGATCAGTGACTGGGTAAGAAGTCGACAAGTCCATGTGCAAGCGAAACCTGCCTGAATGTTTCGTGGTGTTACGGCAATCGGGAAAGAATCTCGGACTATACTAGGTATGTCATATATCGTCATAACTTTTTCAGGGTTTGATCTCATCCAGTTGTCACAGCATGCATTAACTGCTATCTTAAGAGGTCCAAATACACTGCGATCAAGCGGCTGCATTTTATGTGTGCAGTGTGGTGGGAAAGTCAACAAAACTATGCCAGAATCTCTACAGAAGTCAATATTTTTTAATGCTATATGTGAATTGTGGTTGTCCAAAGAAGAATGCACTTATTATCCTTACTTGGTCTGGCATGACTTTTAAAATGATTCAAAAAAATATAAAAATCTTCTTGCATCCTACCACTTCCGTTCGCGCTTCCAGTAGAACCTTGGGGTGCATCACGGATAAAATGATCCTGAAACCTTTTACTCGGGAATATGAACATCGGAGGGATACTGTTTCCAATTGCGTTAACTGCAGTAGCTACTGTGACTAAACACCCCGCTCAGCAGATGTTACTGAGCTTGCTTGCTTAGTACTTCTTCCTGCTATAACTCTATCTGGTTTTTGTACAGTGGTGATGCCAGTCTCATCCATGTTACAAATAGCCGAAGCAGTATAATTTTCTCGTTTGAGGATCTCAATATAGTTTTTGAAAAACAGTTCAACAATCAGTAATTGAAACTCGTTGCTCGTGCAATACTTGTAGCTTGTGGAGCTCTTATTGATAATCTTGGATTACGTCGCATAAACAGTGTCAACCAATTCTCACCAGCACATTAATTGGACCTCCATGAGTAGGGAATGTCATTATTATACTTAATTGCTAGTTGAAATGCCATTTTTCGTATTTCTTTGGTTGTCATTCCGTAATTTATCTGATGACAATGTAACAAATACTCAGTTAGTATTTTTTCTTCTTGGTCTGAAAAAAATTCTTTATTTTGATACGTATCCTACATTCGGAAGACTGTTTGTTAAACCTTCTTGAAGCATTTTTTTTCTTCTTTTGTACTGTATATTGTACATATATATAACATGACACAGTTGATATGAATTGGCAGCATCTCGAAATGGTACTTTTCTGCGAAGTACTTCTTCTGCAGCCAAATCCATGATTTCTGCAGATACTAAACCCTAAAATAAAAAAATTATATGTAATCAGTTTTGTTTCAAACGTAAGACGTTGTAAGAGATACCATAATCGGTATGAAAGTTACAACTTGTTACTTTTATCCCTACTTTAAATTTTTGGCCAATATGGTAAACACGTGCCCATAACCTAAAAAAAAACACCGGGTTGCACTCCGGGAGTGCTGGCAGAAGTGAAAACATGAATATTAACTTTATGCGTTTTTAATATTTTTTGAGATTATGGAATGAAGAAAGAGCACAACTACTTTTTACTGTCATCACTTGCCCTCGATATTGAGAGTTTCTCAAAAAAATCTTTTGTCCCTATGCACGGAGGACGGAAATATGAGTCCCTATGACTGTACTGGAAGGTAAACTAAAGATACCCCAACACGATTAAAATAATCAAAATTTAAGCACGACTCCATCTATGATTTTGAAGAATAAAAACTATACTCGTACTTTCATACTTGGCTAACTACTTGACTTTGAAAAATTATAGATGGCGCAACACATTTTTTCTCACATGTTTATCCTCGATTTTGAGGGTTCTGGTTGAGCTAAAATTATTCAAATATATATATTTTGAGTTTATTGCTGTGGCCTGGATAAAGATACTCCGGCACCATTACATTTTATAAAAATAAAAACCCAAACTCCATCTATGATTTTAAATGATAATTACTAAGCCTGACACTTGTCAAATTTCACATGTTTGAAACGTCATAAAATATCTTACCGACCTGTACTTACGGAATTTCTATAGAATTTCGGGTTTCACGATTT
>NWSH02000323.1:17877097-17887172 GCA_002382865.2 Heliothis virescens | reverse complement strand
TGAAAACTAGAATCTTGAATCTATAATTTCCTGGATTTCTTTTTGCTGTACGATCATTTTCCTGGGAGATACAGCTTCTTGAAAATCCCATAAGAAAATCGTCTATGAAAAAATATCCTTAAATTTTTGTGAGTAGTGTATGTTTCGTGTCAACAAAATCCAATATTATTATTTATTAGGACAAATTGAATGCAGAATCCAAAAAAAACAATACACTTATTCGAAATAGCACTCCTGCTCGGACAAAATTAGAGATAACATTGAAATTTTTGGCATGTGGAGATTCGTTTACGTCTTTATCTCAACTGTTAAGGGTGCCCAAATGCACTAACAGCAATCTTTTCGTAGAAGTCCTTGAAGCTATTTACTCCACATTAGAAGACTTTATACGGGTATGTATGAAAGGAAAGGATAAAATATTTTTTAAATACATATTACACTCAGGCCGCAGCCAGTATTCCCGCCGCGCGGTGTTTGGCCGCAGTGGAACTTCTATCGGGTAAACTATGAGCTATTATACTCTTTGCGGGCTTCTACCGCTTGGAGTAAAATTTATGAAATGCATGATACTTAACGCTGATTTAACAAAGAATTATTGGGCTGAAGCTACAGCTTCAGCAGTTGTTACAACAACTGCTGATTTGGAGGATACGTTGAATATTTTTTACGATAAACTTGGTGATATGTTTATCCCGAATGGTACACTCCAGATATTGTTAGCGATATAAAGGAAAACGCCAGATTATGCAAAACTTTCAAAAAACAAAGGAAGAAAGTGTATATTTTGAATTTTCCAAATATAGAGCTCGTATTAAAAAATCTATAGAAATTGCACACGAATAACATAAGTTAAAAATACAAAATAAATTTTCAAAAGATCCTAAATCTTTTTGGCAGTGTATTAGGTCCAAACGAAGCAGGTTAAACAAACAAATTCTTTTGCCGGTATCTAGAACCAATGTGCTGTGGAAAACACCGCTCACTCGCACAATACGGGTATTAAACAAAGTGCATGAGAGGGTTGATATATTTCCGTGCACTTGTAGTGAATTTGAAATAGTATTGTTAAATATTATTAGAACANGTTAAAAATACAAAATAAATTTTCAAAAGATCCTAAATCTTTTTGGCAGTGTATTAGGTCCAAACGAAGCAGGTTAAACAAACAAATTCTTTTGCCGGTATCTAGAACCAATGTGCTGTGGAAAACACCGCTCACTCGCACAATACGGGTATTAAACAAAGTGCATGAGAGGGTTGATATATTTCCGTGCACTTGTAGTGAATTTGAAATAGTATTGTTAAATATTATTAGAACAAGTCACGTAATGTTGACGAGGTCCAGATCCCCAAACTTTTTAGTAGCATGCTACTCGGAGATTATAATTCAAACGGTGTACGAATTCTATTGTTTTACTCTGAGGCAGCCAGAAACTACATAAGTAGTGTAAATCACTTATTTGGCGATGGCACATTTAAAGTCTGCAAATATGTGCCATTTATGCAATTATATACGCTGCATGGCGATATGGGTAGCACAGAAAATTAAATAAAAATAGTGCCCTTAATTTATTGACTCATGTCGCACAAAACGCGGAAGGCGTATGAAATAACTTTTGAAATGATTAAATCGCAATTTCCTAACTGTCATCCAAAAAAAATCATCCGGGTGATCAAAGTGGAATAATTCGTTCTTCTGCCACAAGAAAATAAAACTAAAAATATAACTTAGGCAGAAGTACTTTAAAATAATTATGTTGTTTTAAAAACTTAAAACTAAATTGTCTGAAATAATAACAGAAAATGACGTAGACAAAGTCGTGGGTAAAAGCTATAATTTATAAAACTGAGGAGGTTGTTCGTAAAAATAAATGATGCCCAAAATAACTATTCCACGCGGACGAAGTCGCGGGCACTGCTATTTAAATGTTTTATTATATGTTTCCTATCAACGGCTCCAATGCAGTTTGGAAAATTCCATCTCATTAAAAAGCCTCTGTCTTTTTTCACTCTTCTTCAGATACTGGCATCTTCTGTAAATAAATTTATATTTGCAGAGTAACATGTCCTAAGGATCTTCTATACTTAAATATGAAAATAAAGAAACAGACTTGGAAACTTTAAATAAATACCTTGTCATCCCTGAACATGTTCCCAATTCCCCACTAACAAACATAGAAAAAAGAGTAAGAAATGAAAACGACGAGTTTGATATTTTCAGTGGATATGTTACGTCTTCATTGAGGAAAGTAAGTAACATTCACGCTCAAAATGAAACACAGAATGTTTTTACAAAATACAAACTCCAAGGCCTCAAAGAACAGCATACAGAACCCAGTAATAAAATTGAAAAATGCCCATCGGAAACAAGTGAAGAAGTTTCTTTGTTTTGATATCATATGCCTAGCCTTTATTGTGTTGGGGTCGGTTCTAGAGTATTTCAGTTAGTTAATAAACGCCCTCTGGCGGCGTTTCTGTTTAACAGCATTTTGTGCGGTGGGGTCTCCATAGAGCTGAGTCTTATAACCCCTTTTCTGTCCACATAATGCCACATAGATTCAGGGTAAACTTTTGATATTAAGTCCTCAATGTTACTCACTTTTTCTCCTAAATCACGATTTAATTTAATTTTATTTTCAAAATAAGGTATTTTCCCGTTTCCTATTAAAAGTAGCTTTATAGCAAAAGTTATGCTACCTCCCCCCAAATGTGCTCTCATATTTGTAGTTAATTTTAAAATGTTCACAAACTTGACTTTTTTACTAAAATGAAAATAAAACTGAATGTAGAGCGTTTGCATGAAATTCTGAAAAGTAGAATTCTCAGCTGAAAACCTGAAACGTTTCAAAATCACTCGAATTTACCAAGGACTTAAGTCCATAATTGTTGAAATTGGACCCACTGCTTATTTTATAAAAATACAAAACGACATTTTTGGTGAGTTAAATTCAAAAGGAGACCTCAAAGCTTATGGTTTTGAAAAAACCTTGAAACAAGAAACTAAAAATGATATACACAAACTAATTGAAAAAAATACGAAATGTGCATAACGAACTTAAAAGTGCAAGTTACTAGACAAAAAAAACGATTACATTGAAAAAAGAATTGTTTGGGTTGAAAAGAGGTATATCAAAATCGTTTGCTGTTTAAGATTTGGGCAATTCTTATTATTGCCGATATCTTAAGACGGGACATACTACGTAAACGACGGAAAAGACAGTGAAAATTTGGGGTAAAGAAAATGGATCTCCAGGAGACAAGATTTTGGTGCGTCAAGCAATCTTTGCATGGAACTGCAAGCAGAAAATGAAGTAGATTGCCAAAACATGTTTCGTGTCAACAAAACCCAATTTTATTATTTATTAGGAGAAATTGAATACAGAATCCAAAAAAACAATACACCTATTCGAAATAGCACTCCTGCTCGGAAAAAATTAGAGATAACATTAAAATTTTTGGCATGTGGAGATTCGTTTACGTCTTTATCTCAACTCTTTAGGGTGCCCAAATGCACTATCAGTAAATTTTTCAAGAAGTCCTTGAAGCTATTTACTCCGCATTAGAAGAGTTTATACGGGTATATAAGAAAGGAAAGGATAAAATATTTTTTAAATACGTATTACACTCAGGCCGCAGCCAGTATTCCCGCCGCGCGGTGTTGGGCCGCAGTGGAACTTCTATCGGGCAAACTATGAGCTATTATACTCTTTGCGGGCTTCTACCGATTGGTTAATTTTATGAAATGCATGATACTTAACGCTGATTTATCAAAGAATTATTGGGCTTAAGCTACAGCTTCAGCAGTTGTTACAACAACTGCTGATTTGGAGGATACGTTGAATATATTTTACGATAAACTTGGTGATATGTTTATCCCGAATGGTACACTCCAGATATTGTTAGCGATATAAAGGAAAACGCCAGATTATACAAAACTTTCAAAAAAACAAAGCAGGGAAGTGTATATTTTGAATTTTCTTAATGCAGAGCTCGTATTAAAAAATCTAGAGAAATTGCACATGAATAACATAAGATCCTAAATCTTTTTGGTAGTATATTAAGTCCAAACGAAGCAGGTTAACCAAACAAATTCTTTTGCCGGTAGTCAGAACCAATGTGCTGTCGAAAACACCACTCACTCGCACAATACGGGTATTAAACGAAGTGCATAAGAGGGTTGGTATATTTCCGTGTACTTGGAGTGAATTTGAAATAGTATTAGAACTAGAGTCACGTAATGTTGACGAGGTCCAGATCCCCAAACTTTTTAGTAGCATGCTACTCGGAGATTATAACTCAAACGTTGTGCGAATTCTATTGTTTTGCTCTGAGGCAGCCAGAAACTACATAAGTAGTGTAAATCACTTATTTGGCGATGGCACATTTAAAGTCTGCAAATATGTGCCATTTATGCAATTATTCAAGCTGCATGGCGATATGGGTAACACAGAAACCGAAATAAAAATAATGCCTTTAATTATTGCCTCATGTCACACAAAACGCGGGAGGCGTATGAAATAATTAAATTAATTTTGAAATGATTAAATCGCAATTTCCAACTGTCATCCAAAAAAAATCATGTGGGTGATCAAAGTGGAATAATCCGTTCTTCTGCCACAAGAAAATATAACTTAGGCAGAAGTACTTTAAAATAATTATTTTCTTTTAAAAATTAAAAACGAAATTGTCTAAAATAATAACAGAAAATGACGTAGACAAAGTCGTGGGTAACAGCTACAATTTATAAAACTGAGGAGGTTGTTCGTAGAAATAAATGATGCCCAAAATAACTATTCCACGAGGACGAAGTCGCGGGCACTGCTAGTTATATGTTATATTATATATTTCCTATCAACGGCTCCAATGCAGTTTGGAAAATTCCATCTCATTAAAAAGCCTCTTTCTTTTTTCACTCTTCTTCAGATACTGGCATCTTCTGTAAATAAATTTATATTTGCAGAGTAACATGACCCAAGGATCTTCTATACTTAAATATGAAAATAATGAAACGGACTTGGAAACTTTAAATAAATACGTTGTCATCCCTGAACATGTTCCCAATTCCCCACTAACAAACATAGAAAAAAGAGTAAGAAATGAAAACGACGAGTTTGATATTTTCAGTGGATATGTTACGTCTTCATAAAGGAAAGTAAGTAACATTCACGCTCAAGATGAAACACAGAATGTTTTTACAAAATACAAACTCCAAGACCTCAAAGAACAGCATACAGAATCCAGTAATAAAATTGAAAAATGCCCATCGTAAACAAGTGAAGAAGTTTCTTTGTTTTGATATCATATGCCTAGCCTTCTAGTTTTGGGGTCGGTTCTAGAGTATTTCAGTTAGTAAATAAACGTCACGCAAGCGCGCCCTCTGGCGGCGTTTCTGCTCAACAGCATTTTGGAGCGCTTGGCAGAGCTATGGTGGTCAGTGGGGTCTCCATGGAGCTGAGTCTTACAACCCTTTTTCTGCCCACATGATGCCACATAGATTCAGGCTAAACTTTTGATATTAAGTCCTCAATGTTAGTCACTTTTTCTCCTAAATCACGATCTATTTTAATTTTATAAGTAGCTTTATAGCAAAAGTTATGCTACCTCCCCCCAAATGTGCTCTCATATTTGTAGTTAATTTTAAAATGTTCACAAACTTGACTTTTTTACTAAAATTAAAATAAAACTGAATGTAGGTACGTAGAGCGTTTGCATGAAATTCAGAAAAGTAGGCTTCTCAGCTGATTACCTGAAACGTTTCAAAATCACTCGAATCGACCAAGGACTTAAGTCCATAATTGTTGAAATTGGACCCACTGCTTATTTTATAAAAATACAAAACGATATTTTTGGTGAGTTAAATTCAAAAGGAGACCTCAAAGTTTTGAAAAAACGTTGAAATAAGAAACTGAAAATGATATACACAAACTAATTGAATAAAATACGAAATGTGCACATATACACAAACTAATTGAATAAAACAACGAACTTAAAAGTGCAAGTTACTAGACAAATAACGATTACATTGAAAAAAAGGATTGTTTGGGTTGAAAAGAGGTATAGTAAAATCGTTTGCTGTTTAAGATTTGGGCAATTCTTATTATTGCCGATATCTTAAGACGGGACATACTACGTAAACGACGTAAAAGACAGTGAAAATTTTGGGTAAAGAAAATGGATCTCCAGGAGAGAAGATTTTGGTGCGTCAAGCAATCTTTGCATGGAACTGCAAGCAGAAAATGAAGTAGATTGCCAAAACATGTTTCGTGTCAACAAAACCCAATTTTATTATTTATTAGAAAAATTGAATACAGAATCCAAAAAAACAATACACCTATTCGAAATAGCACTCCTGCTCGGACAAAATTAGAGATAACATTAAAATTTTTGGCGAGTGGAGATTCGTTTACGTCTTTATCTAAACTGTTAAGGGTGCCCAAATGCACTATCAGTAAATTTTTCACAGAACTCCTTGAAGCTATTTACTCCGCATTAGAAGAGTTTATACGGGTATATAAGAAAGGAAAGGATAAAATAATTTTTAAATACATATTACACTCAGGCCGCAGCCAGAATTCCCGCCGCGCGGTGTTGGGCCGCAGTGGAACTTCTATCGGGCAAACTATGAGCTATTATACTCTTTGCGGGGCTTCTACCCATTGGAGTTAATTTTATGAAAGAATTATTTTGCTGAAGCTGTAACAACTGCTGATTTGGAGGATATGTTGAATATTTTTTACGATAAACTTGATGATATTTTAGATAAATGTGTACCCGGCAAAAAGCATAGACGAGAGAACTCTTGATATGTTTGTCCCGAATGGTACACTCCAGATATTGTTAGCGATATAAAGGAAAACGCCAGATTATGCAAAACTTTCAAAAAAACAAAGCAGGAAAGTGTATATTTTGAATTTTCCAAATACAGAGCTCGTATTAAAAATCTATAGAAATTGCACATGAAGAACATAAGTTTAAAATACAAAATCAATTTTCAAAAGATCCTAAATCTTTTTGGCAGTATATGAGGTTCAATCGAAGCAGGTTAAACAAAAAAAATCTTTTGCCGGTAGCCAGAACAAATCTGCTGGCGAAAACACCACTCACTCCCACAATACGGGTTTAAACGAAGTGCATGAGAGGGTTGATATATTTTCGTGCACTTGGAGTGAATTTGCAATGGTATTGTTAAATGTTATTAGAACTAGAGTCCCGTAATGTTGACGAGGTCCAGATCCCCAAACTTTTAAGTAGCATGCTACTCGGAGATGAAAACTCAAACGGTGTGCGAATTCTATTGTTTTGCTCTGAGGCAGCCAGAAACGACATTAGTAGTGTAAATCACTTATTTGGCGATGTCGCATTTGAAGTCTGCAAATATGTGCCATTTTTGCAATTATACAAGCTGCATGGCGATATGGGTAGCACAGAAAATGAAATAAAAATAGTGCCCTTAATTTATTGCCTTATGTCGCACAAAACGCGGGAGGCGTATGAAATAACTTTTGAAATGATTAAATCGCAATTTCCTGTCATCCAAAAAAAAACATCACCCACAAACCAATTGAATAAAATACGAAATGTGCATAACGAACTTAAAAGTGCAAGTTACTAAACAAAAAAAAACGATTACATTGAAAAAAGGATTGTTCCGGTTGAAAAGATGTATAGTAAAATCGTTTGCTGATATCTTAAGACGGGACATACTACGTAAACGACGTAAAAGACAGTGAAAATTTTGGGTAAAGAAAATGGATCTCCAGGAGAGAAGATTTTAGTGCGTCAAGCAATCTTTGCATGGAACTGCAAGCAGAAAATGAAGTAGATTGCCAAAACATGTTTCGTGTCAACAAAACCCAATTTTATTATTTATTAGGAGAAATTGAATGCAGAATCCAAAAAAACAATACACCTATTCGAAATAGCACTCCTGCTCGGACAAAATTAGAAATAACATTAAAATTTTTGGCATGTGGAGATTCGTTTACGTCTTTATCTCAACTCTTTAGGGTGCCCAAATGCACTATCAGTAAACATATAAATGACGATTTGAACGAAAGAAGTCTTGCAGCAGACAATGAACAACAGCCCCCCCTACACCTAAATTACAAGGGTCAACAATATCTGTGGCTGCGCCACAGTAAACTATAAAATCAATGATTATCCCGGTGTCTACATCGCATAAAACAAATAATTTAATCCCAAACCTATTTCTTTTCTTTGGTAGATATTGTTTTAATGATAAACGACCTTTAAATGGTACTATACTTTCGTCTATGCATAAATTCATGGAGGGCGTTATACAATTTTTAAATTTTTCTCGTGCATGATTTACACATCTAGCTATTTTCGATAACGATTCATTTTCTTCGCTCCTCAATGAAAAATGCAGCATTCCAAGAATCATACAGAATCTGTTTCTTGACATTAATTTCGAAAATATAGGTGCTTGAAGTAATATATCTGTAGTCCAATGCTCTTCAATAGATAAATGACGATTCCTGGTCATCAGCATCATTAAAGCTAAAAAAATGTACATTTCTGCAACCGTCACATCATACCATCTTTGTAAACGGGAATGTATTTTTAAGTTTACATTTAATACAAAGTAATTGTGAAAAGTATTGGTCATTTCGACGACCATTGATACAAGCGCAGTATCTGCAAAATATTGGAACACATTAAATTCTGTTTGTTCATCGGATATGTTTAAATTGCGATAATAAAACATTTTTTTTTAATTTATTTATTTATTTTAATTGAAACCAGACTGAAAATCATTGAAAACTGGAACATCAGGTGTGAATGATTCCGTAGTCCACTGAAAGGATGGTGTTGGCTCATCACCACCCCTATTACGATCTCGCTGCTGAGACGTCGATGGTGCAGTTATATGTTGTTGAGCGCTGCCTTCAACCTAGAAAACAAAAATCATGATTAAAAAGAAGCGCCTTTTCCGACACTATTAACAATACACATCCCTATGATGCGGTGTAGTAGTGTGCTAGCCAACTGAGTTTAGTTGTCGTTGTGTTTTGTATTTTAGTCCTATATCTATTTCATTGAAGGTTTTACTTTGGTAAAACGGACGACTATGAAATGTCAATAATTTAAAAAGTTCATATGTGACAGTTCATATGTATTACAATATGCTCTTCACTTTTGAGTTTTTTTTTATCGCATCGACGGATTTATTTATAAGGTACCTACTAGCTGCCCGCACTCGCTTCGCTTCTTGGAAAGCTCCCGATCGGCGTTGGTTTGTACAAAACATAAACTTACTATACACTAAAACCTTCCTCAAGAATTGTTCTATCTATTGTTGAAAACCGAATGAAAATCCGTTCAGTACTTTTCGAGTAAATCGCGAACAGACAGACAGACGCGGCGGGGGATTTTGTTTTATGATAAGTATAGATATAGAAGATAGTGTATTTTCAGAAAATATGATCGTACCTGAAACAGAAGATTATTGCTNGTACCTACTAGCTGCCCGCCCTCGCTTCGCTTCCTGGAAAGCTCCCGATCGGCGTTGGTTTGTACAAAACATAAACTTACTATACACTAAAACCTTCCTCAAGAATTGTTCTATCTATTGTTGAAAACCGAATGAAAATCCGTTCAGTACTTTTCGAGTAAATCGCGAACAGACAGACAGACGCGGCGGGGGATTTTGTTTTATGATAAGTATAGATATAGAAGATAGTGTATTTTCAGAAAATATGATCGTACCTGAAACAGAAGATTATTGCTACGATGACGACCTAACTCAAGCGGACAGTCCACCAGCAAAAAGACCTAGTATTGCTTCAGAAATAATATTAGAACAATGTTCCCAAACTTGGTCCGAACCCGTAGACATCCCAATTACAACTAGAGACATATCAACAAATACAAATTTAGACATAGATGAAAGTAGTACCCAAACATCTGTTCACGACGACAAATACAATCTTAATAAGGCAAATGAAGCTTTTGGTGCTTTCGTCGGTCAAGAACTAAATAACGTGCCGATTATGAAACGGCGCTACATTATGTACCAAATTATAAAAATTATAGAAAACAACTCTTAGCTACA
>NWSH02000323.1:17852953-17869514 GCA_002382865.2 Heliothis virescens | reverse complement strand
CCGTTTCGTCAGTGTTAATCAATTTTTTCCTTGTTTACTATAAATTATAACTAATTTCAATTTTCAAATTTCAGTGCCCAAGAAAATAAGACAAGATTATTCTGCAGAGGTTTTTAAAAGGCTTTATTTCAAAAAAAGATACAAAATGCCCAAATAGAGCACAATAAGTTAGCTTTTGAAATTTTGTTTATGAAAGAGGAACACAAACTAAAAATGGAAATCTTAAAAAATAAGTGAAATAAATGAATTAATAAATTTTCTAATTAATAAATAAATAAATTTTCTAATTAAAACATTGGTTTTTTTCTTTAAAGTGGGTACTGCCTAGCCTATTTTTCATTCCCATCTATGTTGGGGTCCTTAAGAAAACATGGTATTTATGAGAGCAGTTCTTAGTGCTGTTCCAGTCTGATTTGGTCTATCAAATATTGACTCGCACTGTCAATATCAGTTGGAGGTTCCACCTCATGTAAATCGATGCACATATTGTGCAGTACTGCGCTGGCCATGATTATCTGCAATACAGTGGATGTTTTATTCAGAGTGATCCCTTTCTCCAGGCATGGACACCGGCGCTTCCATACTCCAAAGCATCTTTCCACTCTATTGCGGGTTGCAATATGACATTTATTGTATGCTTCTTCGGCAGATGTCTGTGGTTGATTAACAGGCACCAATAAAAAACTTTTATTGAAATAGCCACTATCTCCCAAAAGGAAATAATTGCTATACCTCCCACTTTCAAAATCTGCACACAAGTGTGAGTTATTAAATATAGTACAGTCGTGGACTGATCCAGGCCAACGAGCAACAATGTCCCGAATTCTTAGGTTGGCGTCACACACTGCTTGCACATTAATTGAAAAATACCCCTTTCTGCATCGATATAATTCTGAAATTACACCCCCCCTACTAATAATCTTGATGTGAGTGCAATCCACTGCTCCGGCTACTCGCGGCAATCCATCAACTTGGTAAAACCCTTCGGCCACTTCCCTGAGCTCTTCACGATTCACGGGCATCTGTATATACGCAGAGCTTAGTGCCGCCAGTTTGCGGGAAACTTTTTGAATAATTCGACAAACTGTTGACTTGTGGATTCCGATCAGGTCACCAAGTACTGCTTGGAAAGTTCCAGTAGCAAGGAACCTTAAAAAAATGAGTAACTGGGTCAAACCATCGATAGATTTGTTTCTTCGGGTTAGTGGTTCTATGTCCAGAATGTCCCGAATTTGCAAAACTGCATGCTTGGAAATGCGATACCGGATTCTGAACTCTTCACCATCATATTTGGAAAAATTATCTGTCCTATCTGGGATACGGCGACGACGTTGATGAAAGTCCTCTGGATCAGACAACGAAGAAAGACTTGACAAAGACATTTTATGCGAAGAGATCAAAAAAATCAACACTCGCCTTTAGTTTAATGGATGCTTTTCGGCTCATTAAATTTCTAACCTAAAAAACGTCAGCTAAAGTGACAATAAGCCTTCATTAAACGCTAATGACGATTTGTGCAACAAAAAAATGCACTTAAGTCGTAGTTTGACATTTCATTAGATAAATATAATGGGACTTTTAAGGTCATCCTTAAAATACTATTGTGCAACAGTTTAATGGAGCTTTAGTTTTTAAAGTCACTTTAAAAAGATAAAGTTCGTTTCTGCAACTGGCCGATAGTCCTTGCGGGTTTCATAACCCTGCGTCACCATAAGAAAACATTTGTTCTAAAAAGTTCCCTCGGAATTTTATTTCTGAAACACAAACCGGGGAAGACGGTTATCTAAAATATAGGCCTCCAGATAATGGTGGAAACATAGCAATAATTCGTGTCAAAAGTAAAGATATGAGCGTGGATAATTGGTGGGTTGTTCTTTATAATCCAGTGCTATCACGAATTTTCAATGCACACATTAACGTAGAGTTTTGTCAATCGGTCGAAGCTATTAAGTACATCTGATCAAGCCACGTTTTCCTTACAAAGTAATAAAGATGAAGTAGAAAAATATCTAAATGATCGCTATATAAGTTCCTATTCATGAACGTTTTCTGGCAATAGTTAATGTGGAAAATGGACAAAGAGTTTATTTTCATAATAATGCAAACTTTCAAGATCGCGTTAATAATATAATCCTTCATCAACAACACTTACAGCGTACTTAGATCTTTGCAAAAGTGTAGATTTTGCAAAAACCCTTTATTTCATGAAGTAACCGTAAAAGAAAGAAATTCATTTTCTAGAAAAAAATCTGGGTAAGATGTTGAAGGATATCCCGGCGTAAAAAAAGACACAACTTTAGGCCGTGTCTACAACATTCATCCAACTCAAACTGAATGTTTTTATTTATGAATGTTACTGCAAAATGTTCGCGGTCCAATGTGATTTGAACATCTAAGGACCGTGAATGGTGTTATTTACCAAACGATTTTTTCTATTTCTTGCTGATCGTGCATTTTGCTGTACTAATCGATGGGGTCGTTCAGTGCTCGATTCCCGATCGTGGTTATGTGGAATTCTGTGAGGCTAAAGGTTGAGAAAGTTCAGCGCTTGATTATGTTTCATATGGCTTAGTAAAATAAATTGACCTTGATCTGGATGACAATAGCATTAAGGACATATTGGACTGTCAGGTTGGTGTTTTATCTGTGAAACGTTTGAGCCGGTGAAATGATGAAGGCAAATGGGTCGTAAGTGAGAGTATTCGCATTTGTTTACAAGGTCCTATTTTACCTCCAAAGTTTTTGCTTATGGCATAAGGATGAAAGTGTTGACTTTTAATTTCTATGTTACACAGTGTTCAAAATGCTGTAAATTCGGACATATTCAGGCTTTCTGCCCTTTAAAAAAGCAAATATGTCCAAAATGTGGAGGCGAAAACGAAAATTGTGAAATAAATAAATTTCGTTGTATTAATTGTAAAAAACATCACATGTCTATGGTGAAAAGCAAGTGCCCGGCATTTTTACGCGAAAAAGAAATTAGACATAATGTGCAAACATAATAGCACGTACAAAATGGCTCTCATTAAAAACAAAGAAAATAAAAATGTAGTGCCTAGATCAGATCACTAAGACCGGAGTAATCGCAGCGCACGCAAGGATGAATAATTTTCCGCGTTTTTTTTTCACATTTTCAGATTTTTATTTCATCGGCGTACTGTTTGCCCTTGTACTACAATTATTGTTAAGTACTATTATCGTTTTACCTAATTAGTTGTGCCAAGAGGAATTGAGTCATTTCGGAAACAAGAAAATTATTGAGATGTTGAACAAGAATTGTTATGACGAAAATAGAAGATGTCATTGTTTCCTGTATTACATGTTTACTTGCTATGAAGAAAGAGGGGAAACAGGAGGGATTCCTCAATACGATTGATAATGAGAATGTACCGTTGGATACCTTGCATTGTGACCATGTTGGTCCATTATCAGAAATTAAGAAGCAGTACAATTACATATTAACAATGGTTGATGGGTTCACGAAGTTTGTTTGGCTTTTTCCAACTAAAACAACAAATGCAAAAGAGACTATTGAGAAGCTTAGGATACATCAGCAGACATGGGGGAACCCGCGAAGAATCATCACTCATAAGGGAGCAGCTTTCATAAGTAATGATTTTAATAACTTAGGTTCACATGTAAACTGTGGCTTTCCCTACAAATGTTACCTACTATATAACTGTTTTCATTTTACATCGGTTATAATTATTTTTATTCTGTTGTAGAAATAAGTTTTAGTTTATATAGTTGAATAGTATGTTAATTTTTGTTCATTTCTGAAGAAGTTACACAATAACTGTATTGTGTTATGTAAGTTCAGATAACCGTTAGTCTGAGGCCAGAATAAAACAGGATGGCCGAGTTGTAGGATGCCAAATAATATTGTTTAAAAATGTAACATTTTTAAATTGAAAAAAAAAAGGAATTAAACTTCTGATGAGAGAATTGTTCAAGATGGCTAACTGCGTAATGAAATTATGCATTCGTGTAAAAAATACTTCATATCATTAAACGCATGAAACTATTCTCTCTCTTATTTGCCGTTCATCCCACAAATTTTGGGGATACCACTACTTACCACTCTTGCCGAAAGAACATATTTTAGGTGGTTGATGTTACGTGCAAAATGAAAGTGGACACCATGATATGAAAAAAAATCTAGGTTCAACAAATGTATTTTGTCAGCAGCAAGACACGATTTAAGTATTCAACTTAGAAGATATACAAGCTTAATATAGTCGTGGAAAATGAAAAAAAATAGCACTTGAGCTGGCTTCCATTAAAGGAAACAAAAGCATCAATAATTCAGGAAAAGGAAAGCCCAGTAAATGTAACATTGCTGCAAGACAAATTAAGAACAGAAGAAGATGTTGGAGGTGGATCTAGCTGATAAGGCCAAAAAAAAGAAGCTGTCCTACACTGTCACTGTCTGAACTTGCAGAATGGCTAGATCTATAGATAAAAAAATGTCCCTCTTGCTCAGGATCAGATTTATATAATTACAAAAATACATTCAGTGTCGTACTGCTTGCCCTTGTAGACTACAATTATTGTTTTACCTACATTGATGTAGGAGCAAAGGGCAGAAATTCGGATGGTGGAATATTTAATGATTGCACATTAAAGAAGGCCATTGAAGAGAATACTCTTCATTTTCCAAGCAATTCAATCCTTGTCGGAGATGAAGCATTTCCTCTAAAAACATATCTGTTGCAACAATATCCTCGTCGTAACAATTTGAGAAGGCAACAAAAAAAATCAACTATCGATCATGCAGCTGCAGGTGGATTGTGGAAAAACGCTTATTAAGAGTTTTAGAAAATCCAATTACAATAAGCCCAAAATAAGGTAAACGTCATAGTCAAAACAACATGTGCCTTACATAACTGGTTACGAAAAACTTCTCCTGGATCTTACACCCCACCAGATTTATAGACGAAGATTGTCCCGGTAGTGGATTAAACCTTGGTACTTGGAGATGAAGAGCTCCAAGCGGAGCTTTTGAAAATATGCCGACACAAAAAACCACAAATAGTACCAGAGAAGCTTTTAAAATGCGTGATGATTATTGTAATTTCCTTAAGAGCAGTGGTGCCGTATCTGTACGCAAATAACTGAATTTAAGGGATCCGCGGATTAAACCTCATCATCAGCTCACTCCCTCCTCCTCGCTATCCTGTCAGCCGACGTATGGCGCCGAAATTTCGTCGGACCGATTTTGACGAAATTTGGTAAGCCTTAAGCCCAAGTAGTAACATAGGCTACTTTTTATTTTGAAAGTTAAGGGAGAAGGGAGTAAAATTTGCCCTAGACCTTAAGACGCGGGTGGAACCGCGAGACGCATCTCCTACTCAATATTGTGTTTGAGTCACAAATTTTTACGTGCTTGATTAATCATTTAGATTGATCACTTGATGTTACAGAGTAATCCACAATCGTCAGCTAGCGACAGTCGCGCTTTAACAACAAATGTATTTTGCCAGCAGCAAGACACGATTCAAGTATTCAACGCAAAAGATATACAAACTGTGATTGCTAATCAAGCCGCGATGTTAGAAAAGCTTAGAAAAAAAAATGCACTTAAGCTGGCTTCCATTAGAGGAAACAAAAGCGTCAATATCTCAGGAGAAGGAAAGAACTGCAAATGTTACATTGCTGCAAGACCAATTACGAACGGAAGAAGATAATGAAACTTTTTCTATAAAGCCCATTGAAAACCAGCAGCAATTTGAAATGTTGGAGGTGGATCTAGCTGATGAGGCCAAAAAAAGAAGATATCCTACACTGTCACTGTCTGAACTTGCAGAATAGCTAGATCTATACATAATAAAATGTCCCTCTTGCACAGGATCAGATTTTTATAATTACAAAAATACATTCATTGTTGTACTGCTTGCCCTTGTAGACTACAATTATTGTTTTACCTACATGGATGTAGGAGCAAAGGGCAGAAATTCGGATGGTGGGATATTTAATGATTGCACATTGAAGAAGACCACTGAAGACAATACTCTTCATTTGCCAAGCAACTCAATCCTTGTCGGAGATGAAGCATTTCTTCTAAAAACATATCTGTTGAAACCATATCCACGTCGTAACAATTTGAGAAGGCAACGAAAAAAAAACAATTATCGATTATGCAGCTGCAGGTGAATTGTGGAAAAACGCTTTTGATATTTTAAGCTCAAGATTAAGAGTTCTAGAAAAACCAAATACAGAAAGCTTAAATAAGGTAGACGCCATAGTCAAAACAACATGTGCCTTACATAACGGATTACAGAAAATTTCTCCTGGATCTTACACCCCACCAGGTTTTATAGACGAAGATTGTCCCGGCAGTGGATTACGCCTTGATACTTGTAGACTATGGGTCATGGTCATTGTCACACATTATTGCGGCACTGCTCCAACCCGGCAAATAACGTGTCATTTAAATTTGAACATTAAATTGTATGACGTATGATATATTTCATATTGTTAGATAGGAAACCGCGCGCTGACAGCCCGCCGTTGGCTTTTTTGTTTTGACGTTACGAAATACATCATACGTCATACGATTTAATGTTCAAATTTAAATGATACGTTATTTGCCGGGTTGGAGCGGTGCCCGTACAATGTGCCATGACGCAAAGAGCTCCAAGCGGAGCTTTTGAAAATATGCCGACACAAAATTGCAGAAATAGTGCCAGAGAAGCTTTTAAAATGCGTGATGATTATTGTCATTTCTTTAACACCAGTGGTGCCGTACCTTGGTAAGATAATGCCATTTTTAAAGAACACGTTAATGTATCTACTTACCGATAGCGATAAGCCCGTCCCTCGTTTGTATAATAAAACTACGGCAACATTAAGAGATGAAGGTGTACATCTAATATCTAACATACTGTCACTATCGAGCTGACAGCATTGTCTATATCAGAGTAGTATAAACTGTGATTGCTAATCAAGCCGCGATGTTAGAAAAGCTTAATGTAGTCGTGGAAAATAAAAAAAAAATAGCACTTAAGCTGGCTTCCATTAAAAAATCTAGGTTCAACTAATGTATTTTGCCAGCAGCAAGAAAGATTTAAGTATTCAACCCAGAAGATATACAAACTGTGATTGCTAATCAAGTTTAACGTAGACGTGGAAAATCAAAACAAAATAGCACTTAAGCTGGCTTCCATTAGAGGAAACAAAGGCATCAATATCTCAGGAGAAGGAAAACTTGTAAATGTTACATTGCTGCAAGACCAATTACGAACGGAAGAACATAATTAAACTTTTTGGTGGACACCTTGATATGAAAAAAAAAATCTAGGTTACATCAAACCACAGTTTAAATATAGAACAGTTGTGAAGCTACCTACTAACGTTCGTAACGTCACACTCACACATGCACGCGCATTGACGCGACAGCACCGCGATATTTAGTACTGACAGCACTGGTAAAGGTACATAAATGCTCGTCAATGCGCGTGAGTGTGTGAGTGTGACGGTTACGGACGTTAGTAGGTAGCTTCACAACTGTTCTATATTTAAACTGTGATCAAACGTACCTGGATAAACAACAAAAATATAAAACTTCTGAGCGTTTTTGCCATGCGACATCGCACAGACAATGGCTTAGAAGAGTACCACTCAAAATTAAATCAGTTCGTAAACAAAAATACAGTAATATTAATGCGGTTATTGAATGCTCTCAACAAAGCTAGAAATCACTTATAATAAATCTGACGAAGAAAATGTAGCACAAATAAAATCCTTCATTGAGATGTTGCCTGCTGTTCTATCACACTATTGTCGCAATAAAAGCAACAAAGCATATTTACCTCAATAATTTCAGAACATATAGTTTTTTTATAAACTGCATGTTGATCATTTGAAAGAAAATAATCTAGAATCAGCAGTAGGTATTATCAAAAAGAGTAGGTATTTCGAAATATTTTAAAAACAGATTTTAATATTGGATTCCGTCTGCCTAAAAATGAAAATGTGTTTTTTGCGAGAAGTGCAAACATTTATCACCTGACGACAAAAAATCATATTTTTGAAAACACCACTGTATATAAGAATCACATTCAGGATAAAGAAAAATGCAAACAACTATTTTTAGAAGACCAAACAATTTGTCAAACAACTAATTCTAACTCCTTATGCGTGAGCTTTGATTTAGAAAAAGTTCTGAATACTCCACATGGTAAAAGTGTAACCTTATATTACTCCAGAAAATATGCATACTATAATGTAAGCAACTTACTAGCACACTTCTGTTTAAAGATATTCAAATACCCAATCTCAACCCCAATCCCACCTTCCTAGAACCGCTTGTTGTTCTGGCTCCGCTGCTGCTGAAGCAGAGAATCTCAAGCGGCGAGAATATCCTTATCGACAACTTTATTTTTGAGCCGTTTGGGATTTGAAACTCTCGGGTCATGGGGACCGAGTGCACGTTTCCTCTTCAAGGACATCGCAAAGCGACAGGTTGACACACCCCGTGACCCAAACAACGAGGCAATGCCGCTAGCCTTTTGGGTACACTCTCGGTGTGCAGTAATCAGGAGGAATTTTTAAAGCTCTTTTTTAGTTTTAGGTAATTTTAAGTAAACTTAACCTCTTTCTAGTAGGTAGGACGACATCCTATGGCAACAAAAGGGTTAAGAAAAACCTAAACCTTTTTCCCACCCGTGGTACTACTAAACAGCTTGGTAGAACTACGGGAAGAAAAAATTGCTCGTGGTACTACTATTGGTAGTAACACGGGCAACAAACGATTTAAGCATAGAAGATCCTTGGGACGTGTTACTCTGCAAACATAAAATTACATTATTTTAGAGATGCCAGTATCTGAAGACGAGTGGAAAAAGATACAAAAACGCTTTTTAATGCGATGGAATTTTTCAAACTGCATTGGAGCCGTTGATGGGAAACATATAACAAGTTAAATAAAAGCTTTTAATAAAATTGCTCAGGACCAGATTTTTATAATTATAAAAATACATTCAGTGTCGTACTGCTTGCCCTTGTAGACTACACTTATTGTTTTACCTACATTGATGTAGGAGCAAAGGGCAGAAATTCGGATGGTGGGATATTAAATGATTGCGCATAAAAGAAGGCGATTGAAGAGAATACTCTTCATTTGCCAACCAACTCAATCCTTGTCGGAGATGAAGCATTTCCCCCAAAAACATATCGGTTGAAACAATATCCTCGTTGTAAAAATTTGACAATGAAACAAAAAAAACAATAATCGATTATGCAGCTGCAGGTGGATTGTGGAAAACGCTTTCGGCATTTTAAGCTCAAGATTTAATTTTAGAAAAAACAATTACAGTAAGCTTAAATAAGGTAGACGCCATAGTCAAAACAACACGTGCCTTGCATAACTGGTGACGACAAACTTCTCCCCATCCTTCCCCAATCTTACACCCCACCAGGTTTTATAGCCCCAGCAGTGGATTTTTATGTTCTTGATTAATCACTTGATGTTACAGAATCCACAACAGTCAGCTAGCGACAGTCGCGCTTTAAGAACAAATTGATTTTGTCAGCAGCAAGACACGACTTAAGTATTCAATCTAGAAGATATACAAACCGTGATTGCTAATCCAGCCGCGATGTTAGAAAAGCCTAATGTAGTCGTGGAAAAAAAAAATAGCACTTAAGCTGGCTTCCGTTAAAGGAAATAAAATCATCAATATCTCAAGAGAAGGAAAGACCTGTAAATGTTACATTGCTGTAAGACCAATCACGAACGGAAGAAGGTAATGAAACTCTTTGGTGGAAACCTTGATATGAATTCAAATTCATTCATGAATTTCATGAATGTCCTCGCTATACGTCAGAAAAAAGAATATATTACAAAAATAAATTCGATTCATCACAACAAACAAAATAATAAGTATAAATTCTTATTATTGAAGCAAATACTAGAAGTATGCAGTGTCAAAAGTGCAAGAAGAAACTGGCGAACAATGGATCTCATTTTCTGTGCCAAGGAACATGCCAGGGGACGTTTAATAGGAGCTGTGTAAAAGGGCTGGTAGCAGACATGAAAGCAGGTAGAACACGCATTTTTTGCAATAACTGTGAGGAGGAAGAATCCGAGGAAGAGGAGCAGGAAGCAGAGGGACAGGGGTGCGAAAAAATCCTAAAGGATATACGGAATAAAGTCAATTCGCTTCCGGGTTTCAAAAAGCAATTGAATTCCGTCATTACTAGCATAAATTTTACTAGCATAAATAATATAAGTGTCCGTCCGCACTACTAAATATAGTAAAAGTATGTTCCGATCCCGCAAACAAACCGTGTAAACGGTTTTGTGGGGCATAGATTTAAGATAATTTAAAAGAATTGTTTCTAATACTAATAAAATAATAAATAAATAATAAAAATGAAGCAAAATCTAGGTTAAATCAAACGTAACTGGATAAACAACAAAAATATAAAACTTCTGAGCGTTTTTGCCATGCGACATCGCACAGACAATGGCTTAGAAGAGTACCACTCAAAATCAAATCAGTACGTAAACAAAAATACAGTAATATTAATGCGGTTATTGAATGCTCTCAACAAAGCTAGAAATCACTTTATAAAACATTCAAAACCGAAAAGCACCAATCAAAAAAGAAGAAAATAGGATATTAAAAATCTTACTACTGTCGCAAAAATAGCCCTAAAGTATATTTACCTCAAGAATTGAACATATCGTTTTTGTATAAACTGTATGTTGATCATTTGAAAGAAAAGACTCCAGAATAAGCAGTATTATCAAAAAAAGAGAATTTCGAAATATTTAAAAAACAGATTTGAATATTGGGTTCCACTTGCCTACAAAAAAAATGTGCTTTTTGCAAGAAGTGCAAAAATGTATCACTTGAGGCTACATTGCAAATGTTTTAAACTTTAGAGGCTTATGGATTGGAAGTCCTTTGCACGACTTTATTGCCTGCTAAATTTAAAATTAATTTCAATTCTTTAGGAGTGGTTCAGCAGTACCACGGGTAGTTTTTTCTTGCCCGTGGTACTACTATTGGTAGTAACACGGGTAACAAACGATTTAAGCATAGAAGATCCTTGGGACATGTTACATTGCAAACATAAAATTCCATTATTTTAAAGATGCCAGTATCTGAAGAAGGGAGGAAAAGATACAAAGAGGCTTTTTAATGAGTTGGAATTTTCCAAACTGCATTGGAGCCATTGATGGGAAACATATAATATAATAAAATGCAGCTCTTGCTCAGGATCAGACTTTTATAATTACAAAAATACATTCAGTGTCGTACTGCTTGCCCTTGTAGACTACAGTTATTGTTTTACCTACATTGATGTAGGAGCAAAGGTCAGAAATTCGGATGGTGGGATATTTAATGATTGCGCATTAAAGAAGGCCATTGAAAAGAATACTCTTCATTTGCCAACCAACTCAATCCTTGTCGGAGATGAAGCATTTCCTCTAAAAACATATCTGTTGAAACCATATCCACGTCGTAACAATTTGAGAAGGCAACAAAAAAAAAACAATTATCGATTATGCAGCTGCAGGTGAATTGTGGAAAAACGCTTTCGGTATTTTAAGCTCAAGATTTAGAGTTTTAGAAAAACCAATTACAGTAAGCTTAAATAAGGCAGACGCCATAGTCAAAACAACATGTGTCTTACATAACGGATTACAGAAAACTTCTCCTGGATCTTACACCCCACCAAGTTTTATAGATGAAGATTGTCCCGGCAGTGGATTACGCTTTGATACTTGGAGACTAAGAGCTCCAAGCGGAGCTTTTAAAAATATGCCTATCCAAAATACCAGAAATAATACTAGAGAAGCTTTTAAAATGAGTGATGATTTTTGTAATTTCTTTAACACCAGTGGTGCCGTACCTAGGCAAGATAATGCTATTTTTTAAAGAACTCGCAAGTTATGTACTTACCATAAAAAACCTTTTTAAAAATGTGCAAGTAGCAATAAGCCCGTACCTCGTTTGTAATAAAACTACGGCAACATTAAGAGATGAAGGTGTACATCTAATATCTAACATACCGTCACTATCGAGCTTACAGCATTGCCTATATCAGAGACGTAATCCGGCAGCAAATGTTACCAAAACTGTTTTTGCCAATGCTGAAGCAGTTCAAGTGCTTGAAAAAATGTATGATATGAATAGCTAAACAAATAGGTATCGACAAATGTAGGGCAGAAAGACGAATTGTTGCATTGTGTACAGCATTACCGCTCTTACAGAAAGAACATATTTTAGATGGTTGGTGTTACGTGCAAAATGAAAGTGGACACCTTTATATGAAAAAAAATCTAGGATCAACAAATGTATACTATCAGCAGCAAGATAGGATTTAAGTATTCAACCCAGAAGATATCTAATCCGTGATAGCTAATCAAGCCGCGATGTTAGAAAAGCTTAATGTAGTCATGGAAAAAAAAATTGCACTTAAGCTAGCTTCCATTAGAGCAAAACAAAAGCATCAATATCTCAGGAAAAGGAAAGGCCAGTAAATGTAACATTGCTGCAAGACAAATTACGAACGGAAGAAGATAATGAAACTTTTTCTATAAACCCCATTGAAAACCAGCAGCATTTTGAAATGTTGTAGGTGGATCTAGCTGATAAGGCCAAAAAAAGAAGCTATCCTACACTGTCACTGTCTGAACTTGCAGAATGGCTAGATCTATACACAATAAAATGTCGCTCTTGCTCAGGATCAGATTTTTATAATTACAAAAATACATTCAGTGTCGTACTGTTTGCCCTTGTAGACTACAGTTATTGTTTTACCTACATTGATGTAGGAGCAAAGGGCAGAAATTCGCATGGTGGGATATTTAATGATTGCACATTAAAGAAGGCGATTGAAGAGAATACTGCATATTTGCCAACCAACTTGTCGGAGTTGAAGCATTTACCCTAAAATATATCTGTTGAAACCATATCCTCGTCGTAACAATTTGAGAAAGCAACAAAAAAATCAATTATTGATTACGCAGCTGCAGGTGGATTGTGGAAAACGCTTTCGGCATTTTCAGCTTAAGATTTGAGGTTTAGAAAAACCAATTACAGTAAGCTTAAATAAGGTAGACGCCATAGTCAAAACAACATGTGCCTTACATAACTGGTTACGGAAAACTTCTCCTGGATCTTACACCCCACCAAGTTTTATAAACGAAGATTGTCCCGGCAGTGGATTACGCCTTGATACTTGGAGACTAAGAGCTCCAAGCGAAAATACGCCGACATTAAATACCAGAGAAGTTTTAAAATGCGTGATGATTTTTGTAATTCCTTTAATACCTGTTGTTCCGTACCATGGCAAGATAATGCCATTTTTAAAAAACACGTTAAAGTACCTACCTACTATAAATAACCTTATAAATAAAATTTAAAAACCGCAAAAGGAAATAATATAAAATTAAATGATCATTATATCATATATGGCCTTGACATGAGTGACATGTAACCATGATATTTCGCAATAAAAAGGTTATCGAGGAACATTTGAATTGTAAGAAGTTTCGGAGTAAAACAAGGACATGTGAAATTACTTTGTGGTAAAGGATGATGCCAGAGTTTCTATGAAATCTGGTCCCACCTTCAATAGCTATGTGTGTTACATCGTTGGATAGGTATTTTTGAGCTGAATAAAAGTTACTATGGCGCCAAGTTCCAAATCTTAGTCCNCGATTATGCAGCTGCAGGTGAATTGTGGAAAAACGCTTTCGGTATTTTAAGCTCAAGATTTAGAGTTTTAGAAAAACCAATTACAGTAAGCTTAAATAAGGCAGACGCCATAGTCAAAACAACATGTGTCTTACATAACGGATTACAGAAAACTTCTCCTGGATCTTACACCCCACCAAGTTTTATAGATGAAGATTGTCCCGGCAGTGGATTACGCTTTGATACTTGGAGACTAAGAGCTCCAAGCGGAGCTTTTAAAAATATGCCTATCCAAAATACCAGAAATAATACTAGAGAAGCTTTTAAAATGAGTGATGATTTTTGTAATTTCTTTAACACCAGTGGTGCCGTACCTAGGCAAGATAATGCTATTTTTTAAAGAACTCGCAAGTTATGTACTTACCATAAAAAACCTTTTTAAAAATGTGCAAGTAGCAATAAGCCCGTACCTCGTTTGTAATAAAACTACGGCAACATTAAGAGATGAAGGTGTACATCTAATATCTAACATACCGTCACTATCGAGCTTACAGCATTGCCTATATCAGAGACGTAATCCGGCAGCAAATGTTACCAAAACTGTTTTTGCCAATGCTGAAGCAGTTCAAGTGCTTGAAAAAATGTATGATATGAATAGCTAAACAAATAGGTATCGACAAATGTAGGGCAGAAAGACGAATTGTTGCATTGTGTACAGCATTACCGCTCTTACAGAAAGAACATATTTTAGATGGTTGGTGTTACGTGCAAAATGAAAGTGGACACCTTTATATGAAAAAAAATCTAGGATCAACAAATGTATACTATCAGCAGCAAGATAGGATTTAAGTATTCAACCCAGAAGATATCTAATCCGTGATAGCTAATCAAGCCGCGATGTTAGAAAAGCTTAATGTAGTCATGGAAAAAAAAATTGCACTTAAGCTAGCTTCCATTAGAGCAAAACAAAAGCATCAATATCTCAGGAAAAGGAAAGGCCAGTAAATGTAACATTGCTGCAAGACAAATTACGAACGGAAGAAGATAATGAAACTTTTTCTATAAACCCCATTGAAAACCAGCAGCATTTTGAAATGTTGTAGGTGGATCTAGCTGATAAGGCCAAAAAAAGAAGCTATCCTACACTGTCACTGTCTGAACTTGCAGAATGGCTAGATCTATACACAATAAAATGTCGCTCTTGCTCAGGATCAGATTTTTATAATTACAAAAATACATTCAGTGTCGTACTGTTTGCCCTTGTAGACTACAGTTATTGTTTTACCTACATTGATGTAGGAGCAAAGGGCAGAAATTCGCATGGTGGGATATTTAATGATTGCACATTAAAGAAGGCGATTGAAGAGAATACTGCATATTTGCCAACCAACTTGTCGGAGTTGAAGCATTTACCCTAAAATATATCTGTTGAAACCATATCCTCGTCGTAACAATTTGAGAAAGCAACAAAAAAATCAATTATTGATTACGCAGCTGCAGGTGGATTGTGGAAAACGCTTTCGGCATTTTCAGCTTAAGATTTGAGGTTTAGAAAAACCAATTACAGTAAGCTTAAATAAGGTAGACGCCATAGTCAAAACAACATGTGCCTTACATAACTGGTTACGGAAAACTTCTCCTGGATCTTACACCCCACCAAGTTTTATAAACGAAGATTGTCCCGGCAGTGGATTACGCCTTGATACTTGGAGACTAAGAGCTCCAAGCGAAAATACGCCGACATTAAATACCAGAGAAGTTTTAAAATGCGTGATGATTTTTGTAATTCCTTTAATACCTGTTGTTCCGTACCATGGCAAGATAATGCCATTTTTAAAAAACACGTTAAAGTACCTACCTACTATAAATAACCTTATAAATAAAATTTAAAAACCGCAAAAGGAAATAATATAAAATTAAATGATCATTATATCATATATGGCCTTGACATGAGTGACATGTAACCATGATATTTCGCAATAAAAAGGTTATCGAGGAACATTTGAATTGTAAGAAGTTTCGGAGTAAAACAAGGACATGTGAAATTACTTTGTGGTAAAGGATGATGCCAGAGTTTCTATGAAATCTGGTCCCACCTTCAATAGCTATGTGTGTTACATCGTTGGATAGGTATTTTTGAGCTGAATAAAAGTTACTATGGCGCCAAGTTCCAAATCTTAGTCCATTTAGAGTTATTCTTTATTAAACATGGTAGTTTTATCAGTAGCCAAGTAATGCTATTTTTACGTAATAATTGTATTTCTTTGCTTTATACCCTTTACTGCTTTATACCCGTTGTGTAGATACTAACCTACGGTCGTCAATTGCGTCACAAACCATATGACAAAAAGTTAAACAGATGTCGACATTGACAAAATGCATTTTTTTACAAATAAACACAATCGCGTATTTCAAACCTATACATTTTTTAATCATCGTTGTCTACAATGACATTATTTAAAAATAAAGCTGGGCCTCTCTTCATGCCTGGCGTGCTCTAGGTACCAAACGACAAAACTACCCTCTTTATTCATGAATAACTCTGAACCAATTCAGCTCATATTGTACTCAAAGCAAAATGACCTTAATGAAAAAAATACCATAACGTAAAATGACATGGAAGCAAAACGTCCTGAACGGAAAAGGCACTGCATTAAAAATGCAAAACGTTTTTAATGCAAAATGTCCATTACGTAAAATGTCATGGGAGCAAAACGTCCACAATGGAAAAGGTACCTATTATAGTAGAAAGCGATCAAAACGGACGAAACTTCGTAAATATTTTACCTACTCAATTACTTTTTGTACGTAATTGGACAAAAAGAAAAATAATAACAACACATAGATACGTGTAACAAAATAAATTTAATTAGAACTAAATCATTTACTTCTTAAACTTAACAATA
>NWSH02000323.1:17829373-17851280 GCA_002382865.2 Heliothis virescens | reverse complement strand
CTCTATTTCTATGAATTGTTACGGGAAGTGAAACTTCTGTACTTGTACTTATTATTCTGTGTCTATAGTTCGATGGGCACTCTGTGTATGAACATAGAAGGTAGTCTATCAGTGTTGACATCACATTTGAGAACCAATATAATAAAACTTTTTGAATGTGTATCAAATAATTAGAGACCGGATAATATGCATTTGCATATTTAAGCCATTTTCAAGGCTAATAGTATATTTTTACTAGGATCTAGTGATGATGCATATATTTGGTATAATTTATAGTAGATATTTTTCGACAGTAGCACACTCGGCAGCCGCGCGTATTTTGTTTTGGTACTCATAATAAATGAAAGAGACAAATGATCGCTGCCGCGCGCTCGCCTACCGCGCCACTCCCACCTATTATGCATGTTATTACTTTGATTGTTGACACGCTCATGCTCGGATAATTGACCTGCAGACTGCAGTTAAAAGTTTTTGTGTGTGTACAATCCCTCCCGAAAAAAAGTGTGTCTTCGTGGATAAGTGAATTTCCTGGAACATTTACTTAAGACGGAAATATTTTATACTGTCGAGTTTACGAGAAAAATATTTCGTGCACTAAAAAGTTTGAAATGGACCAACATGTCAAGACAAGTGTTCACTACTGTTCACGTCGCAGGATTGAAGAAAAAAGGTCCACGACAACAGCTTATAACCGCTTCTGGTTCTAGCTGTAAATGTAAACAAAACAACCAGTTTAGCATGGATTTATGTGAAGCATTGCTTGCAAGTAATATTTCTCTCAATAAACTAAAAAATCCTACTCTCAATCACTTTCTGCGAAAATATTGCTTAAATCAAAATATAAGACGAGTCAACATTGCGTAAAAATTACATACCAACAATTTATGAAAATGTTATGGAAGAAATACGTAATGAACTCAAGGAGAACGTTATTTGGATTTCAGCTGACGAAACTACCAACATCATTTGCAGTTTATGAACCAGTTTTTAAAAAAACGAAGCGAGGGGGCCGCGTGCTATGTCGAGCCGGCTACAGCTATGTCCTCAAGAGACAAAATAAAGACGGCTCGGACCTATGGAGGTACACGAACAAAGACCAAACAAAGTGGTGCAATGCAACTTTAAAATTAAAGAGTAATCCATATGTCATCATAAACGAAACCATCCACAACCACGTCCCTAAAAATGATGCTGAATTGGTAGTGGAAGCTGAACTGAATATCTGCACACAAAGAGTTCAAAACCATATTAACATGCCCGTCACACAAATTTTCGGAGATTGTTTACAAAATTTACAGGATAAAGGCCTCAATTTCATCCAACCACTACCTGAATTTCAAAATATAAAGAAAAAAATATACAAAATCAGAAATGAGTCGCAAGGAGCCAAAAAACTTCAATTTCACAAAGCCTGCGATGTCGAAATCCCAAAAATTTACCACCATTTACTGTTTGCAGAATACAAAGAAAAACAGAAGCGAATCCTTATTTTCGCAAAAAAAGTATTGGTGAAATATTTAAAAGAAAGTACAATTTTTTTATGGACGACAGATTCAAAATTTGTCCAAAGTGTTTATGTCAAGTGTACACTCTTCATGCAGATGTGGTACCCATGATATATGCATTACTTCCCGACAAAACAAAGGCTACATATGAAATTTTAATTCTAAGCCAAGTAAAAGAATGGAGGCCTACACACATTTCAATGGAATTCGAGGTAAGTGCGGTTTTAGCAATAAGGGATTTATTTCCAGATATTCAGGTAGTTGGATGTTATTTTCATTTTACCCGTGGTTTATGGCGAAAAGCCAAACAACTTGGGGTCAACAAATCAAAATTGGGTGTAATTCATGTCAAACTGTGCGTTCAATTAGCTCACTTGCCCCCAAGTTTTTTGGATGAAGGATGGCTATATATAATGGGCGAAAGTCCGAGAAGAAGTCACTTTTAACGACTATTTTCTAAGAACGTAGCTTGAGCACGATGTTCTTGCCACAATGGAACCTATATAAAGAAAGTGATCAAACAAACAATATAGTGGAGTCGTGGAATGCCAGAATAAAAAAAAATATTCCCGAGAAACCCAATATAGCACAATTTCAACGGGGGAAAGATTCCAACTATTACTACGCCAAATTAAATACAGGCGACATACAAATTTCAAAAAGAAAAATACAGAATATTGAATTTACACGAAGATTAAATAATACCATACAGGAAGAAATGCATTAATTTCAGACCTCTATCAAACGAAAACAGTTAATGCAGCTCCTATATATTTTACAGACAAGGATCTAGATGTAAAATGTTTTCCTTATTTATACGCAGATGGAAAATATGGTCAGTTTCAGACACTCTCACAGAAGTTAACGGCGAATGACATCAAAACCAGATTGATGTCTAAGCATTCTCACGATTTCGATTATATCAACACTACTTATTTTTTTACTGTATGATACAAATGTACGCCAATTGAATTCTCAACGTGCACTCGAAACTCCTGACAAAGCATCTTCTCGGCGCCAAGAAAACGCAGCGCGTATGCCATCCCAACGTTTCACCGAAACACCCGAGCAAACAGCTTCTCTCTCTCTTCTTCGACGGCGACATCATGCCCAGTTTATGACTAATCAGCGCGCTTCTGAGAAAGCACACGAGGCAAATGCTCGCCGCAATACAGGTAAAACTGATAAATCTCGACAATTCCTTGCCCGTATAAATGAAGACAATTCATGTTTTCATGACTTCTTTTGGAGGAGATAAAATTCTCGCAATGCCGAAAACATTAACAATATTCTAGCTGAATTTAATACACAAAAATATTAATTATTTGCACAAAAATCGGTAATTTACTGCTTTATTCTATTTTATTGTTCTTTAGTTCGCTAATTTGCAAGCAATTTGGAAGAAAGGACGTGCATTAAACTTAACAAAATCCAATATCCAAAAAAGGCAAATGGCGCTTTCTGCGGTTCTACCGCTTTTACCGGAAAACAAAATTTTTAATGGATGGTTTTATGTAGCCAGCCAGAGCCCAGAAGATGAAGAGAGCAAGAAATTTAGAAAATACATGTTAGAACATTGGCTTAAAGAAAATAAGTTCATAAAATTCTGGTGCATCTTTGGCGAACGACACAGGACCACCAACTTATTAGAAGCATGGCATAAAAAAATCAATGCTCTTGTATCAAAGAAAAAGCCCAACATGACACAACTTTTAAATATTCTGTATGAAGATGCAGACGTATGCGAAGTTCGTGCCAAACAAGTGTCCAAAAACATTGTTTTTAAGAATAGAGCAAACTCAAATATTGCTACAGACAATTTTATTCACTAGGCACAAATGGAATTAATTAATGGTACCATATCAGTGGGGCATTTCCTTGAAAAAGTAAAATAATTTGATTATTAATTAATTTTATTTGTACAACAATACAAATATTTTTGGCAGCAAAAATAAATTTGTGGTTTTCGAAAAAGTGCTATATCTCAAAAGCTGCTGGTTGTATCTCGTTGAGACCAATATACTCATTTTAGCCAATTTATTTTGCACAATCATTTCAAAGTAGGTATCTTAGTTTGAAATTATTGTATTTGAAAAAAATGGTTTTAGAAACCTCAATCTCATTTTTAAAAACCTAAGTATCTATTTCACACCCCACAAGTTTATAGGATAATAGTTGCAAGGTAGTCATTCACGCAGAGCGGGTACCATGCGGGCAGCACAAAAACCAACTGACCGACACGACATCATCGCAAGAGTCTTTGCTTACCAAAAGGCAGGTGTTTGGTGAGATGCAGTGTTTTATGTATTCTATCGAGTGACAAAAACGCGGTCTGCCGCATGTCAATGTATTACTCTGGCTTAAAGAGAAATTGCGTCCCAACTAAGTTGTTTCTGCAGAATTGTCCGATCTCAACGAAGACAAAATATTATATGACACCGTTACTATCTTAACATGATCCATAGACCATGCGGACTTTTGAACAAATATCCTCGCGCGCTCATAAAAGATACGCAAACTAATGGTTACCCGTTGTATAGGCGTAGAGCGCCCGAGGATGGTGGATGTGCGCTTAATATTTACATCAGAGGCACCAAGCAAAACATGTTTGTCGACAATAGTTGGATGGTTCTATATTCGCCGCTGCTTTGTAAAATTTTCATCGCCCATATAAATGTGGAATTTTGCAGCTCGGTCCAGGGTATCAAATACATTCGTAAATACATAAATACGGGCAATGACCAGGCTATTTCCATAGTGAGTCAGCAGGGTAACGCTATGATCGACCCAAAGGATGACGTGCAGATGTTTCGGACGGGCCGATATGTGAGCAGCAATGAAGCAGTATGGAGAATAGTTGGTTTGCCGTTGCACGAAAGACACCCAACAGTTGCCCATCTTGCAGTACACCTACCAAACGGTGAACGCGTGTATTTTACAGAGCCGAACCTATGTGACCGAGTGACAACACCGCCTACTACCACCACCCTCACCGCATTTTTCTGGCTGTGCCAGGCGACGAGTTTGCCCGAACGTTGCTCTGCGCAGAAGTGCCGAGGTGGAATGCATACATAACTTGGAATGCATCGCGAAAGGAATGGAAACGACGCGTGCAAGGTGCACGCGTCGACGGATGGTCTGGTGTGAAAGCTTCAGACGCTCTAGGCAAAATGTATACCGTACACATAACACATTTGAATGTTATCGCGTACGGTTGCTGCTCTCTAGACTAGAAGGAACTGCACTTGGTAGCGAGGATTTAGTTTTAAACGAAGCGTTGATCTTATAGAGGACAACATTTTTGCAATGGTCGTATAACTGTTGCCTTCTCCGAAAAGAATGGCACTGCTACCCGCTGATTTGGTCAGAGAGTAATGTTATGATACTGCAGCCTTGGAGGCTGACATTGCTCAAATAGAGCTTCTATTGATACCAGATCAAAGACAAATTTTCAATTTGATAAAAAATCGCATAAGTAATGGACAAGGGGTTCTTTTTTTCTTGGCAGCACCAGAGGACACCGGCAAAACATTTTTTTACTTAACTTGCTGCTTATGCAAAGATAAAGTAGTTGCCCTGACTGTTGCGTCCTCCGGGATAGCCGCAACCTTGCTGAGTGAAGGCTAAACAGCACACTCAGTATTCAAGCTCCCGTTGAACTTTGCAAGTGAGGAAACACATACTGCAAGTATAGTATACATCAGCAAAAGCAGTAGTCGCGGTGTCCTACGGTCCAACGGTGTAAATTGATCGTGTGGGACGAATGCACAATGTCCCACAAGCGAGCAATTAAAGCTTTGGATGGCAGCTTGCTAGACAATCGCGGCAATCGATTGTTGATGTGAAGAGTAGTAGTTTTGCTTGCAGGTAATTTCAGACAAACACTGCCAGTTATCGAACGAGGTACTGCGGCAGATGTGGCATGCATTAATTTGCATGCCTCAAAGCTTCATCGTTGTGGAAAAAGGTGGAACGTTTTCAACTCCAAACTAATATGAGAGTCCAGCTATTCAACGATCACAAGTCTCAAGACTCTTCGCACAAACATTCCTCGAGGTCGCCGAAGGTCGCATGCCAACGGATACTGGTGGCCAAATAAATTTTGATGGCCGATTTAGCAATGTTGTGAGTTCGGAAAATGACCTTATCAATGAGGTATTCCCGAACTTACAAAACTTGGCCAACGTGGAGTGGTTGTGCGAAAGAGCTATTATGGCGCCCAAGAACGAGTTGTTTTCTGGACCTCTCCAAGGCTTTCAACTTAGTATAATTTTAACTTGCAATGGAGGAAAGTATCTAATATTAAGAACCTCCTAAGCGATATCATTAGGATACTAAAGTATTTGTATAAAAAAAAAAATACAAGTACGTTAAGTGGGCAGGTGTCCTGTCGGATGCATAAAGATTGGCATGAGTTGTGAGGTAGGGGGGATCAGTTCACCAAAGCTATTCAACCTTTATGTAAACGAGCTGATTTGTGAGCTCAGCAAAATCACTGCGTCAATAACATCAACTACGCAGATGATTCCGTAATCATCTAGGCTCCGTAGCCTATCCATCAGTGCACTTAGGAGGCTTCTCACCATCTGCGAGATCTATGCGGTGGCTTCACGGTCTTAGTTACAAAACGACCAAAAATTTCATCCCTCTCGTCCACTCAGCCACGTTTCTGTGGACCCTGATGACCCTGAAACACTTACACTATTTCATTTCCTTATCAGCACCTCATCTAACCGGCTTGCGGAACCTTCGCTCAACGACAACAATTTAATATGCGACTGGAAAAAGACGCTAAGGTTGGCGGATCACTTTTGAAATAGATGGATTAGAGAAATTTCGCCTACCATGCAGCCTCTAAATTAGCCAGGAGCACAGCGCGTTACTCTTGGACATCAGTGACGTCGTAGTCATAGCCGTTTCAAATTTACCCAAATAGTAAAAACTTAAATACTTTTGTACGACCCTCATGCCAAGAAAAGGTGCTCGACATCGATTGGTTCAAAGACCTATCGATATTAGGGTTCGTCAAAATCGGACTATCTATCGCTTTGTCTGAATCGTTAACGCTCTTAATATATTGTACCCATTTAAAAACGTAGTTTAAATCCTCATTTTCCACTGCTCTCCTACATCCGAAGTGAGACACGTGCCGAGTGCTGAATGGCATGAGGGTCGTTAAATTATTATGTCGCAAGTGTCACCTCAACCGGGCGAAACCCTGTTGTAAGTAGCCTTGCCCCTCTACACGGACCGGAAGGGGGGGTTCGACCGATTACTAGTCCACTACTCGTGGGAATAATATGGAAAAATAACAAAAAAAAAGGCGCGAACAAAAAGCCCTAAAACTTAGTGAAAACGAATAATTTGTAGAAAAACACCAAGAAAAAACGTATATGAAAAAACAGAAAGCTAGAAAAAAAAACGTTTGAATACGAATCTCAAGTTCGTTCATCTCAATTACTAGAAGAACGGGAGGCCCGTCTTCAGTAGTTACGCGAATATGAGTTTGAAATAAAGAAAATACATTTTATTGCGTAATTCAAGACGCATACGTACATAAATTGGTAACATTTGACATACTACTTATCTCAATATAAATATTTTCCTGGAAGAAGCAAATCTAGAAGCGAACTGTCTAAGAAGAACTCCGGTATCAGAAGCCCAGAAATACGAAATGGATGAATTTCAAAAAACCTCCAGAATGAAACAAAAACTTTCAAAGAAATTCCGTGTACCTAAAAAAATGCTTTAACGCTAAACTTTTACCCTCCTGCTGCGTATAAATATGTTAGATCTGCATTAAATAACTTATTACCACATCCCAGAACACCGGCTAATTGGTATAGCAAAATAAACAAAAGTCCTGGCTTTACATCGGAAACCTCTGAATCCAAAATTTTCTGTAATTTAGACACCGATGAGATGGCTATACGTCAACAAAAAATTTTTGATGGAAAGGTACAACGCAGATACATTGATTTCGGATTACATGATGCTCAGTCATGAAAAAGAAAATTACTCATGATGCTTAATTTTGTATAGACTTTTATGTAGCGGCTAGAGTTTTACTTTATATCTTTATATGTAATTAAAAGAAACATGGAAGATACCTTCTGCCATTTTTTTTCACATGGTATAACTACAACTAAACTTGCCAACAGACGGAATGCGCAGAAATTAACTTAGGGTCGATTTATACTAGCGGAGAGTCGAAGCGCATCGAAGCGTCTATCCAAAACTGAACATAATAAATTCAACCTTAACTCCACAGCGTAACGCACACATTACTTCGGAGAATTTAAAAAGACGCGCGCATTCGTCGGAATTCGCGCGTCTGCGCGCGAATAACGCTGATTGGTGCGCGCGCATTCTCGTGTATCCACGCGCCCAACAGCGAACCAACGCGTCATGAGTCGGAAATTGGCCTGCGTCGCCGGTGTTAATCACAATGGACTCGGACGAAAAATTCGCGCATTCGTGCGAATACGCGCGCATTCGTGCGGCTTCGCTTTAGTTGCAAAAAATTTGACGCTTCGATGCGCTTCGACTCTGCGCTAGTATAAATCGACCCTTAGAAGTGTCGGTAACATGTGATGGCAATCAGTAGTAGGATGCGAGCTACAGGATCTAAGTAAATCAAAAACTCTTTTCAACGGGGCACGCTTTTGAAATTAACAAGAAATAGTTTTGAATATAAGAAAACGTTTTTAAACCAAAATGACACTAAAATTTAATTGAAGTACGTAGAGCGTTTGCAAGAAATTCACAAACAGAAATCTAAAAGCAGCAAACAAACTTACTAGACGCCATATTAATTTTATAAACCAAATAATGAAAGTGAAGTTAGCATCTGAGCTGCTTAACAATAGCGTTTCTCAATTACACAAATTGACGAAGGACTTTAGAATTTCCTAAAGTGAACTCACTGCTGAATTTATAAAATATACAACAACATTTTTGGTGTGTTGAACTCAAAAAGAAACCCTAAAGGAAACAAGAAATTAAAAAATGATATATACAAATTAATTGAAAAATACGTAACCAATAAAAAGTACAAGTTACTACTTAAGAAAAAAATCGATTAAACGCAGAGGTCATACAAACAAAGCTACAGGATCTAGTAATTCAATAACATTTTTCTACAGGACATGGTGTGGCGCTTTTGTTAAGACTCTTGCCACATATTGAAATTATTAACAAAAAATATTTTTAAATCTAAAAAAATGTTTTTTAACCAAAAACAAAAAAAAAAGTATTTAAAGCGTTTGCAAAAAATTCAGAAAAAAGAAGGCCTAGAGCAGCAAACAAACTTACTAGACTTCACTTTCCTTTTGTAAACCAAATCATGAAAGTGAAGTTAGTATCTGAGATGCTTAACAATAGCGTTTTTCAATCACTCAAAATGACCAAGGCTTCAGTTTAGAATTTTCGAAAGAGAACCCACTGCTGAATTCATAAAAACACATAACGACATATTTAATGTGTAAAATTCAAAAGAAGACCCTAAAGCAAACAAGAAATTAATTTGAAAATTTTACAAATTAATTGCAAAATACAAAGAGTATGTAACCGATTTTATAGTACAAGTTACTACTTAAGAAAAAAACGATTAAACGCAGAGGTCATACTATTATACAAAAAAAAAAGAAAAAAAAACAGTTTTTGAGGTTTTTTGTTAGCTTAGAAAGCCTTCATGTATTGTTTTCAAAGTTAATTGAAGAAAAAATTTGAAATACATTGCAAAATATAGACTATCCCAAGATCTTCTGGGATGGAAAGTGGTCCCAATAACACCTCAGAACTTAAGCCAACCTCACCTGCCCGTGGTACACTCTAAATTCGACAAACGAGGTTCTGGCGACCCGCCAACATTCACTGAACCAGAGTGGCGGCGTTAGGTCTGAACTTCCCTAATTAGGAAATTACAATAACAATGCCACAAGTTCCCGGTGACTCCAGATACTGCGCTGGCGCTGATGGGCGCCGGCACGGTCCTGGCGGCAGAGGCCAGGTGAATCTCTGGGTGGGATTGATCAATCCTCAAACGACTCCAGCTAAAGTTTTAACGGATTCTGAAATGCATAAAATTTTACATACAACGTCCATACACTCTTGAAGGATGAACAACTGCAATTTGAAATTACAATATGGAAGAGTTTCATAAAACCTTCAGAATGAAATGATTTTCAAAGTAATTCTGTGTACCTTAAAAAAAAGCTTTAATTTTATACTTTTACTCTCCTGCTGCTTATAAATATATTAGATATGCATTTAATAACTCATTACCACATCCGAAAACACTGGTTAATTGTTTAAAAATTAGCATCATCAGCTGTAGATGGGTTTAAACCAAACATGGAAGATAACTATTGGCTATTTTTTACACTTGGCACAACTTCAACTAAAACTTGCTAATATAACGAAGACAAAATGTGCAGAAATAAATGTAGAAGTAGTATCAGTAACATGTGATGGCAGTCAGACTAATATTACTGCAATTAGGATATTGATTAATAAACAAATCAAAACAATATTAAAACCATTTTAACACCCTTCAACAGGACACAATGTGGCTTTTGTTAGACTCTTGCCACATATTGAAATTAACAAGGAATAGTTTTGAATCTAAGAAAACGTTTGTAACCAAAATGGTAATAAAAATCAATTATTATTTTATTACATAGAGCTTTTGCAAGAAATTCATTAAAAGAAGTATTAGAGCAGCAAACAAACTTACTAGATATTTATTTTATAAACCAAGTAATGAAAGTGAAGTTAGCATCTGAGCTGCTAAACAATAGCGTTTCTCTATCACTCAAATTGACCAAGGACTTGTTTAGAATTTTCGAACTGCACTGCTCAATTAATAAAAATACAACAATATTTTTGATGTTCTAAATTAAAAGAATACCCTAAAAGAAACAAGAAACTAAAAATNGTGTCGGTAACATGTGATGGCAATCAGTAGTAGGATGCGAGCTACAGGATCTAAGTAAATCAAAAACTCTTTTCAACGGGGCACGCTTTTGAAATTAACAAGAAATAGTTTTGAATATAAGAAAACGTTTTTAAACCAAAATGACACTAAAATTTAATTGAAGTACGTAGAGCGTTTGCAAGAAATTCACAAACAGAAATCTAAAAGCAGCAAACAAACTTACTAGACGCCATATTAATTTTATAAACCAAATAATGAAAGTGAAGTTAGCATCTGAGCTGCTTAACAATAGCGTTTCTCAATTACACAAATTGACGAAGGACTTTAGAATTTCCTAAAGTGAACTCACTGCTGAATTTATAAAATATACAACAACATTTTTGGTGTGTTGAACTCAAAAAGAAACCCTAAAGGAAACAAGAAATTAAAAAATGATATATACAAATTAATTGAAAAATACGTAACCAATAAAAAGTACAAGTTACTACTTAAGAAAAAAATCGATTAAACGCAGAGGTCATACAAACAAAGCTACAGGATCTAGTAATTCAATAACATTTTTCTACAGGACATGGTGTGGCGCTTTTGTTAAGACTCTTGCCACATATTGAAATTATTAACAAAAAATATTTTTAAATCTAAAAAAATGTTTTTTAACCAAAAACAAAAAAAAAAGTATTTAAAGCGTTTGCAAAAAATTCAGAAAAAAGAAGGCCTAGAGCAGCAAACAAACTTACTAGACTTCACTTTCCTTTTGTAAACCAAATCATGAAAGTGAAGTTAGTATCTGAGATGCTTAACAATAGCGTTTTTCAATCACTCAAAATGACCAAGGCTTCAGTTTAGAATTTTCGAAAGAGAACCCACTGCTGAATTCATAAAAACACATAACGACATATTTAATGTGTAAAATTCAAAAGAAGACCCTAAAGCAAACAAGAAATTAATTTGAAAATTTTACAAATTAATTGCAAAATACAAAGAGTATGTAACCGATTTTATAGTACAAGTTACTACTTAAGAAAAAAACGATTAAACGCAGAGGTCATACTATTATACAAAAAAAAAAGAAAAAAAAACAGTTTTTGAGGTTTTTTGTTAGCTTAGAAAGCCTTCATGTATTGTTTTCAAAGTTAATTGAAGAAAAAATTTGAAATACATTGCAAAATATAGACTATCCCAAGATCTTCTGGGATGGAAAGTGGTCCCAATAACACCTCAGAACTTAAGCCAACCTCACCTGCCCGTGGTACACTCTAAATTCGACAAACGAGGTTCTGGCGACCCGCCAACATTCACTGAACCAGAGTGGCGGCGTTAGGTCTGAACTTCCCTAATTAGGAAATTACAATAACAATGCCACAAGTTCCCGGTGACTCCAGATACTGCGCTGGCGCTGATGGGCGCCGGCACGGTCCTGGCGGCAGAGGCCAGGTGAATCTCTGGGTGGGATTGATCAATCCTCAAACGACTCCAGCTAAAGTTTTAACGGATTCTGAAATGCATAAAATTTTACATACAACGTCCATACACTCTTGAAGGATGAACAACTGCAATTTGAAATTACAATATGGAAGAGTTTCATAAAACCTTCAGAATGAAATGATTTTCAAAGTAATTCTGTGTACCTTAAAAAAAAGCTTTAATTTTATACTTTTACTCTCCTGCTGCTTATAAATATATTAGATATGCATTTAATAACTCATTACCACATCCGAAAACACTGGTTAATTGTTTAAAAATTAGCATCATCAGCTGTAGATGGGTTTAAACCAAACATGGAAGATAACTATTGGCTATTTTTTACACTTGGCACAACTTCAACTAAAACTTGCTAATATAACGAAGACAAAATGTGCAGAAATAAATGTAGAAGTAGTATCAGTAACATGTGATGGCAGTCAGACTAATATTACTGCAATTAGGATATTGATTAATAAACAAATCAAAACAATATTAAAACCATTTTAACACCCTTCAACAGGACACAATGTGGCTTTTGTTAGACTCTTGCCACATATTGAAATTAACAAGGAATAGTTTTGAATCTAAGAAAACGTTTGTAACCAAAATGGTAATAAAAATCAATTATTATTTTATTACATAGAGCTTTTGCAAGAAATTCATTAAAAGAAGTATTAGAGCAGCAAACAAACTTACTAGATATTTATTTTATAAACCAAGTAATGAAAGTGAAGTTAGCATCTGAGCTGCTAAACAATAGCGTTTCTCTATCACTCAAATTGACCAAGGACTTGTTTAGAATTTTCGAACTGCACTGCTCAATTAATAAAAATACAACAATATTTTTGATGTTCTAAATTAAAAGAATACCCTAAAAGAAACAAGAAACTAAAAATGATACCAATTTTAAAGTACAAGTGACTACTATAGAAAAAATAATGATTAAATGCAGACGTCATACCAGTAAACAAAAAAAATAAAAATAAAAAGTTTTTGAAACTTGTTAGTTTAGAAAGTCTTAATGCATTGTTTTCAAGGTTAATTGAAGCAAAAAATTGAAATACATGGCAACATACAGACTATCCCAAGACCATCTGAGATGTAAGGAATTCCCAATAACAACCTAGAACTCAAGCCAACCTGACCTGCTCGTGGTAAACTCTGCATTCAACAAACGAGACTCTGGCGACACATATTTTTCCTTAATTTTTACTCAAATCCTAGGATGGCAAACTTGAGGTAGCATTTGATTGAGCCAGTTTAGAACACCAAACATTGTATTATATTCAAAAGTAGTTTTCCTTTTCTATGGTTTTTTTTAACTTTAGCCGGACAGCTGGCATTATGTTTTTTGACAAAAATATTCCTCCACTTGGTAGAATAATCATGATAAAAAAAACAAAACACTAACTGTTTTTAAAATTTCTACTTTTCCTCTCAAAAACAGAGACACTAATGGATTTGTATGCGAAACTGACAAACTGAATGAAGGAACTATCTGACACCTTTACCTCGAGGATGAACACATACAAGGAAGAGTTGAAAAATGTCAGCAGCAATAAAGCATGACACAAGACTGTTGCTAGCCTGTCCTGAGACTTCACTGAGTTTAAGTGTTTTATTTGGATAACAATGAGTGCACTTAAGATGCAGGTGAAGTTACTGACTGTGAGCTTGGATCGGCACGAGATTTCTCCCGCAGGTAGGTCCTCCTTCTTCATGGTCTTCCTGAACAAAAGGACGAAAATCATGTGTCAGAAGCTGTCAAAGTTTTGGCAGAACAAATGAAGATGACATTGCGTCGTATCAACGGTTGGGAGTGGATGGCAGTAGAACAAGGGTTCTTCTGATAAAGTTGCAGAGCTACAGTTTGCGCAGTGAGGTGTGACGAAACAAGACAACTCTGAAGGGCTCCGGACTTGTCTTCTCAGAGTTCCTGACAAAACCCAGGCATGATGCATTTGTTGCTGCTCGAAAGTATTTTGGGGTGAAGGAGTGTTGGACATCCGAAGGCAAGATTGTCTTTCTGCTGCCGGACACTTCGCGCCGAAAATTTGAGTTCCCGCCAGAACTGCTGCAGCTAATAACACATTTTCCGATGCCTGCTGTTGTGACTAACGAGCCGGCGTCAACCAACAAAACGTCGTCGGGAAAAAAACCGCGAAGGCAAGCGAAGTAATTGTGAATATGTTTTTTTTTCTTTTTCTTTTTTTGGTCATAGTAATTTGTTTTGTTTGTCAATGTTGTGAAGTTTGATGTGACATTTTGTGTTGTAATTCGTTCGAAAACTTTTAATCTTTTGTAGATACGTGTCTTTTAAGCTATGTAAATTAGTTAACTGGTGAGTGCATCGAGGATTTGGGTTAACTTTATAACTGTTATTTTAGTTTTTATTTCATTTTTATACTTTGTGTGTCTTAATGTGGTGTCTTATGTTCAGCGTCAATGTTGGCTTTGATGTGTTTGTGTCGCAATGTTCTTCTGATATTTGGTCTTACATTGTCTAATAAGCAATTTAACTGTCTGCCGAACATCATTTGCACTGGTGATTTTCCTGTAGTAGTATGTGGTGTGTTTCGATAAGAAAAAAGAAAATTTTAAAGTCTTCACTTTGAGTTAGCTCCATCAGCTTCACTTGCAGACATTCTCGTTTTAAAAGTTCGCACCAGTCGCTCAGCTAATCCGTTTGAGGTCATGTGCACATTCCTTGTGACTTACAATATTGTCGAAAATCTTTGGAGATGAACTGAGGTCCGTTGTCGGAAACTATAATTTGAGGTAACCCAAACGTGGTAAAGATACCATCTAGCTTCTTACACAATGTCTTAGTGGATATCTTTGTCAAAGATTTAATTTCTATGCATTTTGATAGTGCGTCTGCTAGTACCTTAGAGTATTATACATCTATAATAGAGTGCGGCTAACAGGGTACACTCCGGGTACACTGGTGTGAACATGCGCGATTCTCCTTCACACCCTCAGTCAGTGTCAAAACAGTACCCGTCACATCAAGTCAAAGAACAATACTTTATTTTATTTTATAGTTAAAATGGTGAAATATACTGCGCAAAGCTGTAAAAAATATTCCAGCAAGCAAAATAAAAGATTAATACTTTTTTCAAGCAGTCATTACGTAGTATTTATTTAGTAATTGATTAATTCTCTAAAAAAAATAAGGGTCTGAAAGGGGGTTGCGAGAGACGCGGGGCGGGTCAGCATCACGCGTTGTCAACGGCCATTTTTCTAATTTCAAATTTCATTGGAACATAGCGTTGTACTTAAGTCGATTATTGGATACGATATGTTTTTATCTACAACCGAATTTAGAAAAGGCGGTTCTTACATCATGAGTTTGACTGTATGTATGTACGCGATTACCTCACGTTTGGCTGAACCGATTTTGATGCTGATTTGATGGTATTCAGTATAGTATGAGGTACAGACGCCAGCACATCAACCTACCTCAATCTGTCATATTTCATCAATAGATTTTCAACCTTACCACAAAAGTGGAAGGTTTATGTTCGATTGGTAAAATTTGACAGATTCGGGTAGGTTGACCTGCTGTCGTCTGTACCTAAATACAATAATTCAAAATAATTTCAGTATAGCCAGTACTAATACTAATGTAGGTAGGTATTTGTGTAAAAAGTCCTATCAAGAAGAGACCTTTATTTAAGTTCCTACTAAAATGGACTATAGGTATCATTACTCAACTCGCTATTTCATTTTACAATTATTATTAAACCAAAACAATAATTAAGTTACGTTAATGTTATAATTCCAACTATCGATATTCTTGCTGCATCTTAGAACATCACTATCAAAGCGTTTTACCACAGATAACACACCTGCTCCCGTTCGGCACAAGGGAATTAAGATGACATTATCACTTTATAGGTTACTAATGTATACTCTAAGGCTAGTACTAACCAATATCTGCCTTCAAAGGGTCCGGCAAAATCTATGTGAACTCTTTCCCATACCTATTTCTGGGACCGACCAAGAGTATACTGGCAGCTCTGGATTGTTGGGTCGATTTTACTGGCATTCCTGGCATTGTTTTACAAAATTATTTATGTCCTCTTCGAGTGTTGGCCACCATGCCCACCATACAAAGAACCGTGCTAGAGCTCTGATTGCAGACGTTCCAGGGTGCCCAATGTGCAAATAGCGTAGCTCTGTTAATCTTAATTTGTTGGGGATGACAAGCTTTTTGGTTTAAAGGATAAAATCGAAGGCGAAGTCGTCGTTGTTGTCGAAGGCGAGGATGATTTTTCATCCATTTGGAACCATATTTTAGTTCTATGTCGCGCCGTCAACATCGTTGAAGCGCTGCGATCGCGAACTTATGGATGTTGCAACGATGATTTCTTGGTTGTAAAGATGTTTTGCGTTAGAGAATCACCCCCCTGATTCTCTCTTCACTCAAAGACATATCATCACCACAGGTCCCCAAGATACAGGCAGCGCCTAGTTTGGGGACCACAGTACACAAGGAAGTGTCTCCTGTAGAATATAGTTACAGTGAACCTTTATGTTAATTTTTATATAACTATATGTCCTAATGTAACTGTGGATCAATAAAGTTTATTATTATTATATTATTATTATCTTATTTGTTACGCTGCAACAATTCGGTTACTCTGTGTATTGGTGTCTCTGGGTCATTCGTAACTTGATGTGCTGTTGTCTGTACATTTTATACCATTAATGATCACGTCAATTTTTTTGCACCGGGATGTCTTCTTATCCATCTTATTTATAGTATGGACTGGATTATCCTCGCTCTCACTCTCTTCCGGCAAGGAGGCAGCGTGTGATGTTGTTGATGAGGTCTCTGATGTGTCTGTTCGATTGTTAATCTTTTGTGTTTTGTTACGTTTATTAGACTTGTATTTACGTTGATAGCGTTTAGGTTCCGATGTTAAATATGCTCTGCCTGATTTGATGCATACACTCTCGTAATGTCCTGTGTTGCCACATGCCCCACAAGGGTGATCTTTAGCCGTGCAGTCGTCGAAATCATGTTTATTACGCTTTCCGCATCGTCGACATTCATCAGATCGCAACTTCCTGACTGTCTCATTATTAGTTGTATCACTGGTGCGTTTACCTTGTCATTTGTTTTGTCGTATTCTGTTAACTTTTAGATTGTTATTTAAACTGTTGTCGTCGTTCTCTGCGATTTCACGTGACTGGGCAACTGCAAATATTTCTGTGAATATTATTTTTCTTGTTTTGTCCCCTCCTGTTCCTTCACGTAATTCAGGCCATCTTTGCTTTAGATCTACCTCAAGTTGTGTATGGTTCAAGCCGGTTGCGAAACGATCGCGGAGCTGTCTCTCAAGCATCTCCCCTTCATAGCCACAGTCCCTCGATAATTCTTTCAATCTATTCGCATACCGTTCCATCGTTTCGTTAGGTTCTCTCGTTTAGTTCCAAAATTCTATTAAAGCTTTGTATCGTGTCTTCTTTGTTCTATACAAATCTAAAAGTTTTATTTTTACTTCATTGTAAGATGTTTTCTCAAAGTTGGACGTCAATGCCACGTTCAATTCATGGTTAAAGTTCAGTGGTTTCCGAGATATTGGCAATTTTTGGATTTTTGGAATTTTACCCAAAATTCGACATTCAAGCTTAGACCTTTTTGGCCATTATTACACATTTGAAAACCTTCTGACTAATCCGCTCAAGCTTACGTACTTTTCTGCTTCATAGAACAGCTTAACGATGTCCAAATTTGGTAGTGTCGATTTTATACATGGATGATTTGGTCATGGGCGCAAATTAGTAAGACACATAATATAAAACAAAAATTGCGAAAATCTCGGAAACTTCTGAACTTTGCTCAGAGGTAAGAGTGGCTTAATTTGTTGCTCTTGGGCCCTTCTATTACCTCCTTCCGAATATACGTCTAATTACAATAAGTAACCCTGTATATTCGGTGTTAAGGAGTTTATAAGTAGGTCTTTTTGAATATTAATTAGTTTCTTCTCCCCATATTCGGCATTTTGCTTCAAATAATTCTATGAAGTTTACTGCAGCCGTTGTTTCTGGATTAAATTTATCGCATTTGAAATATTTTACAATGTTTTGTTTTGATGTTGTAAGTGCTTCGTTACCGTAATTGTTGTTGCTGTTGTCTGTTGAGGGGCTTCCTTGGTGTTGTTTGAGTTGTACTAACTCCCGTAGCAGCACCGTTAGAACTGCCTGTTGTTGTTGTTGCGCGGCGAGAAACGCCGCGAATTTTTCAACATTCATGTTTTGTTGCTGAACAACACAATTTTACTTGTCGCCAAGGATAAAAAGTACTTTTGCAGATAAAATTTATATTTTATTGTACGTGACGTACGTATTTTTTATAATGCAATGACATATATTTAAAAAGGATTCCTGATGAGAACGCAATGACATATGAATCTATGATTTATGAAATGAGTTTGTAACAGCCATCAGGTTCAATCTTAGAGTATACATCTATAATAGAGTGCGTCTAACAGGGTACACTCCGGGTACACTGGTGTGAACATGCGCGATTCTCCTTGTCACCCTCAATCAGTGTCAAAACAGTACCCGTCACATCAAGTCACAGTGCAATATTTTATTTTATTTTTAAGTTAAAATGGTGAAATATATTGGGCAAAGCTGTAAAAAATATTCCAGCAAGCAAAATAAAAGATTAATATTTTTTTCAAGCAGTCATTACGTAGTATTTATTTAGTAATTGATTGATTCTCCAAAAAAAATACGGGTCTGAAAGGGGGTTGCGAGGGACGCGGGGCGGGTCAGCATCACGCGTTGTCAGCGGCCATTTTTCAAATTTCAAATTTCATTGGAACATAGCGTTGTACTAAGTCGATTATTGGATACGATATGTTTTTATCGTGACTTCAAAAGTTGTTCACATTTTCAACCGAATTTAGAAAAGGCGGTTCTTACATTATGAGTTTGACTGTATGTATGTACGCGATTACCTCACGTTTGGCTGAACCGATTTTGATGCTGATTTGATGGTATTTCAGTTCCATAGTGAGTATTAGACTAAGGAGAAGGGTTTTAGGTGCAGACGGCCAGCGACATCAACCTAACCTCATACGTCATATTTCCAATCATACGATTTTCAACCTTACCCACAAAAAGTGGAAGGATAATGTCGTTGGTAAAATTTCGACCAGATTCGGCTATTTTGACCTGCTGCTGCGTCTGTACCTCCAAAATACAATAATACACAATAATTCCATTACAGCCAGTATCGAAGTATAATGGGTATAGAGGTAGGTATTTGTTTCTGGTATTTCCTGTAAAAAGTCCTAATCAAGTTAATTATCTTTATTTAAGTTCCTACTAAAATGGACTAATAGTATCATTACTCAATATCTATATTATATTTAACAATTATTATTAACCAAAACAATACTTAAGTTACGTTAATGTTATATTCTAACTATCGACATCTTGCTGCATCTTAAGAACATCAACTATCACAATGCGTTTTACCTTCCACAGATAACACACAGACTGCTCCCGGTTCGGCAACAAGGGAATTAAGATGACAATTATCACTCTATAGGTACTAATGTATACTCTATAGGGTTTCAATTATCGCATAACATACCATTATCACTTGGGTCACAGTGACTGCCCAAATGGAGTTGGGCAACAAGGAAACGTAATTGATGGCTCAAATGTGTTGTGATCTTGCTGATCCGTATTCTTTCATAGGTCTTTACTGTTGTGAGGAACAATCTCCTTAAGAACAAGGCTGCCTCTATGGCTGGTGTGCAGCCTCTGTCAGTTTTATAATATGGATAAATATTTTCAGCCATGTGTCACTAAGTAATTAATATTTTGCACGAAATAAACGAACAAGTTATTATTTTAAAACACTGTATATTTGTTTTATTAAGACTTTTTTTCTTAAAACCAAGTCAGGGCAGGTCCTGAGGGAGTACGTTATTATTTCCAAAAAGATCGACTAGATTTTTTTTAATTTAAAAAAAACAGAAGGTCACTTGCGAGAACACTGTAACCGCAGCCTCACATTTGGCAGAACCCACCTCTACATTGCCTCGCACAGACAGCCCCTTTGGGATTCAAAACAATCCTAACCAATGTAGGGGACGCTGGAATTTGCCTATGGCACGAAATTATTCTTAAATAGCCACAGGTGATGCAAAATTTTGGCGCGTGGTAAAAGACGTCGGTAGGGCTTCGACAATGCATCCTACGAAGGCAATGGAATCGAAATGCCGTCATCGCTTGCTTGGATAGCCTGCTCACACAGAGGTCGCGAGCCCATATCAAGACATCTATACGGGGCATCGTGCACATTTGCCTCGGAGAGCATTCAATTTATAAGTGCTGTGAGGCTCCTTCAAAAAAGCGACTCAACGCAGCTTCCCGCGGCGCGCTTGTGCACCACGCTCGGTTAAAGAACTCCTGAGTGTTTGAACGAGGTGCCTGCTCGACCGAGAGGGAGGCGTTTAAACGCGTCGAGCCGCCGGAGAGCCACTCCTGAAGGAGTTCATAGAGCCCCGAGCGCAATTGGTCAACTGTAATAGTAAGGTGGTGTCAGAATCTCGAAATCATTGGGGTCGGGGAAGAGAGGGTCAATCCATGCCTGCCAATAAGATGCGGTGTTTTAACTCTAATGCTGTAAAATTCCCTGGAGAGTACGGCGCAAGGAGTCCCACATGCTACTAAAGTACCACGCGAGCAGTCCGCCTCTGTCGTCTAGCACTGGCAGGGGCTTCGGCCCTCTAGAGTTCACTTCCAGCCCTACATTTGGATTCTACATGGTGTGAAAGCCCTTTGTGAGGTGATTGCTGGTTAATTTAGGGTCAAAAAAAGAAACAGATGTTGCCAGTTATATCTTTTATCTGTGATCTAAATGTTTTTTTAGAACGGCCAAACTTTTTTGGCCATGGCAGAATCCTAAGGGGAAGGTAAGTAACCTGTTCCCAAGCACGGTTCAGGAGTTCTCTCGGGCACCGGGGCGCGAGTGAGGACACATCGTGCCCTTAACTTTTTGGCAACAGATGGTCTTGCAACCTCGAGGGCGGAACTCATGCTTAAATAAAACGGGGGACTTTTGTGAATGTTTTAATTTGGGAAAGAATGTTTGCCAAAGAGGAGAGAGTGGGCCAAAAGAGAGAATTTAGTGGTGCCAGTGTGATTGGGATGAATTGTGGTGGGGTGGTATGGATTGGTTTGGGGAGGGGCTGAGGGTTAAACATGACAACAAAGAGATATAGAGTGAACACGATAGATGAAAAGACCGTGAGCTCTATGTATCTTGCCATATATGTGTAACTCAGGCATGGCCACGTTCGCCTTTGAAAAAACGTGCCTGGAAAGTGAGGGGCATGCTACTGAGAAGTCCAGACTGATGTGGAAGGTTGTTACTATACCTTCAGCATCAGGTACAGCCGTTTACCCGTTCCAACTCATGCAAAAATATACTTACAGGAAACAAACAAACAAACATCAATATATAAACAGACTTAAATTATAATATAGAATAAAAAAAGACATACACAGCACAAAACACAAAAAACCTATAAAAAAAAAACAGAACAGAACGTCCCTAGGGTGACCCTCAAAGGATAAACTACCAGACCTGACGCCCCTTGAATTTAGGCTTGTAAAAGCAAAATTCCTGAAAATCTCTCGAGCTACTTCTTTGTAATTCAAGGAACTAGGTGTTTCGGAACAAGAAGACGAGGCTTCGTTCGTTGTGCGGTTATCAGCATGTAAAAAAAAAAAAAAACGTGCATATAGTATTTTTATATCAAACTCACTTATATATATAGAATAGGTGTGTATATTTTGATGTTTTTCTTGAAAATAATATATTTTATGTATTTTCATGGTGTTGATGTATCGGGTGCTAGCCCCTCAGGCTCTTTGTGTTCGCTCCCTTCTGACCCGCCTGCCGACAGGCATATAAGAAGGTTAGGGTTCCTCTATCCTATCCTCCCTTCCCTCATACTCTCGA
>NWSH02000323.1:17781994-17798532 GCA_002382865.2 Heliothis virescens | reverse complement strand
CGGCAAGAAACTCCATGGATATGGAACTCCATGGTATGGCAGCCAAGTCCGAATCCGGCGCCAACATGGTGTTTTCGACCATTTTAGAAAGTGTGTTCGACGCGTACAACATGCAACAGTGATGTGACCTATGTCAAATGAAACCTCTTGATGAGCACTTTATTTCATTGTATGGCAGCCAAGTCCGAATCCGTGCCAACATGGTGTTTTCGACCATTTAAGAAAGTTATGTTTCTGACTGTACAACTTGCAACAGTGATGTGACCTATGTCAAATGAAAGCTCTTGATGAGCACTTTATTTCATTGTATGGCAGCCAAGTCCGAATCCGGCGCCAACATGGTGTTTTCGACCATTTAAGAAAGTTAGAAAAATGATTACTTTTGCTACATCAAAAAGGATTCAAAAACGTTTCAGTTTTTGACGCCGTCAAAGAGTCTCCTTTGATATTTAGATTGACAGGACCTCGTAAAGGCACACGAATCCAATCGTTCGGGTCTTTGCTGAAAATCCAAAAAGAACAGTTTAGCTTTCAAAAACTTTCATTTCGAACGACCTTTAATACTTGCAACAGACAAACAGACGGTGTCTAGTTTATATGCGCGCTCTGAGAACGGGTGTGTACTTTCGATATATTGCACTTTTGAAGAAACAAGTTAAAAAACTACCGGATTTATTAAAAAGCTTGGCGTCAATATTCCAATATGTCGGAGGAAAAGTTGCCTACGCACACCGGGGCGGCATGGCAAAGGATTCCGAAGCCAAAGGACTTTGAAACTTATTTCTTACGACTTACGACTTAAATTATATTATTTCAAATGATGGAGAGCGTCCATATGGTTGTACTGTCACAGCTTTAGAGCGTTCTGTATGTCACCAGGAAATAACTGGTGGACATCTGTTTATAGGCGTTCATCATCATCTGCCAAGCCATTTCCCACCTGTGTTGGGGTCGGCTTCCAGATTAACCAGACGTAGCTCAGAACCAGTGTTTTACATGGAGCGACTGCCTATCTGACATATGACACAACCCAGTTACCCAGGCAACCCGATCCGCATTGGTAAGACTGGTTGTTTGAAAAAAAATACAAACTTCCGAATTTAAAACCTCTTCCTTTTTTGAAAAGTCGGTTTAATGCCGGTCAGTTACTTAAATCTAGATATTTCTACGAGTATTTAACATACGGAACCAATTTCCCCATTTACGGTCGAATACCACTTGTTTTTTAATCGGCAAAAATAACAATTATCAAGTGACTTGCTTCATTCCACAAACTAATGAGGGTTTCTTTTCCTGACGATTTTTATACCAAAATATACCAGCTGACGTATTTTGCTTTTGACGTCATTACTTAATGTGAAAATAGAAAGGTAACACAAGAATTTGTGTGAACGGTCCTTGATTGATAGGTAATGTCGAATCCGTAGGCCAGAAGTTTTCTTTTCATTAGTTATGTACTTTATTAATATTTACAATTTGCAAAATAACATATTTACACTTAATAATATACAAATTAAGACTATTTTCTAAATATAATTAAATAACTAGTAAAAAATAAACAATACCTACTCGTATATTAGATAAGTATATTTTTATCCCGTTTCATCTTTATAGGCAAAATTCTTATTCGCATTTATAGTCGACTAGCTTTTGCCCGCGACTTCGTTCGCGTGGAATAGTGACTTTCGGCAAATTTTTGGTTTTAACCACATAGTTCCCGATCTCGCGGGATCTCTTCAAAAATGAGATCAACACCATCTATCTTCTACGGAATATAGGAACAGCTCGACATTTATAGTACGAAATTGAACAATAGATGGCGCTGTATGTCCGGAATAAATTTATTTTTTATTTTTATTTTTTAAATAAAAACTATCCTATGTCCTTTCTCAAGTTCCAAACTATGTCTGTACCAAATTTCACACAAATCGGTTCAGTAGTTTAGGCGTGAAGAAAAGACAGACAGACAGACAGACAGACAGACAGAGTTACTTTCGCATTTATAATATTAGTTTGGATTTTGAACTTTAATCTACATTTTTATAATGAAGAGAAAACTGCTTCTTGTTCGTTTGTTTGCTGCGAAAATACTGAACCAATATAAAATAATATTATACTGTAAGGCACCTATAGACACTATCCCCGAGTAGCATAGGCTATATTTTGTCCGGGTACGGGAAAATGTTCCCCTACGATGCGGGTGAAACTCCGGGCTACAGTTAGGTGAGGTAATAAAAGCAAGAAAACATTTAGCCGTAAGAAAAAAATTGCGATTACATAACTTTTCACGTAAGTTTGCTATAAAAATATTGTTTCCCTGCTAACCTGTAAAAACCACACGTGTGTAACCTAACTCAAACACGTATACCTATCTAAAACATACGACGTTTAATAATAGGGAAAATATGCAAATGTATTCGGTCGCCATCGTTACAGCAATTTATACGTAAAAACAGCTGTGTTACATTCTTGTTTTAGTATGTGAATGTCGATGAAAGGTTTGCTAGATTCATCATCTATTTTAGGGGGTTTAGGCTTTATTCACCTTCTATCTTCTATACTTTCTATACTAATATTAAAAAGCTCAAGAGTTTTTTTGTTTGAACGTGCTAATCTCAGGAACAACTAGTCCGATTTGAAGTGTTAGATAGCCCATTTATCGAGGAAAGCTACCTATAAGCTATCCGGATGCGCCAAATAGTTTCCACGGGACGCGGGTGAAACCGCTGGCTAATTATAAAATAAAATCCGAATATAAAATAAAACTCAAAAACTACACAGATTTTCAAGATGCGTTTGAAATAAGCAACCCTTAAATATTACTTAGTAAGTATAAAAAAAAAACTTACTCGCACTAAAACGGATGTTACCAATCAAACGAATAGTTAACTAAACTCAGTCAATGCATTGTTTAACTTAACTTTCCCCCATTGAAACTGTATAGCGGATATTAAACACGTTTATTTTTTGATTTTAGCAATCGGTTTTGGTAGTAATACGGTATGTTATAGATTATTTTTACAATAACGGCCAATTTCAGATGAAGCTCTAGTTAACTATCTGAAAAATAGTGCCATAGAAAAGTTATCAAAAACATTTCTATAGCTTAATCTGTCATATAGCTATCTATGTATAAATTTGTCTGGAACCAGTGAAACTGGCTCTAGGTATATTTTTAAGCTCCATTTCATAACAAAAGTAATCCTTATAGGATCACTTTGTTATCTGTCTGTTTGTCCGTCTAACTTTCCATCCATCTGCCTAGCTTTTTCCTAACTATATTGGGGTCAAAAGCCAGAATATCTATCTAACAGCCAACCTTACCAAGAGGCAAGTGCCCGAATAACTTGGGTTGAAGAGGTCAAATATATAGAAAAGTATGATGGCGTTCTAGCTGATTTAGGCCACGGAGGCTGTTCTTATATAAGGAGATCGGCCAGCTGCACAGGACATATTATAGTGCACAAGCATTTGCGCAGACACAGGTGCACTCCCTATTCCCTCACTCTCATAGACGGCAATCCGACACGCCCGGAGAGAGATCAGGTGCAGGACCGACATTAACGTCCGATGCACGGGTGTATCAATCACCAACTTCCAACTCCGAGCTGCTTTGTGAAAGTTTCTAAAACTCACAAAGCGATTTCGGCCGGTCTCAGGAATCGAACCCGAGGCCTCGCGCACAGCAGTCGCCTATGCGACAACTAGACCAACGAGGCAGTTGAAAAGAAAAGTATATAATATACTAGATACATCAACAATTTGCAAGCAAAACCGCGGTGCACAGCTAGTGAAAGCAATCTCCTCGTTATTCACAAGATTACCGCATTTCCTGTGATCATAAAATGACACTCTTGACCTTAGGCAAGTGCATTCAATGTGAATGCATTATGTCGCAATATTGCCATTGATGCAGTTCAGATCAGAAGTGACATATCGAGAACGATGCATCGTCATATTTGTATAAGAAAGTGTACTGAGCAACTAAACAATCGGCCGATTGTTGGCTGTTGCAAGATTTAAAAAATGTCGTGAAAATTATTCTTAAAGTCAGTTACTCTATCAGGCTATCTGACGGAGTGCTATAGAAAAGAAGTCAACATTAAAAGGATATCTATGGCAGTATCTGTCAGATAGCTAACCAGAACTTTATCTGGAACCTGTCAAAATGGGTTGATGCCGGCTAAATACATTGTAGTTTTAATGTGCGCGACGCCATTCATTTCCACACTGTATGAGCCCACTGTATGAAAATACTTAAATTAGACCTTAATCTAACACCCAACAACATTGATAACCGCGCTAACTATGAAATATTAATTTACAATCAAATCGGTCCAGCTGTTTAGGAGGGAAGATTAACAGACGTACGAAAGAATTATGTTATATATTACTAGCTTCTGCTAGCGTTTAATCCATGTCCTGTGGGAACTACATATTTACACTCAAACAAAAACTATCTATATAGTTAGGTTTATAACACTGAAATAATTTTTAAAATAGGGCCAGGAATTCCTGAGATTACCGCGTTCAAGCCAACAAACTCTTCAGCTATGCAATATAACAAAATATAACTGTATAATTTTGTACCTACTAATATAACAAAGAGTTTTTTGTTTGTATTAAAAAGTCGTTCCAGAACTACTGAACCGACTTGAAAAAAAAATCTGCTCAATGTTCTGAAGGCCCGAGTAATATAGGCTGTATTTTGACCTGGTAAAAGCAACAGTCGACCGCCTCTAGCAACCGACTGAACCTACGGAAAACCTCTAGTTATTTACACACTGCAAATTAAATTACAGTAGATATTGTCTAATGAATATAGAAGGGAGGTGGAGGGAGACAATATGGGTTTCTAGGTCATGTAGTCTCCCCACACGAATTGCTGACCCCATTTCAGTTGTCCTCTCTATGATTTTTTAATAGCTTCAGAATACATGATTCATAGTACAAACGGCAGTTTTACAAAAAACCCCGTAAATCATAACATAAATAGTGCAATGCTAGTGACATATTGCAAAACAGTTTTAGGTACCAACTGCAATATTTCGTTCACAAAACCACCTGTATTTTTAAAGCTTTTACTGTTTTACGTAGTATAAATCTTTATAGAATTCGTATGGAACTATGAATCTATATGAAAAACTGAAATAAAAAACTTTTACATTTTTTTACTAATAGAGGTAGGTAGCTGAAATAAAATGGAACATTTAAAAATGCAGCGTGGTGAAATACTGTTTACCACAATTTTTAGCAGGCAACACTTAAGACTAGTAAAATTGTCACTTAAAGAAATAGAGAAATGTCCCCTCCGTGCGATCTCATTTCTCTCTGGTACTTTCTACAAACATGTCAGTGTGTATATCTGTATGAGCGTGTATGCTTGTGTGAGTGAGTATAGTAATTCGAGGAGAGGAGCATTATGCACGACCGATTTAGGTCCAGTATTAAGGAACTACATTTCTGACTCGGCTCGTACTGCTAATGTTACCCTAAAACACAAAAAAAAGTATAACTAGGCATTAAAAAATGGTATAATGGAGAACGTCCGATATGTTGTAATGTCGGAAAATAGAGGTATTTTATAAATATTAAGTTTACTGTATTGGAAATGCCGCGAATTGGAGTGTTTTGAGGTATTAAGGAACTCCTACGCAAAATTGAAAGTTTATCAGAAACAGGGAAAATAGGCTGTAAAGTTATAAAATATCTCTTTTAAGGGTTTCGTATCCAAAAGGACAATGATAAAGGATATATGACGGGACCCTATTATTAAGATCTCGCTGTTCCTCTGTCACCAGGCTGTATCTCATAAACCGTGATAGTTAGACAGTTGATTTTTTCACAGCGAATGTATTTCTGTTGCCGCTATAACAACAGATACTGGAAACTAGGATAAAATATTTTTTACGTAAGCCTTGGTGCGTGAGTCCCACTCGAACTAAGCCGGTATTTTTAATTTCACATTTTTTTTAACCTTAGTTTTTTTTTATCCATTGCAGAATACTATGTTCGTTAATCTCTAATCCGGTTGTTAGGCTGAGTTTGTTGAAACAGGGAAAAAACTCAGCCATCTATACTTATACTTATACCGTTCATGCGTAACAACCGAGAGTATGAAAAGTCAGGCAATTGATGCTTTGCTACTTAATACATTTGTGTAGATATAGACATTACGCACAATTCTACATATCATACATTTTTGGATTACAATGCAGTTGAGTTAAGTAAACCGTCCTATTTATTTATTTGAGCTCTAGCAATATGAGTTACAAAGGCGGACTTAATGCCATAGGCATTATTTCAAGTCAACCTTAGTGGATGTAGAGATAACATAGTAAGTGCATTGAGTGATTTGATTGCAAATAGGGAAGATAGATAACTACCAAATTATTACTATAATTAGTAGCTTGGTTGTGTGCATTTTTAGGAACGCACACAACAAAGCTCCTCTGTACGTTTATCACTGCGGAAACGATTACGGTTTATCGTTTTTCCGACTTTAACCAACGGATTTCGGCCATTGTAATATTAAATGTAAAACATAACCAGCGGATCTTCACTGGTGTTTCATTACACAAAAGGGAATTCAAGCAAAGGGTATGTAATAACAACGACGCTTCACCGATCATATCGTAGAATTGTCCCAGTACCACGCCACTTGTTCCACGCTTCCCGAACTCTAACTCAGTCACAACCCGATTTCGTCGCCTCACAAGATCAGGTGTACGATATCAGATTACGTCACTTTAAGGAACATTTTGTTTATATTCCGTATCACCCAAAGAAAGTGAGCATTCTCACGTGGACATCGATCGAGCCTCGGTTGGGAATAATGAGAGATGAATAGTCAAAGTCTCTTCACATTTTGGGAACGTCGTGCGGTGGGCGGGCGGTGTCGTGTTGGGCGGACGGGACCGGTGCGCGAGGGGAGGTCGATAAGCAGTGTAGATCGGTAGGTCGAGGCAGTCAGTCGCCAGCCAGCTCCCGGAGCGGTCGCCACTCAGTCGTACCCTCACTCCGTCGGTCACTTGCTCGCGTGTCCGTGCCGCTCGTTCCTGCCGCGCGAACCGCTTTCACCCACCGTAAGTACTTTTCTAGCCAACCTGTAGAGGCGACGGTCTTCGGCAGCTTAATCGAATATTTTTTTCAGGGATTCCTTTGCACCGGGTCACCTTTTTTTCGGCTCACTGCGGAGTTTTGCTGCAGAGAGATCTCCTATGTTTCAACAATTTATAAATTTATTTATAAGAAAACAAAGCTACTAGGAGGCACTAAAACGTTACTGCCTGTTAACGTAGTAGTAATAAAGTCGGGCACTTTAATAATACTTCGGAAACGGTTTTTGGCCATCGAAATAAATCTTCGCTTAGAACGTGACTTCGGGGGCTTTAGTTTTAATGGAATCAATATTTCGGAACATTACTATAATACTTTTGAGCGTTTTAAATCCGTTTCGGTATATATTTAATGCGGCAATTTTTTGGGTCGGGTTTTTGGTCGTTCCAATTTACTTGGGTCACAGGTCTTTGTTTAAACTGCCTGTGGCAACACCATTTGGAAAGGCTATAGAATCTTCAGTTGGTTTTCCTTTTAATCGCTGAAGTAGGTATTTCACGAACGGAACGTTCCGGTTCACTTGCGGTGTATCGGGCAAGGATTTGGGTTTAAATCGTTACACCATTTGATTACGTCCGTATTACCGAATATTTTAAATTCGGTTTATATTGCCTTGAAAAGACAGGAATAGGAATAAGGAATTAAAATCAAGTACATTATAACACTAGGGTTTTGCTAGTACGATAGAAATGAATTAAAAGCTGTAGCCAGAACAGAAAAAAAACTTACATAATCAAACAGCTATTCCAAAATATATATTTTTAAACTTGAAAATTCCTATCCACTACATTTCTGCGGGTATCATAAAATGTTTTTCCTTTAAATAAAGAGGCAAAGAATGAAACCTGGATACAATAGACTCGCTGAAACGTTTGCTCATACGATTCCTGAATGGAGATGTTATGTTACTCAATTGCAGGGTTTTGATCTTGTAATTTATTTTATTATAATAGAACTAGCCACTTCTATTTAAATCGGTCAGTAGTTTTCATGTGAAAATCTGACATACAGACAGAGATAGTTATTTTCGCATGTAATATTTTAAATAGATTTGGAATTTACTACGTAATTTAATTGACCGGTGATTTGGAGACACTTTTAGCTTAAAATGTTTAAGCAAAATACAGCCGTGTTGTAGATTTCAAAACTAAAAGATAGGAGCTACCGGAGCTACCAGATTATTTGATATAAGGGATTAATAAGAAATTATTTGGTCGTTAGCCATGAAATTATTTCAGCTTATCTAATTACTAAATAGTAGGAAAATTAAAAAACGGTCGTCATAAAATATAAATGATAATACGCCAATTAAAATTACATTGTCGAATAGATTTTAATATAACTGAGCATCACAGATGTTTCAAACTAGTTTTTCTTTATGAAAACATTATGATAAACAGCTTTGAGCAACAGATAGCTTTACAAATTGAAAATGAATGTGGAAATATGGTATGATTGCCAAGTTTTGGACACAGATTTTAAATGTACATTATCTAGCCATTCCCCGCATATGGATAGAAACGAACATTATTTAATTTCTCAGACTTTCAACTGTATATATATCACATCCTAGCTTCTGCCAGCGGTTTCACCCACGTCCCGTGGGAACTACTCGGCACACCCGGATAAAAAGTAGTCTATATCCTTCATCGATAAATGAGCTATCTAACACTGAAAGGTTTTTTCAAATTGGACCCGTAGTTCCGGAGATTAGCGCGTTCGACCAAACAAACTCTTCAGCTTTATAATATTAGTATAGATTTTCTCTTAAATATATTCAGTAGTTTTGGCATGAAGACTGTCACAGTTACTTCACTGATACAGTCGCATTTAATTGGGAAAAGAAAAAAAATATTAATTTGAAGACCTAGACTGCCAATAGTAGATTAATTCGGGCAAACAATTGCGGTTGCATTCTAAACTGGCCGCACTGAATTTATGAATGGGTGAACATCTTGGCAGATTGTAGATTAATTAGAATGAATCAGTAACATAAATTAACCGTTTTCAGTTCAATGAAAGCATTGAATTGAACTAGTTGTCGAATACCGTCGGCTGCAACTATCATTGATCAACAATACGAGTTTGACTGTCCTTTCTTCTGTTCGCGAACCAGGCCATCATCTGACATAACTAGTCTTACTAAGGGGGACATAATACCAACTGGGTCATGTACTATCAGATAGACTGTCTCTCCGTGTTAGATACGGAACCCAGCTCTGGTTCACTTCAATCAAAATTCTGGGTTTGTTGCGCCACTTCTTCTTCCTAGCAAAAACACATAGGAAGTAGTGAAGGGCGTTTTTGGGGCTGTCTCATAATTTTGAAGTTCATAAATTGCTGCTTTTAGCGTCCTTTGAATAAATGCTCCTTGATTTTGAACTACTAAAACTGCCTAACTGCGGGTCTGACTCACGCATGAAGGGAATCTATGCAAAATTTAGTTAGTTGAATGATGGCCTCCGTTTTTTTATTTAAACTATTATTTAGTTTTCAGTATTGGCGGTTACAGCGGCAATAATAATATATCATCTGCTGAAAATTTTAACTGTCTAGTTATCACGATACTTGAGTTACGGCGTGGTGACCCTAAAAACGGAGCAAATAGAATTATTAGTCATTTGAACATCTTTGACACTCGTTACGGATAGTACCGTAGTAGCCAAAAATTCTGACAAGCAGTCTTTCCAAAAGGTAGCCCAGTTTAAAGAGGACAGATAGGCAGTCGCTCCATGTAAAACACTGGTACTCAGCTGCATTCAGTTAAATTGGAAAAAGTGCAAAGGCTACGACATAAAATCATAAATCATGAAAAAGACTAGCCAGGTGATAAGAAACCTTCCAACACCTACATATATACCCGTACATTAATGTTTAGGGAAGTAATAAATATTCAGATATTTATTCGGTATACCTATTTCGTTTGTAGAATGCTCATCCGGCCGTCATTAAATGGATATGGGTAGCAAAATTGATTATTCTCGGGTCACCCACTCCTATATATTCGTATGATTAAGCGGTTTCATATTCTTCACAAGTTAGAAGCATTATAATTGTTAATATTATGTATTATCTATACTAATATTATAAAGCTGAAGAGTTTGTTTGTTTGACCGCGCTAATATCAGGAACTACTAGTCCGATTTGAAAAATTCTTTCAGTATAGGATAGCCCATTTATCGAGAAAGGCTATAGGCTACTTTTTATCCGGGTGCGCGCAGTAGTTCCAACGGGAAAGTGGGTGAAACCACTGGCGAAAGCTAATTTAGAAATAAATCTAGTGTGAAGGTTACGCTTCACATTGCTACTATTCCGCGATTTAAGGTTGAGACAAAACTTGGAAATTCGGGGAATTATGAATTGAATACAGTTCGCTCTAAGTAACTATGCGATTCTGAAGTGAGCCATTTCGTGGCTGACACCAGAATTGCATTTTTAACTCCACGATCATAATTTTGAGGATCAATGTCGATAGTAGGTTTCTCTTACAAATATGTAATGCTTCATGATAATAAACGCGCAAAGATTCATATGGCTAGCTTCAAAATTGCAAAGATATTTGGTGAGATGGTAAATTCGCATAAAAAATACTTTACGTTTCAAGATCAAAATAATGACGTGTCTTTTAAGTGGCTCGTCAGATCCTTTATTTTTTTATATTACTATGAAATTAAGTAAGGCATTATTATTTCTATGGATAAAATATCTCCGTTATTAGAATAATGGAGTTTTTTTATTTAGTAAGCTGTAAATAAAACTTGTACTCTTAATTACTAGAGAATGCTTTTACAAAATTGTAAGGGATTCTATTGGTAGATAGTATTCATGTGTTACTGATAGATATTGGGATTCTGAGTAAATGTAAGAAAATATAGGATATTAATTGGAGTTCGACTCAAAAATATTTTTTCTGAGTTTTAGAACCTATTAATGTCATGAATGCCCGTCAGTTATTTTTTAAGACTTGGTATTTATATATATTGTAAATGTTTGTGAGGAAAAAATAAATTAAATGTGATACGAATATCTTATTAACTTAATTTTAAATAATTATATTTTAGCCGTTTAGAATTTGGTTTCTGACTTCTATATAATTTACATTTAATTACTCGAATGATTTCATGAAATAAAATAGTACAGGAAATATCGGAGACTATAACCTTATTTATCCAAAAAAGCATTTTAAAAATCCTCAATTATACCACTTCAAATATTATGACTATATTTTACGGTTACAACAATTCGTTCCCAGTATTTTTCCATCATCCATTTCATATATTTCGTCTTTAAAAATATCATACTTCTACCAATAAAGTGTATAAGAAATTCCGATCCCTTTTCTCATGGAAATTACGTATTACCAGTTGATGAAGATATGGCTTGCTTTGACACTTCAATCATGGAATCGTTTAGACCCACAGACTAGAGAATCCAATATCAGGCTAGATGAAAATATAATGCAGCATTGAACATCTATACTCTATATAAATAAATAAAATTGGAGTGTCTGTTTGTAATATTAATATGACTGCTGTGTACTTGTGTCTTTTGCCCGAGTCCAGAGGAAACAAAATCCTACACGTGGATGAAAACTTTCCTAAATAAATGGGCTATCTAACACTGAACGATTTTTCAAATCAGATCAATAGTTCCTGAGATCAGCGCTGAATTTTCAGCTTTGTAGTATCTGGGGGCACGGCAGTGCCCCAGCCAAGTCTCGAGCAAAGCGAGCACGGCCATACCAACCTTTTCTCGAAGCGTTTCGCGACTTATGTATACGATAGATATACCAAATCAAAATTTAATTATTAATTCTACGCAATCATTTTGAGTACTTTTCAAAAAAATGTTTCATCTTGAAGATTCTGTTCATGCAGCTCCACAATAGTTGGGAAAAGTCTAGGCGCTTAATGAAAACTCTCTCAATATATTAAAGTTTATAACTTTGATTAATCAATTTATTAAACAACATCAACTAATTTCCGTTAGCCCAAGAATGCTTCGAATATTTAAGATATTGCTGAACTTACTAATGAATTTAACAGCACGTGTGAAATAGAAATTTTAATGAAACTATTTTGTTGGAAATCACCTCAATTTTATATTGGTTACTTGTTTAACGCACTTCGGTAATAATGTTAAATATTTAATAAGGGCTTTTTAAATAGAGACTTAATCACACCTAGTATAAAGAAGAAAGTTTTTAAGGAGTATATTTGTTACTTCGGCAGAAGGGACTTGGCACTGATGCAGTTTATATATCTAAATAACACACACATAGGCTGTTTTTTATCTAGATGCGGGATGTAGTTCTCTCAGAAAGCGAATGGGTACCCTACAATATCAGTTAAATCGCAATATATGGTACAAATTGTACAAAATAAAGCTAGCACAATGCCTTTAAACAACTAAAATGTATTATGTATTATTTGTATTATTAAGCAATATCATATATCGAGGTATCGCTCACGCAAAATTAGAAATTAACTTTATACAACACACATCCCTTAATTGTTATCACAAAAGTTATCTTGTTAAAACAATAGTATGTCGTTATTTGTGGCACCGTCGTCACTGTTCCCTATTCAATGCACGACAGTGTAAAGTCACATTCGTACGGACAGAATTTTTAAATCACTTTATCGATCTTTGTTACTTGAAAGCTCACGGCCGATTCCAAATATAACCAAAATAATTAAACTTTAAAAGTGGTTATGTATGAAGATCTTTTTATGCTCTTGTGTTTGAAAGTCGATATGGCTAGGAAGAATGTTACTTGTGAGATGACGGCAAATAAAAGAGTATGGAAGAAGAAAACATGCTGCGCCAACAAACAAACAAAAAATGTGTGAGATCAGGCGCATGACCGACATTAACTAATATAACTCAATGTACACCATAAACATACACACAAATGTAGATTGTAGATACAATCACACATAGTGTTCAGAGGCCATGAATTATGTCAAGCTGATTGGCTATCGAAAGCATAACGAAGAAAAAAAAACTAAAACTAAAATATTCATCAAAAGGTCCATTAATATAATAGGAAAAATGTTCCTAAAAATTGTGACTTACTTTGAGAATGGCAAATAAAGCCGACGATATGCGTAGTATATTTTCCTTTGTTCTCCCATAGTATATCAAACAAAAAGTCCTTTGATTGATAGTGCTCCAAATAGGATAATCCGTAGTCTCTGCAGCCTTTTGATATATAACAGACTAAAAATATGAAGGGGAAGCTGAAAGCTTTGTTTTGATAATTACTAAATTGATATAGGTTCCCTTTTTTGAAAACAAGACAGTATTTTTGCTGCTGGCTTATCCTGAAAGCTATGTTTTAAGTTGATGAGTTTTCGCCATTTTTGTAATACGAAAAAATGGAATTTGTTACAAATGAACAAAACTCTTGGTTGTTTTTATGAACTACTTGTGGTTTTATCGTGCTTACCGCACATGGATAAAAAGTAGCCTATTTAGACTTTGCTGATATTTAAGCTATACTGTGTTTCATCAAAATCCATTCAGTACTTTTGAGTGACAGTGGGACATCCATCCATACAAACTATTGCGTTTATTATAGGTCGAATTATATGTCAATATATTCAGCATCAATTTTCTATAAAGAAACTCCCAATTTAGACCAGGTGAATGACCAGTGGTTGTCGGGTTGTTTCCACCAGATCTACCCAAACTCTCAAGTAACAAGTTCATTTTTTGCAAACATTGCTTTAACTCACACTTAGAAAGCAGTGAAAATGATCTGGTTAAATGCAGCAATCGTAATATCTATCTGCTATGGTAAAAACGTAATAATAATATGTATTTTGTGAAAAAATGGGTAAAATGGTTTATAAAATAAAAAAGCTGACTTGTTGAAGAATGCATGACCTAAAAGACTAATCATAATATTTTCTGTATAAGAAAGTCTATGCTTCGTTATACATAATAATGTACGTAACAAATCTATGAAACGGAAAGCGTATTTCAAAGCTATTAAGGCAGCCGCTGAATAGAAAGAAAACTACTACGCCACGCTACGTAGCTACGACAAGATTCGTAGCAATACTACGAACTGCTACAAAAAATGCAAACCTATTTTTTCATTTTACTCTTATCAAATGATTTCTCGAAATGATATTGAAAAACTTATTTAAGAATAGAGGTGCGAAATGAAAATGCACCACTATTGTTACCGTTACAATTTCCGTAGTTATTTTCTAAGAATATTCTTGACCTAAATATACTACAATTCATGTTTTATGCACTTTTATGTTTCAATAGCGGTTTTTTGAGACGTCGTTATTGAAGTATTTTTCCTTTATTTTTTCTCACTTCTGAAACCCTGCTTTGCTTTGAGCATATACTAACATTATAAAGCTGAAGAGTTTGTTTGAACGCGTAAATCTCAGATAACTACTGGTTTGATTTGAAAAAAAATATAACGTATTAGATAGTCCATGTATCGAAGAAGGCTATAAGGTACTTTATATTCGGATACACACAACAGTTACCACGAGATGTTGCTGAAATCAAACCGATTAAATTTCTATTGTTAATCTCTCGGACAAATTATTGGCCGAGAGTTTAGCCTGCAGTGTAGCTCCCCCACACTAAGACGTGTTGAATCGCAAATCAAATTAAACAGAGTGTAGGTGTGTTCACCAATATTTGCGGCTAGTCTGCTTTATATTTATCTTGGTGCCTAACCTTTACCTAAATGTGGAAGACTATATTTTTGTTCTTCACCTCCGAAAATAACTCTGTCTTACTCTCTATGAACAGTGTCTTATACTGAATTGCTACTTTATTTAGGTATAACGTCTACAGGAAAATTTTCTTAAGTTTAAATCTGTCTTAATTACAATTTTAGCCGTGAGAGACAACTCGTATATACGAGTATCCTAATTTAATATTATAAATGTTTACGTAACTCTGTGTCTGTCTGTCGCGATTTCACTCTAAAACGAAGGCGGTCTAAAGCCTTAGAATGGGCTACTTTTTACCCTATTGCAGGAAATGGTTGTACAGAAACTATGGTACTAATTAATTTTTATTTACAGCAAGTTAATTTATATTTAAGCTTTCATTCATCAAAATTACTTGAATTGTACAAAATCTTCTATGGAAATAATATTATAACATTAATTTCGTAAGTAGGTCGGTAAGATGGTTTCTGGTTGTAACAATTAATCACTAGTTACGTAATCGGTCAAGTCCGCTCACGATAGATGACCCTGTCACAGCCCTAGATATCGACATGTTGAGGGACGTGATCATTTATCGATATCAGTCAGTGATGTGCCAGCGTCGACAGTGTACAGAACATCATTGACAGAGTGCAGATGTGTTTTATCTGATCTCAGAGTTATTCAGACAAATTGGTTTGGACAATGTATCTATATATCTATGATATCTAGACCGACTGTCGAAATTGGCGACTGTTCTCTGTGAGAAGAGCTGCGCAGGGTATATTACCGTGCACAAGTATTTACGCAGAGACAGGTGTACATTGCTTTAACTCAAAACTTAGAAAGCAGTGAAAACGATATAGTTAAATGCAATCGTAATGTGTGTCTCCTATGGTTAAAAAGACGAAATAATATCTAATTTTCTGAAAAAATGGTTAAAATGGTTACAAAGTATAAAAGCTGACTTGTTGAAGAATGCATGACCAAAAATACTAATCATACTACTAATATAAAAATATTATAAAGCTGAAGAGTTTGTTTGTTTGGTTGAACACGCTAATATCAGGAATTACTAGTCTGATTTGAAAAATACTTTCAGATTTACATAGCCCATTTATCGAGGAAGGTTATCGACAACTTTTTATCCGGGTGCGCGGAGTAGTTCCCACGGAACGCGGGTAAAACTGCTGGTGGAAGCTAGTATAATAATATAGTATATAATATAAGCGATAGACTTATAATAAGACCTACAAAATAAATAGTAATACACTCACGATTGGTTTCTTAAGCAGGCAAAAAAATATCACGAAGAAAAATATAAAGTTTTTTCAGTAAGGAAATCTTTAATTTAAATGTAGGTGTACGTAAGGATTCTTGAAACAAGAAACCTCTTCAAGACCTTTATTTAAAAGGAGTCTAAAAGAAACTTTTTCATTTGTTCACTGTAGCTACAGAAAAAAAAAGGTCTCGGTTTTTTAGGATAATTTAAAACTCAAGTGTATTTGTTTCTCTCATTAATTTATACTGTGTTAAAATTATTTTTTCAACTTATATAACGTACTAGCCGTTTTCCCGCGGTTTCACTCGCATCCCGTGGGAATTACTGCGCGTACCCGGATAAAATATAGCCTATGTCACTCGTGGATAATGTAGCTTTCGAATGGTGAAAGAATTTTTAAAATCGGTCCAGTAGTTTTTGAGCCTATTCATTACAACCAAACAAACAAA
>NWSH02000323.1:17765145-17776040 GCA_002382865.2 Heliothis virescens | reverse complement strand
CTTGACATGTAAACATCGAAAAGAAAAGGGCGCTGAATTGAAAGCTGAATTTGCCGTTTTGGTCAATTTGTGGAGGCATGAAACGAGGAGGAACAGGCAATGTACAATAAGAAANTAGGAAAATGGCAAATTTCTTTATTAATGCAAAGGTGACTTGGTTTATCGTTACTGTGACAAACGAAAACACTTTATTTGATGAATCCTTAAAGAAAATTTTAATTAATATCAATCAGGAGAAAAGTTATTGCAAAAATATATGTTGATCCCTAGACACTTTTGATGTGTGTATATAGGAAAAAATAAGAATGCGCGAGCGTAGCGAGCGCGAAAATTTTTTTTTCAACTTGACATGTAAACATCGAAAAGAAAAGGGCGCTGAATTGAAAGCTGAATTTGCCGTTTTGGTCAATTTGTGGAGGCATGAAACGAGGAGGAACAGGCAATGTACAATAAGAAAGCGCGAGCGAAGCGAGCGCGAAAATTTTTATCAGTTCGAGGATGAAACATGATTGGCGAAACGAAAATAAATACGAAAATTTTTATCAGTTCGAGGATGAAACATGATTGGCGAAACGAAAATAAATACGGAAATTTTCAGGAAAAAATGCACGTAAAAAGAAAATGACGCACGATTTTTTTTTTCAAAGTTAAAGTCATATCAATTATTTCTGCGAGGCCCCCTCAGGTGCGAGGCCGGCGGCGGTCGCTGACGTCGCCGACGCCTAGCGCCTTCACTTGCACGAAGCGATTGAGGCTTCAGACATAAAAAACCGAGGCGGAAAAAAAAAGACGGTTCTAACCAGTTCAGAAAAGGACAAGGAGCGGCTTGAATACTTTAATTGAATTTCTTGAGACATGAAATCCACGCACAACACAAAGGGCGGCTTTCATACTTTAATAGAATTTCAAATTTCTTCAGACACGAAATCAACATGTGCAAAAGTTGGCTTATGGATGTTTTAGTTTTAGGTTATAAAATATTTTTTCAAACCAAGCCACGAGGGGCGCCCTGCCGGCCGCCCCTCGTGGCCTGCCGCCCCGGGCTATAGCCCTTCTAGCCTAAGGGTAAATACACCCCTGATTGTTGTACTAATGTTAGTTTGCATTTTCCGTACGGAATATCTTGATGTCAATCTATATTGTCCAGATGATGGAAAATAATATTTCGGAACTTTGAACTGTTACATTGGGATAGTTCATTTATATTATCATTTTTTTAACAAATTGTGTCACGAAGGAATTTCGAAAATTACAGGAATTATTTAAACTAATGGCTAAGGAATAGCCGCATGAGTCCATCTATCATAAGGTTAAGCAACGCTGGACAGTGTCTTTAAGATGGGTGGGTGGCCGTCTTGTCATGATGAGTTTCTAAGTTAGAATTTGGGGTCCTGGCTATCACTTTGACATCTTTGACAGTCATTACAGGTAGTCAGATGCCCGAAAGTCTGATAACCAGGTTACGTAAGAGTATCAGTTTGCTCATGCAGCTTGTACAAAAGATCCGATGGGCAGTCGATCCATGTAAAACACAGGTACTCAGCTGCATGCGGTCCAAAGTAAAAAGAAATTCAAGTAAATTCCTTAGCAACAATCAGGCCGACTCTATTCCCGGCACTTAATCGAGTGTCATTGAGATGAATGCTTCGCTCTGGGAGTGACCACGCTGTATTGTTCTATTAACACAAACGGACAGAGGAATATGTGTAGCTATATAGATTTGTTACTCCCGCAACGTCGGTTTGTGTTAGTGTGAATTTACTTTGCAGTTTTATGTGGGAATGTTTTTATTGAACTGTTTGGACAGATATGGAGTAGCTTGCTTGCGTATACAATGTGCTATATTCGATGATCCAAGATACAATTTAATTTTAACTAAAATTTCCCTCTTCGCGAAGGGTCATTGATGATTTCCCATCTATAAAAAGAAGGCTTTGTGAACGGCTTTTGTCGGAATTTATGGGGAAAGAGAAAAATAATCAAAGGAACAGAATGATAAAAATAGAAAACTGAGTTCTTATTTCACGGTCAAAAGAGGTTATTTAATAATCAATTATTATCATATTTTTTATTCGAACGATTACTTCTTTCATACTTTGATTTATTTGAAGAATGAAATATCATTTGCTATTTAGGTCATGAGGTTCCAAAAACATAACACACACAGTTTCAGAACATATTCTCCTATAATCACAATACCAAAATTGCTATCTTCCGAGCTAGCTTTCAGGAATATATGCAAGCATGTTATGCAAATATTTGCAGTCGATTGATGACCCTTAAGTCCCGCGGCACCAATATTCGTGCGGTGCAATATGCAACTAAGCTTCGTTGTACGATGCTAAACGTGGTTATTCAAGTATAAAGATTGTTTGATTGGGTATTTAGAGAACGAACGTTTTCATATTGCATTCAAATGTTCGAAGGTTGAGCAAAATTTAAAGTATCAAAATTGAGTTCAATTATTTACATTTCATGCGTATTGGAAAAACAAAGTTATATATACGGTAGGTATTTATTGCTCCTCGTGGTAAAATTTTTGCATTATAAATTAAGAAGGTTGGAAGATAGTTTAGTCTAATTTTTATCTAAATGCTGAAAGTAATTCTCTCAGAGTAAGAGAATTACACATAATATTTCGTTGAAAAAAAAAAGCGTATATGTACTGATAAAATTTTAAGTTTTTCATCATTTTGTTAAGAAGATTAACGCTTAATCTTCCTCTGTGTGAAAAGAGGCCTGTGCCATCAGTGGGACGATAAAAAAGCTGATGATGATTTGTTAAGAAAAAACTATTAATCCTGTTATTCACAAATTTAATCATACATAAAACTTTAAAAGAACAATTAAACATTGTTGATTAAGTATTTCAATGATTAGGGGTGATCATTTAAAATGTTTTAGCACTCCCCAGTGAAATAGAAATCCTTAATTAAAAAACGTTGACTGACATTTAGTGCTAACAAAATCAATTATGTCGCCCACGTTTTTTATGCTATTGTAGGCTTTAAAACTATTTTAAGGTCGTGCTAACACACGCATACGTATGTGTGTACTAATAAAATGTACAGACGATAGCAGGTCAACGTATACGAATCTGTCAAATTTAGCAATCAAAAATTAACCTACCGCCATTGCGATAAGGTTGAAAATCTATCGCAGAAATTTGACAGATCATGGTAACTTGATGTGCTATTGTCTGTACATAACTAATGAGTAATAGAGTGTGTTACAAGAATAATGAATTAATTCTGGCTTGATAGCACCAAGAAATTCGTTACTCGTTAACTGACAGATAATGTATATATCTATATTAATGTTGACTACTTTTTTATAGCATTATCTGTCAGATTACTATCTAGAACTTTATCTGGAACCTTTGAAACTGGCCCTTGCTTTGCCCAGCTAATTATACAAGTATTGATATACGCTTAATTAATATAAAATGATTGAAGGTACAATATCCGTAGAGTATTGGACTTAGGTTGGATAGGAAATGAGCTTAGCTTATTGCAAATAGAAGCAGCTATGTATATGTATAATATGGGTTTATAATCGAGTTTGGTTTAAGGTATACAAATTATAGTTAACATGTGTAGCAGTAGGGTTTTTGTCAGTAATTTACATCTGTATATCTACACTAATATTATAAAGCTGAAGAGTTTGTTTGAAAGGCTATAGGTTACTTTTATCCGGGTGTGCAAAGTAGTTTCCACGGGACGCGGGTGAAACCGCTGGCGGAAGCTAGTATTTTATATTGTGTATAGGAAGGCTAGCGTAGTCTAATGTGCAAACGGTGTTAGTCTTTTATAAGCTTATGTCAATCACTTGGATATGCTTTGCTAGTACAGACAACAGCACATCAGGTTACCACAATCTGTCAAATTTCTGCAATAGATTTTCAACCTTATCACAATGGAGGTAGGTTAATGTTCGATTGGTAAAATTTGACAGATTCGTATACGTTGACCTGCTGTCGTCTGTACTTGCATGTAATCCATACCTGGATATACTCTGAAACTTATATAATTGAAACCAAAATGGTGCAATATTGACAATCCCCCATTTCGTAAGCTGCTTTTCGAATGCTATATAAAGTCGGTAAAATATTCAGAAAATACAGAATGGATTTAAAAAAAAAATCAGGGGAAAAAAGATTAAGTCTGCAACAGTTTTTAAAGTAAAAGTCAGAAGTAGAATAAAAAATATTGAAAACTCCCTGTGGTTTTAAAATCCCCGCAAATATTATTTTATTCATGCTATACCTATATTTTTTTAACATTTGGGAATGTTTTCGTTGTATTTAAAACTAGCTTCTGCCAGCGGCTTCGCCCGCTTCCCGAAGGAACTATTTCCCGTTCTTCGATAAAAAGCCTATATGTAAGCTATATGTCTGCCGAGTTTCATAAAAATCCGTCCAGCGGATCCTGAGATTAGCGTGTGCAAACAGACACATTCAAACATACAAACAGACTTTTTTTTGTCGAATTCTTACTCTTTTTTTCATTTCGTAATAACCTTACATATTTTGTTTTGTAAACATATTTAATGTACAGACACGATTTTCTTACTGTTTCATTATATGTATAGATTCTCAGAACAAAGGATTAGTAAGGATAGTTCGGTCGTAAATAATATATACTTTAAACCCGTGAGTATATTGGCCGGGTATCCGATGCGCTTGTGGGTCGCCGCCTGAATATGTAAAGCCTTACATTATTTATAGGAAGGATTTCCTGCCTTGTCAATACACGTGCAAAAGAACAATTTGTGTAACTGCGAGTATTTTTAATTAAAATTTACGTATCTTTTTATATACATATACAAACTTAAATTAATAAATTAAAATTAATCTATACTAATATTATAAAGAGGAAAACTTTGTTTGTTTGTTTGTTTGTTTGGTTGTAATGAATAGGCTCAAAAACTACTGGACCGATTTTAAAAATTCTTTCACCATTCGAAAGCTACATTATCCACGAGTGACATAGGCTATATTTAATCCGGGTACGGGCAGTAATTCCCACGGGACGCGAGTGAAACCGCGGGAAAACGGCTAGTAAAATATAAACTAACAAATAAATTAAATTAAAATTATGTATCAAAAAACTCATCCGCATCGCTGTCAGCGGGAATCGTGCCCAAAAAGCCCCGTATCTTTTTTATTTTATACTTCTCATACAAATTAGTATAATTTATGATAACTTATTGATACTTAGGATACATTATAACATCTATTTGTTTAGCATACAATTCTTAACAAAAGAACCTCCCGTGGCAGATAAGTGAGTAAAAATATTTTAGAAAATAAGAGTGAACATAAATATAAATTCATAATTTAAGTTTATTTGGTGAAGCTATTGTATTCAAGCTTTAATTCATTTAATTATGAACTGTTACCTAAAAATAATCTTCAAAGATTTTTTACCAGAGGTAGACATTGTGTAACTGACAGACACTGTCCGTTTTTTTTAAACCTTCCATTTTCGCCGGAACTGCCACGAATTCATTTTTATTTTTTTACCCCTAACTGAGAATCAAAAAGGATTAAGATAAAAACAATACCGATTTATTAATAAAATGACGTCTTTAAGGATAAAATTATGTAGTTTCTATACTAATATAATAAAGAGGAAACATTTTTTGTTTGTTTGTACACTAAAGACCCCTATTCTACAGAAGCGATTTGAAAAATTATTTCACTGTATTTTGTCTGGGTGAGGGAAAAATTTCGCCCAGTGCGTGGACGAAATCGCGGGCGAAACCTAGTAAAGATATAATATACAAAGTTTTCTTTGACACAGAATGTACATTTTACCGGTCGTGAGAATCCGAAAGCTTCGCTACAGGGAATGTTGATAACACGTTAAACTTCTTTAAGGCTGCCTTTTAGCAGTCCTGAAAGCTTCCCAAGCATTCCCCGCTTACCTACTAAATAATTCCTTTAAAGTAATCCTAGTACCGATGCAGTAGACGACGCAACTTTACGGTATTTACGCTAAGACAGCAAAATACTTGAGATGCCTTTGGCTACTACAGCGGTGTACAGATTATATTGTCTTACGAAGAAAAGTGAACGATTCATAGCTTCCTACGAATATTATAAATGCAAAAGTTTGTGTGATGTTTGTTAATAAAAAAGCATGTTTAAATTATTGAAGAAAACGTTTTATATAAGGGAAATATTTTGACTGAACATGTATTGTACGATATATTTTTTTCTATAACCATTCGTTATTAATATGCGGCGTTCTACAGAAGTATTTGTGTGATAGAAAAATACCATGGCTCGCGTTACTTAGTTTATCGATAGTATCATATTATCAAAGTATTACCAAGAAATTACGATTTGCTTAAACTCTTGGCAATTGGAAAAAGCAAATAAGGTACCTAATAAGAAAATCATAGAATTATCCACCCTAATTCATGATTTTCCACTTACCAAAAATTTAAAACACGTACTATTTGCTAAAATTTTAATTAAAAACTGTCGCAAAACCGTTTGCAAACCAGATTCGTCGAAAAATTATGTCCACAGTCCACAGTTGAAACAAAACTCATTTCGCTAGAACGACCCGCGCGTGACAATGATAAAACATGAAAACGATTTGTGTGTGTCAACTCCTTGCTAATATGTGCTACGTCAAAGGGAATCTAATATCTGGCCTAGCTGAATTCAGTTTCACACTTCACTAAACAAATATATACTTCTATACTAATAGTATAAAGCTGAAGAGTTTGTTTGGTTGAACGCGCTAATCTCAGGAACTACTGGTCCGATTTGAGAAATTCTTTCAGTGTTGTATAGCCCATTTATTGAGGAAGACTATAGGCTATTTTTATCCGGGAGCGCCGAGTAGTTCCCACGGAACGCGGATGAAACCGCTGGCGGAAGCTAGTTGTACATATTTGTTTCCAGTCCTCAATAGCATTTCAGAATATTTCAATTCACATGGCGTAGTTTAAATGCGCGGACGACGTGCGGATGACGCGCGTATACGCGCTTCAAACGAGATTTGATCATAACTTTATAACTTCAGCACTTGTACCGTTTGGGAAACGCGCGGTTACTGCCCGTATACGCGCTCGTTAAAACGGCACACTCGCGTTTGTATGAAATTTTTCACCACGGCCAGTTTCACAGGTTCTAGATAAAATTCCAGAAATATAGCTATCTGATAGAGAAAAAAACTATGACACTAGCTAACAGCTAGTTATCTATAACTTGAACCTTATCTGGAACCTCTAAACTGGCGCTGAAACTTCGAAAACGCACAAATAAGCATTATAAAATACGCCATGCCCTTAAACCCATTTGAATACTACTGCAACTCGTAAAACAAGCTTAGAACTTCAATATTTGAAGTGTTACTACAGCTGTATCGATTCCGTTGTTGATTTTGCCACGATTAGGGGTTCTCATCATCGATTCCGTTTGGTATCTTGTTTATGCTATTTGAGCGAATGCTCGTATGCTATCGTGAACGTGGAAGCTGACTTTGCAGATACTGTGATGATATTTCCTTGGAATATTTGGTGCTCAACATTTCTAAGTCGCCTCAGTCTTAGTAGTGTTGAAATTATGAAGTAATGTAGGTTTTTCAGTATTTTTTATATTTCTATCGTAAGCTACATATTATGAGAAACAAATCAACATGCGTTTCGCTACTTTACTATATTTTATATACCTACGCCACAGGTGCCAATTCCCAAAAAAAAATATTTGTCTGCCTCCAATTTCTAATCGCAAAACAGTGGATAGATCAGTTACAAGAATCCGTCGTTAGGCACGTTAACTATCCCCGAATGATATAAGCTGCTATATATTTTATCCGAGTACAGGAAGAAGTTTAGCAACTGCACCAGCTAGTCTCCAACTAAAAAAGTTTAATGGCGTCCTAGCCGATTTCCGACCATGGCAGCTGTTCTCATATAAGGAGATCAGGCAGCTGCGCAGGACATATTATAGTGCACAAGCATTTGCGCAGACACATGTGCACTCCCTATTCCCTCACTCTCATAACCCGATGGGACGACAATACAACATGACGGAGATCAGGCGCCGAACCGACATTAACGTGCTCTCCGATGCACGGGTGAATCAATCACCAACTTCGAACTCAGGGCTGCTTTGTGAAAGTTTCTAAAACCCACAAAGCGATTTCGGACCGATCCGGGAATCGAACCCGAGGCCTCGTGCACAACAGTCGGCTATGCGACAACTAGACCAACGAAGCAGTAAAAAAACGTTTACATAACACTGTAACAATGTCTGCTATTTAACCAGGTCCCACCTAATCCGAGTACACTTAAACCACAAAGGTTTCTGAGCGTCCCAACTATTGTCGTAGTTTGTCCCGCAAACGTGCTAAATCCCATTTTACTAGAACTAATGATAATACTGAATACGTGATTAAACATAATTACACTGGCTTGTTTTACTGGGTATTCTTTGTAATGGATTATACAATGCAACTGTAAATTAAATAAATTAAAGAATTATTATGATAGACTAGATTCAGAGAGAAGATTAAGCAACGCTTGACACAGTTGGTCTGTATTTGGACCTTGCTATGACGAGTTCTTCCGTGTTTCGGAAGGCACGATACATTGGTGGCTCTCGGTTATCATTTAAACATCTTTGGCAGTCGTTACTAGTAGTCTGAAGCCAGGAAATCCGCCAACCAGTCTTACCAAGGAGTATCGAGTTGCCCGAGTAATTGAGTTGAGAAGATCAGATAGGCAGTTGCATGTGTAACACTGGTACTCAGCTGCATGCGTTTAGACTGGGAGCCGAACCCAACATATGTAGTTGGGAAAAGGCTAGGCAGTTGACGATGACAGACTAGAGTCCACCAGTGGTAAAAAGTAGTGTGCATTAGCTGTTGCTCTGCCAAGTTACGTCAAAGGACATTGAGTAGTTTTTGCGTGAATGAGGGACAAACATTATAGATAAGTAGGATAATAGGTAAACCTAGAATTTAAGGAAACTTTCAAGAGATCAAAAATAAAATCACTTCATGGTAAAATGTACACAGCAGTTGGGACAAGGCATGCGATGAGACTGACCTCCCCAAGCCCTTCACTGCCATCGATCGACCACTAATGGAAAAAAATATAGAAATGCTATTCTTATATAATTACTAGCTTCTGCCAGCGACTTCGTACGCGGATCATATCGCTTATACAGGCTATAACGGGATCGTAAAAATTAGCCTGTCATAACAAATACTTCTAAAACATTATGATTTCCATACAAACTATCTACCCCCGTTTTACATCCCTAAGGGTAGATTTTCGTAAAATCTTTTCTTAGATCATGTTAATACCCTATAATAAACCTATGTGTTAAACATATCTCTTACTTCAATAACATAGAACTTGCATACAAACTAACTCCAAACCTATTTTACACCCTAAGGGGTGGAATTTCTAAAAATGGCGAAACACGTGTTTACTTATTTATTTCAAGGAATAACTTCACGAAGTTTCATGTCGAAATTCGTAATAATATTCGTTCGCCATATAATGTTTCAACCCCTATTTCAACCCCTTAGGGGTAGAACATCAAAAAATGATGAAACACGTGTTTACTTATTTATTTTGAGGAATAACATCACGAAGTTTCATGTCGAAATTCGTAATCAATATTCGTTCGCCATATAAAGTTTCTACCCCTATTTCAACCCCTTAAGGGCGGAACATCAAAAAATGATGAAACATGGGTTTACTTATTTATTTTAAGGATAACATCACGAAGTTTCATATCGAAATACGTAATTAATATTCATTCGCCATACAAAGTTTCAACCCCTATTTCAACCTCTTAATGGTGGAATATCAAAAAATGGCGAAACACGTGTTCACTTATTTATTTCAAGGAGTAACTTCACGAAGTTTTAAGTCGAAATTCGTAATTAATATTATTTCGCCATACAAAGTTTCAACCCCTATTTCAACCCCTTAGGGGTGGAATATCAAAAAATGACGAAACACGTGTTTACTTATTTATTTCAAGGAATAACTTCACGAAGTTTCATGTCGAAATTCGTAATTAATATTGGTTCGCCATACAAATTTCAACCCCTATTTCAACCCCTTAGGAGATGAATTTTTAAAAATCCTTTCTTATCTCGCGTGAGAGTCATAATATGAACCTCTGTGCAAAATTTCAGCTTTAAAGGTTCACGGGTTTGGGCCCTGCGTTGATTAGTTCACTATAAAAATTGTCATCCCCATTTCAGCCGGCAACCCCATTTTAAGTAATTTTAACCCTTTTAAGGATGTATTTCAAAAAATTGTGAAACACGTATTTAATTATTTATTTTAAGGAGTAACTTCACGAAGTTTCATGACGAAATTCGTAAATAATAATAGTTCGCCATACAAAGTTTCAACCCCTATTGCAACCCTTAGGACACGAATTTCAAAAAATCCTTTCTTATCCCTGGTGAGATTCTTAAGATAAACCTCTGTGAAAAATTTCAGCTTTATAGGTTCACGGGTTTGGGCCCTGCGATGATGAGTCAGTGAATCAGTCAGGACTTTGAGTTTTATATATATAGATAAATATTGTGTAAATTGTAATTAAGTACGAGGCCGGTGGCTATTTAATATACGGCTAACTCAAGCAACATCAATAATTCATAAGAAAATGAAGGTTGAATGTCATTTCCTTGCTTTTTATGCATATTTTTTGTATATTATCATTGTGCCTTCAAACCATGGGATGGAAGATAAAAAAATCTTGTTAAGATTCTATAAGGACTCTCTTAAATGAGATCCTTACCACTGCTGATAAAACTGCTGATAATTTTAAAACAGTTGAGCGGATTTTGGGCTTAGTAGCGGATTCGCCCTAATTTCGTCCGCCCGAATCGGGCGAATGAACTATT
>NWSH02000323.1:17726894-17765045 GCA_002382865.2 Heliothis virescens | reverse complement strand
TATTAGTATTAATTATTCAAAAATAGAAAAGAATTAGGCAATTTAATAATAAATGCTTACAGTAGTCTGTTCACATATGGTTCACATTCAACTGTCTATTTTAGATCTCAGCTATTAGAACATAAACCAAAATAACCCCATATCATGTTGTTTTAAATTGTATCCCTGTAAGCCGAAGCCGAGGCCAGTGCATAAACTCTATAACACGATCAAGCCATGTTGCTACTCCACGCATAGTTACCAAAGCTCGCACGATAGTTAACAACTAACTATGAACAATGTTGGAGTTTGAAACCATGGGTTTACTACAAGACTGTTGCTGTTAACTGGACTTTTGCGTTGTTAGAGGATACAGTTACTAGCGCATGGTTATATTCTAATTTCATGGTTTTCATCCTAATACTTATTATAAATGAAAAAGTGTGTGAGGATGTAGGTATGTATTTTTGTTAGTCTTTTATGCAAAAACTAATGGAAAGGTCTTGATGATGAGCTTATAATATGTTTACCTGAATAGAATATAGGCTATTTTTATCGGGGTACGGAAAGTAGTTTCCTCGGAATGCGGGTGAAAGCGCTGGTGGAAACTAGTCTATCTTCTATACTTATAATAAATCTGTAGAGAGGTCAATTCTGTACATGAAATATATTTCCAAAATAACTATCAGGGGGTGATTAGGGATCGATACTGATGCCAAAAATGCAATCAGTAGAATTTTTGTCTGTCTGTCTGTATAACCGTAATAGAAACAAAAACTACTAGACGGATTTTAACGAAATTTGGTACAATTATTATTCATACTTCTGAGATGGTTATAGTATACTTTTCATCACGCTACAATCAATAGGAGCAGAGCAGTGAAGGGAAATGTTGGGAAAACTCACTGTCGCTGGCAGAAGCGACAGGTGACTATTAAAAAGGGCGCTTCTTCCTACCCTTCACCTTATAGTCAGTATTATATTATTTCCCAATGTAAAATCGAGATAAAAATAGCATTGTCTTTCGGTACTTAATTGCCTTTCTAACGGTTGTCTAAAACAATTATTAGTCATTTTCCTCGTTCTGTGAGGCCGGCCGGCAATTTATATTTCAAAAGGTGGTTCGCCCGCCGGTACACACTAATGCGGCTTTTGACTGAGTCCTTCCGATGCTTGAATATTTAATCGTTTTTGTAAACTGGGATATAAACGTTCATATTAAAATGAAAGTTTGGTACACTAGTTTTTGGTCATATTTTATGCCTACAAGAATTATTTTTTTCTTTAGACTTTTAATTTTTTAAGAGTCAGCTTTTATCTTTTTAAGAAAGAAAGATGTAATAGTAAAAAATATCTAATCTCACGAACTTTAACTCCGAATTTGATAAGTTATTTCGATGCCATCTAGGCACACTAATAGAGAAAGGCTACAGGCCACTTTTTATTCTAAAGCGCGAAGTTATTCCCACGGGACGCGAGTGAAGAGCATAATCCATAATTCAGAAAAAAAATCTCACATAGATACCAACTCGACAGTAAAATTGAAGTATTATACCAAGTTTAACATCTAAAAAGGAATAAAGATGGCATGCAGATATTCAAAGGCCAGGATATCGGATTCAGAATGTCTAAAGAAATCGACACGATCCACATTCGCTCAAAGTGCATATTCTTTAGAACCTCCCATGCAAAGCTATGTGCCTGGATTCCTTTACAAAATTCTTACGTCTATTGAAATGGGAGTTATAGTAAAAATGTATTTTCTATTGTACAAGTATTGCCTTTGTGCCAAGTCACCCTTTGATAGCAGTTTAAAATATCCTTTTAGCGGTTTATGTATTACTGATTAAATCTTACGATTAACTTATTGTGCACCAAGTGAGATATTAAATGCATTGCTAAGAAACTGGCAGCAGAATATCCGAAGCTAAATACAAAAAAATCGTAAAGCGGTAATACCTACCTACCAATTTTTTTAGTGTGTACTGTAAAGTCTTAATAGTTTCGGAATAATGTGGCTGAGACATACCGACGGACAGACAGACATGACGAATCTATAAGGGTTTCGTTTTTGACCATTCGGCTACGGAACCCTAAAAATATTCCACATTGTGCTCACCAACACGCATGCCCAGCGTGAATATGGGCAAATCCACACAGCTTGGGGGAGGCCTTTGCCCAGCAAAGGATGCTTTACGTAGCGACGACGTCAGATTCTAAATGTGAGAAGAAGTCTATGACCAGTGAGACGGTGAAAACCAAATGATCCCTACTATTATTATAAATGCGAAAGTAACTCTGTCTGTCTGTCTGTTATGCTTTCACGCCTAAACCAGTGAGCCGATTTTGATGAAATTTGGTACAAAGATAGAATAGACCCTGAGGAACAACATAGTTTATCCGGGTACGGGGAATAGTTCTCTCGGGAAGCGGGCGAAGCCGCTGGCAGAAGCTAGTTTAAAATATTCTTACAACCTGCTGGTATTTTTTCTGGGTATCACATTAGCATGGACAGTGCCATTCACCAAATGAATTCAGGATGTCGGGGATATTTTTAGCAGGTCAAAAAGACGGGTATAAGAGACTAGATGGACAAGAAATTTCTGTGGTATTTTAGCATATTTACATTAAATTATTATTAGTTACATTTGGAAAATCATAACAGTAACAGCTTGTTTAATTTGGCTTTTGACTGATATTTTGAGTGTAACGTAAGTGAAATACATTTTCTAATTAGAGAGCGGACAGCTATGAATGCATTGCACATGCACTTGTGACGGTTGCAATCTAATTGCATAACATTATGCAATAGGCTCGCATTTCGGTTATCATGTTAAAAGAGGATTAGCTAACCAAGTGTAGTTTAATTCAACTGAATTAATGTAATGAATAGTGAGATTAAAATGAAGTTATTTTAAGTATTTTTTTAAATTATTTAAAAATATAAATAATTATTAAAGTTTATATTTTTTAATTAACCGACTTCCCAGGAAAAGGAGATCCTTCTATTTTTTTGTATCATAGACAACTTTGATTTGTTATTTTTATTTTTACAAAAATCATTTAAAGCTACCCCACACTGCGAATTTTAAGTCGGCCGATTGTTTCGTCGGTTTCATAAATCCGTAAAGAGATAAATGATACTGCGTACATTGTATCAGGTTTCCAGATCAGACATATTAAAAAGTTTGATCCGATTCACGATTACAAAATACACAGGCAACCCCTGTGTATTTTGAAGGTAATCGGGCCAACTATCGGCCGACTGTTTAGTCTGCAGTATACAACTCTGAACAATCGAGAATTTGTGCCGTGCAACAAACCGAGGCACGTAATAGTGTGCGCCCGTTCAAGTACCAACGAACAAAATTCCTGTCAGTCTTCAAGCATTTTTACTCTCACAATTTCCTTACTATCCTCTCAATATGCATCTTCTTTTTCGTTAAAGTTTCTTCTATGAGTTGAATAAAATCCTAAACTATAGGTACGCTAGTCTAAAGTCGCAATATCAATAATATAACCAATTAAAAAACCGACCAAGTGCAAGTTCGACTCGCCCACGAAGGGTTTCTTTTTGTTTATTATTTGTTCTTATAGCGGCAACGGAGATACAAAATGTGAAAATTTCAGCTTTCTAGCTATCACGGTTTATGAGATACAGGCTGGAGACTGATAGACAGACAGATTTTACCCTTTGGGTACGGAACCCTAAAAACGAATCCAAACATTTATTCAAAGCTGTCATAATACTCGAAATAGGATCAGTTTTATTTCATTTACCTTTTCCCGTCCATTTCAAGTGGCCGTTTATTACGTTTCCACTACAAGCCAACGTTTAATTATTGCAATTTTGACCTCCACCGTCGCAAATAGAATATTATAATTAAATTCATTTCTAACTATGTTTGACCGTGTCAGCGGGTTAGGACCTAACTTTGAACTCGGAAACTAAACGGGGTATTAAACTTGTTGGACATGTCACCACATGACGTTGATATTTAACTGGCAGATATGCAGTTGAATTTGAAACTGTGATGGACAAAGGGAGCGGAGTTTAGTGAGTAATGAAGTTTGGAATTTCATTTGCAGGCAAACGTTGAGTTGGTTTTGATGTATTTGTGTACATCTTTAGTGTGTAGTAGTTAGATTAAAAGCTGTTTTAATAAAATTTACAGAATTCAGTCGAAAACCTTTCATATTTTTAGTTCTTATAATAATAATAAAAGAGGATTTTGTTTGTTTGTTTTTCAACACAGAGCTTTGAAATTACTCAACAGTTTTGAAAAAAATCTTTCGCTTGGAAACTTATTTAGACCGGGTACTACAGGAAGAATTTCCCCTGGTACGCGAGTGAAACTGTGGGTCACCGCTAGTATTATACAAATAGGTCGGTATTTTTAACCGATTTCAAAAAAGGAGGAGGTTCTCAATTCGACCTTATATATAGTTACTAGCTTCTGCCAGCGATTTCACCCGCGTCCCGTGGGAACTACTCGGCGTACCCGGATAGTATATAGATAGCCTTCCTCGATAAATGGGCTATCTAACACTGAAAGAATTTTTCAAATTGGACCAGTAGTTCCTGAGATTAGCGCGTTCAAACAAACAAACAATTCAGCTTTATAATATTAGTATAGATTGTTTATACCGGTACCGTACTATTATACCGTAAATACTGATTATATTTATATTATAATTATTATTTACTGATTGTACATTCATGAAAAAAAAAACAAAATTCCTTTTTTCAAAAATAACTCAAATTAACTACAATAAATTCCTATTTGTTCGAAGCATTCAGTAACAATAAGCGTAGATAGTTTCAAAGAAAACGTTTAACGCATAAAATAGTCGTTTTACGAGATATTTATGCGGCACCAATATCCGCAAGCGATGCGTAGAACGGAACGTGATTCTCTCAGGGCATATTATATGACGAATAAATTCTATCATAGTATGTATATCGAGAGGGGTTGGCGTTAAAATTCTATCTAAAAGCGTATTTTTAAAAATCATAAATCTGAAGAGTTTGTTTGCTTGTTTGTTTGAACGTGCTAATCTCAGGAACTACTGGTGCAATTTGAAAAATTCTTTGAGTGTTACATAGCCCGTTTATCGAGGAAGGTTATAGGCTACTTTTAATCCGGGTGCGCCGAGTAGTTTCTACGGGACGCGGGTGAAACCGCTGGCAGAAGCTAGTCATTTATAAGTGTATTAGTTTTATAATTTTCTCCCCAAACTAAGCAGGCTTTTTACTATGGGTACAAAGAAATGATTAACATACTTACATGTTGTTTTTATTTGTAAGAGGTAGGTATAGAAACATCCAGGCTTAATCAAATATCTTCATGCAGACCAATGTTTCACTTATGCAGGAATTCAACGCGCTAAGAGAACGTTCGTTGTATATTCTACATATCCAAACATCTAGGTATAAAAATAATTAAAAATACCACTTTTTACTACGTACGTACTTTGTAGCCACCTATAGGTACTATAACAATATTTTTCTCATTTTTTGTCAGTCTTTGGGTTCCTGCTAACCCCTGAACTGGCTACCTAACCTGTTACTGACTGAAAGCTGATATCATCGTCATCATCAGCCTTTTTTATCGTCCCACTGCTGGGCACAGGCCTCCTCTCACACAGAGAAGGATTGAGCGTTAATCACCACGCTTGCTGATATAACAAGAAGTAAACTACGTTACTCTTTATCCTACAGCGGTTAGAACTGCGACGAAAAGCTACTATAATATATTTAGGCACTATATTGAGATAAAGTCGAGTGCGGTGAACCTTCGTTCTTCTGCGTGGGACGTTCGTGGGTGGAAACGAGCGATCCGAGCCTTTTCAAGCCCAGAGTTCATTCAACAATGTTCTACCTATATTGCAAAATGCTTTTACATATAAAAACCTCCCTTTGTGACGTAGTTGAATAATAACCTACAGTGTTATTACAAAAATGTTATTTTAAACAGACGTTTGATGCGATAAACGTAAATGTTTGTTTTTTCAACAAAAATACTGTTATTTTATTTGCGTAAAAAGTTATCGAATTCCATAATATTTAGATATCGTGCCCAAAAGTCTAACCGCATTGCCACGGTGAATGGAAATGCCGATTCTTTGCCCAGGCTCTTGGTCACTCGTGGACTCCATTGCACCTGTTTATTTCAAGAAAAAAGATAGTGGGTACTTGGGCCCCATGGTCTTACTGTTTAAATCCCAAACGGCTCAAACAGCTATCGAAATTGTAACTTGTATTCATGTTAGACAAAAAACCGAACGACAAAAATGAATGGACTCGGGACACGAGTAAAATTGCAGCTAGTATTATTATAAAACTCATATTAACAAACATTCAATATACACTTAAAACGAAGAATTCCCATCGGCTACAATTACCTAATATTTCCGAAGACTACATTTTTCCCAACCAAGATAGAAAAACAAAAAAGTACAGTTGCAAATACTTTTCCATTTTCTCCTTTTCTCACAAACCAATGCAAAACAATTTAAAAATGAGAAATTGCTTTTTAAACTGTACATAATTTCCTACTGAGCTTCAACCGTAAGTTGTAAGTGAAAGGCAAAATGCAGACCTGGTTTCTTTTCATTTTTTAATCCCTCTTTGAAAAGAACATTTACCTCTTATCGTTATTATATTTGTTTGAGATGCTGTCCAGTTGTTATATTTTTTCAAAGAAGCGGTTATAGTAGGAGTATTCTTGACGAGAAATCCTAAATTCCATTATCACTAACAAGATAAACATTAGATTACGACAACCCCTTTTAAGTTAAAAACCACGATTATTTAAGGTAAACATCTCATTTTGAACTTATGATATGTCTATAGCACAAATCTATAATATGATTCTGAGGCTTAAAAAAACATAATTTCTTATAAAGATTAGGTTAAAAAATATAATTTCTTATGAGGCTACTAAAAAACCCGAACGAAAAACGTGCCTTACTGCCAATTTTAATTAAATTCGGCACACAGATAATCAGCTTGTGAAAAGACATTAGGCTACTTTTAATCCCGTCACAAATAGAAATAGATCCTTCAGGGCTTTACTTATTTTAAAGAAAAATTTAGTAAATTATTATGTTCCTATTCTAATGCCTTAAGTACGTCTTTCAAGTGCGGACTTAAGTTGATATGTCCTATAAGCTTCTTGGTTACATGCCCGTTGTCCGAGTGGACATTCGTACAACAATACAATCAGCTTAAGCGACGTGAAGCACTTTAAACGGATTTCAACTCTATTGACTTGGTACTAGAGTAGGTTTTGCAACTCCTTGGAAACTGAATTTGTGAAGATATTTTATTCTTAAAAGTTATTTGTCTTCGGTTTTATATTTTTCAAATTCAATTTGTAGTAGCCTAGAGGTTAGAGTACCTGCATCCTCTTCAGCACGAGTGTGGGTTTGATTCCAGTTCAGACAAGTACCTATATTGTAAATCCGTTTCAACTTTTTAAGTTACATTAGTTATAGCTTAGATAAAGATAAAATCGACCTTTACCAATCGTGGTGATTTCTTATGGTCATTCCTTCTCTGTATAATAATAAAATAATTATTATCTCATTGTATGACATAGACCTCTGAAAATTAAATTCATTATTCGGTCTGTAAACATTTCAATTTCATAATTAAAACATTTAAGTATGTGATGAATTAATGCACGATAATTCCAAATGTATTCGATATAAATGGAATTTAATTAACAGGGAATTTACGTTTTAAACCAATTATTAATAGGGCTTTTAATTATTTATTTATTTAACACACATATTTACTTTGCCATTACAGGTATAACTTAGCCTAATTCGACAGAGTAACTTAAAAATATATTCCTTAACTATATTTCCTTACACACTACACAGTAAGTGGCCCTTGTGAACTCGCTCAGTGTACAGTTAAATAAATCAATATCATCAGCCACCGTGTTGAGAGTACGCAACGCGCGAGTGAGCGGTGCGCGCTCCAGCAGGTTGGTGCGTGCGCGCGGCACCACCAGCAGCCGCGGCTTGCGTCGCCGCCTCACATACTCGTCCGGTATACAAAAACCTATCTCTGAGAGTATACTAGAGTTTTGTACGTTTCCCCTCAAAACTTTTAAAAGGTAAGTTGCCAATGCCACTTCTCGCCTGACTTCCAATTTGTAATACCCCACCATACCGAGGCAGAATAATGTGGGGTACAGTAACGGGTATCCCGGATATGTTCCATATATTTTTAAATATATAAATCTGATATATTTATTCTGTATCCTCTCGAGCATTAAGATCCGTGTGTACATTATTGAAAATATTCTACATTGGCCAGTGTATTAAACTTGCATAAATGAATGGTTAAAATTCTCAATTCCGTATGAATGTTGAAGTATGTATAAATGCAAGCTCGCACTCGCTGCAATCAATTTGTACAGCACAATGCATATTGCATACTTTTGCTAAATATTATCATATTTTTTTACAAAAGAATGCGTATGATAAAAGCCGTGGGTATTCTGCAAAATAAGTTTTGAAAACTAGTAGTTGAAAAATAGGTTGTTAGCTGATAATAGACATTTACTTTTAGTCCTAAGCATATTATTTATTTCCGTAAATTCTATACTTTTCCTATATACAAATAATTAAGCACATACCTGTTCAAGGAATCTTTACCTATATCTATATCTGTATCTGTGATATCATACACTTTCCTCACAACGTACCACATACCACTATGATATTCTTCCCGAGAGTAGTCTGTTGACCAGTTGAGCTGCATGTGGTCAGCCATCCATACTACTACTGACCTCGAAACTCGAATTCGGTACATCAGTGTGGTAGAAAACGTTGTTAGGATAACCGATTTTGGATTCTATGCGACTCATCATCATCTGTCTAGCCTTTTTCCAACTATGTTGGAAAGGTGTCTACCAGTGTTTTACACTGAGCGCCTATCTGACTCCCTCAACCCAGTTACCTGGGCAATCCACTGGTTGTCAGACTTTCTGGCTTCGACTGTCAACGACTGTCAAACATGTTAAAAGAAGTTACTTACACATTTGTAATATTAAAAGGAACTGAAGTAAATATGTTAGGCAACTTTCCTAATAAAAAAAACGGTCGACTTGAGAACCTCCTCCTTTTTTTTGAAGTCGGTTAAAAATAAACTGTAGTTCAATTCATAACTCTGTCTGATATGATATAACATCGTTATATCGGTGTTGCCATGATAGAAAACAAAGAATACAAGATAAATTGTTGAATTACTTGCAACACTTGTTGGATAGCTCCAGGGAACTGCTCGATAGGAATTAAATCCCATGGGGGAAACTGTAGCATTTATTTTTCTTTTCCTTTTGTTAGCTTNTAAGATCCGTGTGTACATTATTGAAAATATTCTACATTGGCCAGTGTATTAAACTTGCATAAATGAATGGTTAAAATTCTCAATTCCGTATGAATGTTGAAGTATGTATAAATGCAAGCTCGCACTCGCTGCAATCAATTTGTACAGCACAATGCATATTGCATACTTTTGCTAAATATTATCATATTTTTTTACAAAAGAATGCGTATGATAAAAGCCGTGGGTATTCTGCAAAATAAGTTTTGAAAACTAGTAGTTGAAAAATAGGTTGTTAGCTGATAATAGACATTTACTTTTAGTCCTAAGCATATTATTTATTTCCGTAAATTCTATACTTTTCCTATATACAAATAATTAAGCACATACCTGTTCAAGGAATCTTTACCTATATCTATATCTGTATCTGTGATATCATACACTTTCCTCACAACGTACCACATACCACTATGATATTCTTCCCGAGAGTAGTCTGTTGACCAGTTGAGCTGCATGTGGTCAGCCATCCATACTACTACTGACCTCGAAACTCGAATTCGGTACATCAGTGTGGTAGAAAACGTTGTTAGGATAACCGATTTTGGATTCTATGCGACTCATCATCATCTGTCTAGCCTTTTTCCAACTATGTTGGAAAGGTGTCTACCAGTGTTTTACACTGAGCGCCTATCTGACTCCCTCAACCCAGTTACCTGGGCAATCCACTGGTTGTCAGACTTTCTGGCTTCGACTGTCAACGACTGTCAAACATGTTAAAAGAAGTTACTTACACATTTGTAATATTAAAAGGAACTGAAGTAAATATGTTAGGCAACTTTCCTAATAAAAAAAACGGTCGACTTGAGAACCTCCTCCTTTTTTTTGAAGTCGGTTAAAAATAAACTGTAGTTCAATTCATAACTCTGTCTGATATGATATAACATCGTTATATCGGTGTTGCCATGATAGAAAACAAAGAATACAAGATAAATTGTTGAATTACTTGCAACACTTGTTGGATAGCTCCAGGGAACTGCTCGATAGGAATTAAATCCCATGGGGGAAACTGTAGCATTTATTTTTCTTTTCCTTTTGTTAGCTTCAAAAGATAAACCTACTTACTGCACTGTATGTTATATCATGTTTTAGTAATGGTTATGTATCCGCTTCCTGACTGAACTATATCTATTATCCGGATAAAAAAAATCTTTTTTTTAATTAAAAATGCTATACAGTAGTTTTTGCATAAAAAAAGAACAAACATCTATACATCCATAGATACTAAATTAGGTTAATAAATGAATGCAGAATAATGCAGATATCCCTTAGATTCCATTTGTTTTATGCAAATATGTTATTTTGCAAATTGTAAATATTAAAAATGTAATACGATGTATAATAAAGAAAATAATTACTCAGCAAATATTTAGAACCCCAATAGTTATAAATAATGAACGTAAAAACCATGTCATTAATATGTTTTCTTCTTCAACAGCGATGCCTAACGACAATGGATTTGACTTCTCTCGGTGTCGGCTCATGTGTCGGCACCGGGATGTACCTGGTCGCCGGAATGGTTGCTCGGAAATTCGCAGGGCCTGGTGTGGTCATCAGTTTCATCATCGCAGCCCTCGCCAGCATCTTTTCCGGTAAGTTTGATTTCTTTTTAGAGTAAAATTCACACATATTTTAAAAAGTAGGTACCAGGTTGATTTTAAAAAGGTACCATTTTCTCCAAAAAGTACCAGACTTATTTCAAAAAGTACCAGGTTTATTTCAAAAAGTACCAAAGTTACTTAATAAGTACGGGTTTTATTTTAAAAATATACTCAGGTTATTGAAATAACTGGCGGGAACAGGCTGATAAATTTATTTTGATTCGTGTGACAACTTTACCCGCTATCTAAACATACCTGGTGCCTCGTTTGCATGCTCAAATTATCAGGTTTTACATACTAATACCATGTCATAAAGACTATATCACAATTAAATGTAAATCCTGAAAGCCGAATTAAATATGAATACGGTTTTAGCAGCGAATCGGCCATTTAAAACGTTAACTCTGGCTCGGTTTTGAATAGAAGCTGCATTTCACTGCGTTTTGTTCTAACGTTTTAGAGAGCTATTGTAAATTGGATAACGGAGTGAAAGCTACACTACATTGCATTAATTAATGAATAATAAAAAATATATGGGTCGGTTCATATCTGACGTAAAATGCGTCGAGCGTATCGTGTAAGTATGATCGACGCACTAACGCATCATCGGTTAAGTGTGAACACTTGAATGTTTTATCGTATATTTGTCTGTTCTGGCGTTCCGCGACCTATAATACGCGACGCATTTTCCGTCAGATCTGTACCGACCCTATATTTCTAGCGGTTTTACCCACGTCCCGGATTAATTTAGATAGAGTAGCTTCCTAACAGCGTATTTTTTTTGGGTTCTCTAGTTTCGAAGCCTATTCAGTGCAACCAAACAAAAAAACTTCACGCAAGGCTTTATAATACTGGCTCTTCTTGGTCGTATCCATCATGACTGACGATCGTGGTTTACGTGTTTAATATGAGCACGGGATACATTTCCGCCATTGAATACAATCCATTGCATTTCTAACTACCTCGTGGAATTTGCGAGAAGTGCTTATATTATGAAATTGGTTGGTCCATCGCGCTGGTGTGTAATATTTTGCCTTCAGTATTACCAACAATGATTAACTTCTCCAGATTTCGCCGCCTCTTAAATACTATAACCGTTGTAGAAAGAGTCATATTTTTAAGATTAAGTGACAACTGACCCTATGAATCAACCGGCCCTTTCTTCTCTTAACAGGAGCCTGCTACGCTGAATTCGGAGTTCGTGTCCCCAATACTACTGGAAGCGCCTACATGTACAGCTACGTCACCGTCGGAGAGTTCATAGCCTTTGTCATAGGTTGGAACATGATTTTGGAGTACCTAGTAAGTAGTTTTTATACATCTTTCGTATTTACAACTTTCTTTAAGGGGCCAAAACTCGAAAAAATCTTTTTTTCGTCGCGTAATGTAAGCTATTGGTACATGCTTCAGGCTCGAAAGTTAAAACCGTGAGTAGTCAAGGATATGATGCAGAGAAAAACTTAAAAAAATATTTTAAAAATGGTCTTAAACATTGAAAAAAAGGCTTGAAATTGCCTCTCGAAAAAATTTTTCGTCGCGCAAAGTTCTCAAAATATTCAATGATAACCACCACATATTTTACCACTAAACGATAGGATATTTAATAAACTAAAGACAAATATCATAATATTTAATTTCATAGCACATCAAAGAGAAAATTTTTAAAAACCGTTAAAATTGAATGACAAATTGCATGAGCAGCGCCTCGCAATGTATGGTAAATGAATCTGACGTGAAGTAGTGCCTTAACTTCTGCTTACGGGTATAAAAGAGTACATTATTGGCTTCATATACCGCAATGTTTAGGAAATTCACAAATTTTTGACAGCTATTTTACATACTGCGATAAAAGAGCTGTCCAGTCTTTCACAAAGAAGCTTTGTTACGCCTTCATAAAAAAGCTCAATCGACTTGTTGAAAGCTTCAGTAAATATTTGCACCAATATTTTGCGAAAAACGTCGATCTGCTCTTAAATGGCGATCCTGAGCGCTGTCGAAGTATTATAAGTGCCCAGCTCATACAGCCTGGCAGACAGAAAGTCGATATTGTAAAACATATTATTGAAAGAGCCTTTTAAACGAGCTTGTACAAGATATTTTTCAGAGGCTTTTAAAAATGCATGGCCTGAGTGAAAGCATTAGAGCCTCCGCGCACCGGAGACTAAATTGTCGACCGATAGTCGGCTCGATTTATTTCGAAGGTGATCGTAAATTCAATTAAACTTAAGTCGGTCTGATAGCGGTGAAAACCTTATCGTTGTAATGTGTGCATTATCATTCGTCTCCTTCATGATTTATGAGTCCGACCAAACTATCGGCCGACTAAATAGTTTGCGCGGGCTTTAATTCAAGACTTCCATTATTATATATTAATATCAATTTAATAGCGCTTCACGAAAAAGATATCTATTTTTAGTCACAAAGAATTATTAATGTAAGTTCTGAACAAAAGACATTTTCTTTTTACTCTTTGGGCTACTTAGGTGTTCAGGTCGGGTGCTATTTTTGATTCTACCCTCCGTTTAAGAAACACAATTTTTACTAAGAAATTGTTGAGTTTCCAAGACTCTGCAACTTATATAAGTAAAGATATTTATATACGCAAGGCCTCGGCTATTTTTGGGGCATTCAAGTTTTTTTAGAATTACACTTCTACGGTTTTGTTGAAACTTATGAAGATTTTTTTGTAAATTACAAAATTATACCATTTTCGCGTTATGATGAGTTCCCTGACAGTTAAAATTTTTCCATCACACGCAAACTGCTATAAAGCTATAACAACAAACCAACAAAATAAAGTTATTTTAAAATATTGTATCTTTGTTAATTACCCAGTAAACGATATTTTTTCATATTTTAAATGAACTAAATAAATATTAATGGCTAATAAATTAAATAATCGATGTAAAAAAATATGAGTTAAAACAATGTCGAAAATGACAGATAAACGAAACGGAATGTGACTTGCGTCAATAGAGATTGACGCAAGTTACTGAATCGAAAAAAAATCGATGTATAGTAGTGGCAATATGAAAAATTTTTAATTCCGATTCCATTTTCTTTGTCAACCGATTCGATTTAATAAAATAATCGATTAAGTTTCGTTAGGTTACATCACTCTAACTGTCAGATATGAACTGCCAGGGAACTCATGCTAAAATAAAAGCACTATAAAATTATGTAATTTGTTAGGTTTATGAGTTTTGTGAATTATCTGAAAACCTAGATAAAATATATGAATAATTTGGCCAGCGACAATAATGTTTGAATAACAAAATTTGCTCGGTTTTGCTCTGCTTTGGTCAAATAAGGCCTAAGTTACAAAGTATGTTTATAAAAGTAGTTTATTTTTAGGTTCATAATAAAAAATATATAATTTTGTCAAACAGATCGGCTCCAGCGCCTGTGCCCGGGCTTTAAGTGCTTGCTTCGACTCTCTATTCGACGGCGCGATCTCCCACAAACTGGCTGACAAACTCGGAACTATGTATGGTAAGTACAAGTAGTTCAATATTCCTGAAAATAAACGAACTTAAAACAAAAATACTGACAAACAGCCACACGAATGATTTATAACTAAACGGGAAGCCACTAGAATACGTGAACAATTACATATATCTAGCTAAAAAGTTATCATTTCAAGACAAAAATGAAGAACTAGAAGTCCAGCGGCGAATCAACATCAGCTGGAAAAAATTAGGTCCTTGAGGGAAATTTTAAAAGGAATAAAAAAGAAGTACCCTATTACATCATACAGATGACAGCAGGTCACAGTACCCGAATCTGTCAAATTTTACCAGTCAAACATTAACCTAGCGTTATTGTGATAAGGTTAAAAATCTACAGAAATTTGACAGATTGTGGTAACTTGATGTGTTTTCGTTTGTACAACAATGAACAGGGGTAAAAGTATAGACCTCATTAAACGAATATACTCGCACTTAACAAATATAATACTGTTCAAATATAGTGTAAGTTGTTCAAATTTCACGGATAACAATATTATCATAATCAACAATAATTTAAACGATGAATAGTTTTATTTCAGTATAAGTTTTAAAGGGTTTCCTTGTACATACAAAATATCGTTCGATATTCACAAAGTATTTTCGCAATATCTAGTCACCCCACGCCGCACGCAGCATAGAAAAATATCAATTTCGAAAACAATTACATTATCCTGAAAACAAAAGAGAAAAAATAGCAAAACAACTGAATGTTTCATGGCAATGTAAAAATTGACGGCAGCCACAAAATGTACAGAAATTGTGAACCCCGGTTGATTTTCAAATACCATTCGTTTTTATTTCAAATGACTGGTTTTGCGATTCATCGATTTTGTTCGAAACTCTGCGTAGAGGGAAACCTTATTTTTTTTGCAATTTTTGGAATAGGAGTATCTTCGTCCAACTACATGACTGAATAGAAACGAAGTGTTTACTTTAGTTGTCCTAATCATGAAATGTTCATACAGCACCTTTATTATAAGTTTATCAGCCAGTTTCACAGGTCCCAGATAGAGTTCAAAATAGCTGTGAAAGGTCATGCTATAAATAATAAAAATAAAATAAAATAAAAATTATTTATTTCAGACCACAAAGTCCATAGGCACGACAATTTTGTTAGTAACAACACATTTACTCATAACTAATGTTAGTAACCAATAAAAAACTTAAGCTTAACACTAAAAATGGTGGGGAGGGGGTTACTACCCAGTAGGTTCACCGGTCTCGACCGTACCCCAACACATGGAGTTCAGTGAACCTACTGAGCAGAACAGTATCATTTCTGTCGCCTATCATCCGTAGAACGCTATTCCGGCTCCCACGAACTCGCCGCACCATAGACGCTACTTTTTTACGCATAATTGCGTAGAAGTCATCTACGCTGGCGTCAGCAAACATACCGGATGCACTGCNCGGATGATAGGCGACAGAAATGATATAATAGAAAAGTAATCAAAGTCACCAAAGGCACCATCTGACAGTGAGCTATTTAGTACTTTATCTCGAACCTGTGAACTGACCGTAATAGTTTCTATGCTCTTATCCCACATTATAAAATTACATCTCTAAATTATGCTTTCTCTTACAATAACGAGCATACTTGCTAACATAACATGTTTTTAAGCACAGCGTGTGCCTCTCTATTCTCGAATAAACTGCTTAAACAATTTATGCAATATGCGCTGTTCCGCGCCTTACAAACTCAATTGTGACGCGTGCGTTGTTACAGGAACTAACGTTTTATTAATTTTCCAATAACTATTTGAAGGTTCGTTACTTAGCACTGCCATTATAATTTCAAGGTTACAGAGATGTTATCAAAGCACCAACCTCTCAATCTTAAGTGTGGGTTCGATTCTAGATCAGGCACGAACCAATGCAACGTTTTTAGGTTTGTATGTAAGTACATTCTACGTATATCTTGAATTGCAATGGCTAAGGGAAAAATCTCGAGGAAATGGACTATAAAATCTGAAATCACCAACCCGCATTGAGTAAGCGTGGTGATTAACGCTCAATCCTTCTCCGTGTGAGAGGAGACCTGTGCCCAGCAGTGGGACGGGAAAAAGGCTGATGATGATGATTAATATACGAGTTTTCCTACTTAAAAAAAGCAAACTAAGTACGCCATTAATACTCATTTTACTGAAACTCCGTTTGTGTCGTTTAAGATAAATGGAGTACCATTTTTCATTCCGCTTTTCAGAACACAACTTTCCGATCCGTCTTTTTCCTTCAATTGAAAAAACTTCGACCAGAAATCGCAGCGCCGAACTAGTTTAACAAGGTACACGCGTCAGTTTGTTTGTCGGAAAACTTTATATATAAGTTTTCCTTTGTCGGACAGTAAGATTTGTTTCTATGAGCTATTCTATTTAAATGTTAACTTTTAAACAGCGTTTGGGGCACCTGCTGTCATTTGTTTATTTTTGTTTGGTAATAGCACAGTTTAAATATAGAACAGTTGTGAAGCTACCTACTAACGTTCGTAACCGTCACACTCACACACGCACGCGCATTGACGAGCATTTATGTACCTTTACCAGCGCTGTCAGTACTGAATGTCGCGGTGCTGTCGCGTCTATGCGCGTGCGTGTTTGAGTGTGACGTTACGAACGTTAGTAGGTAGCTTTACAACTGTTCTATATTTAAACTGTGGTAATAGTTACGGTCAGGCTTACAGCCAGTCTTACTTAGCTTTCCCAAGCTGTCCCGGCAAATGGGTTGACAGGCAGACGCTACATGTAACACACAGGTTGTCAGATGCATCCCATTAGTCCTATTAATATTACAAATGCGAAAATTTGTGAGGATGGAAGTATGTATATGTATGTTTGTTACCCTTTAACGAAAAAACTACGAAACGGATTTGGATAAAACTTGGCAGTAATATAGCTTATGTATCAGAATAACATATAGGCTACTTTTTATACGGGTACGGGAAGTAGTTCCTTCAGGAAGTGGGTGAAACTGCTGGCGGAAGCTAGTCTAATATAATTCATGCCATACGTTTTTGCAATTCTGAACTGAACCATTTGAGGCTTCGGACATACTCAGTAGTGATTTATTCATATTTTTTTTGTTAATAGATACAAATCTTACTCCTAATAATCTTACACGAAATGTGGCCAACCAAAATTAAAAAAACTCTAGGCAGATAGAAACTTTTTATATTTATTTTAGTTAATACGGAATTTTCGTTAAACTGTCGATTTTTCCTGTCGAATAGGTATATATTTTATGATCGCGGTCGTATCACGTTACCTGTCACACGATCAATTGCGCTCTATGAATTTACAATTTAAACCAATCAATGTGTAAAACGTTCGGCTTTCACAAATGGCTTAAATGTTTTTGTCTGCTCATTTAACGTGGTATTTTCATCATATTGGGAGAAAGTTTATATTTTATCTATTTTATAAAATTAAATCTCAGTCTGTTTGCTCAAAACACCTAGGTACTTTCCACTTATATGATGTATTTATGACATTGTATATTCAAGCAACGCCGGGGCGGGTAGCTAGTTAAATTTGAATCATCCAAATTATGCTACATGCAGGTCATCCAAATCTACGTCACTTATTCCATTTTGCTATTCAGCTTCCAAGTTTCTGTGATGCCATGGTGCCCAGTAGACTGTGGAATTCAATAATATATCTATCTCTGGATTTGCTTACTAGAGATATAATTTTGACATAAGCTCTATACAAGTAATGTCAAAACCCTATTTCTAGTAAGCAAATCCGGAGATAGATAGAATATTGGGAATGGCCGTAAAGCGATAGTCGACTGATAGTTGCCCGATAGTTGATTTACTGTTTATTTTAAAGACAAATTGAAATCCAATGTACCTTTTTAGTAGGTCTAATATGGACTGGACAGGCGTAGGCGCCAGCCGATATTCGACCTACCGGTCGTTTTTATGTGCGCACTGCCATCAATCTCCATATTGATTTATGAGCCTAACCGAACTGTGGAATACTTGGTTATTTTTCACAGTAGTACGACAGCGTTCCATGTATAAGTATGACACATTGTAGCTATTTTACACGATTTTATCCACATACTGAAATAGCGTGACCATCAAACTTTCTTTCTAGAAAATATATTTATTTTTATACTATTCTTACGTTACGCTACTTCTATACATTTCGTTCAAAAAGTATTCTGATAACATCGCTCACATTGCTTTGACAAAGACAACGAAAAACGCAAACAAACTTCAAGTTCCATAAACTTTGTCCTTGCCTCAGCCTTTGTGTAGATATTCAACCGTTAATAACTAGGCTTTGTTAAACTTTATTTTAATTAATTAAATTAGCAATTAAAAACTTGTATTTTTAATTGTGCTAGCTACAGCACTTAAACATAATATGTACTTTCTAGGAAATGTATATACAGACGGGTTACATAGATATCCTGTTGGTAGACCTGTATGTCCTACTAATATATTATTATGTCTATACTAATATTATAAAGCTGAAGAGTTTGTTAAACAAACAAACTCTTCAGCAACTCTTAAATGCTGGTCCGATAACTGGCTTAAATATACCTAGATAAAATTAAATCGACACTGGATGCCAACTCCAATAATAATTATATTAAAAGGAATTACACCGCTCTATAACATTTTCTATGAAAGCAAAATAAAAATCGTAGCAACAAAGTTTCACAATTATTTTCTTTTATAATATCGCTTGCATTTTCTCATTGTGTCCTTCATTGAAGTTTTCTTAATACTTTCAATTGTCAGGTGTACTTTGTTCGTTGAAAATGAGCTATATTATGGCGCTTCCAGAATAGTTAGCTCTTCTAAGTGGAACTGACTTACCACTTAAGAGTCTTGCTATATTGAACTCTTACTTGAAATTCTTAGAAGGTAACTATTTCATTTACGTTGTTGATGATTTATTTTAGTGAAGTGACATTGAAGTGATGAAGTTATCGACGAGAAATCATCAGAATGACCCCTCCCTGGGTGACAGCGTCGACACTGACTAAACCCACCGTGTTCTTTCGGGAGCCCTTTGTGTGCCAGGGCCGCGGTAACTTTCAAACAACCCGCCGTCCTGGCAGAAATAAAATTAACCTCGTTTTTCATTCTTTAACTGTTGCACATATGTCATTTAAGTTATTATGCATTGACCTGCAACGACTATTTAACACGAAGTAGATTTCACGTAGCATGCATAATACCGCTACATACGTTCAAATTGGTAGTTTTACTCGAAAACTACTTCTGTGAAAATTAAATTGAAATAATAAACAAAATTGCGTGTGAAAAGCAACTACTTAATCAAATTATAGTAGAAAATTAGTTAGTATTTAAGTACCATCTCGCACAAAATAAATTAGTTTTCACACTGAAATGAAAGCGCACAAACACGAGTTGCATTTCAAGTTGTACCGTGTTATTTGGTTTGCTTCGACGCAAATTAAATTTTGTTAATAAACGTTTATAATGCTTTCATATTCGGACCTAAAAGCGCTTTGGTACAAGCTGATTTTCTGTACAATGCCTACAGCCAGTTTCACAGGTCCCTAGATAGCTTTCTGATCTTATGCTGCCTTAGAAAAGTAGTCAAAGTTAAAAACATTTGTAGGTATGGCACTATCAATCAGATATTTATCCAGCCAAAACACATAGGAAGTGGTGAAGGGCGGGCGTTTTTGGGGCCAACAAGGTCAGGGTTCAGGGTTTTTGGGGTTTATATATTAAACTTGACCTTCAAAAAGTGCTGATTTTCAGCCTACTTTGAATAAATGCTTTTGATTTTGATTTTGAAGGAAATTCCTAAACACGTGGAAGAACTCGTGGCTAAGTCAAAGCCGCGCGGATCGATCTATCATAAGGTTAAGCAACGCTTGGCGCGTTCGATGCGTGGATCGGTAACTATGTTGTCATAAATAGTTCTTCCGTGTTTTGGAAGGCACGACAAACTGGTGGGTCCCGACTGTCATTTGACCATCTTTGGCAGTCGTCTCTCCAATCTTACCAATGGGTATTGGGTTGCCGGGGTAACTGGGTTGTGGAAGTCAGACAGGCAGTCGCTCCATGTAAAACACTGGTTCTCAGCTGCATCCGGTTAGACTGGAAGCCAACCCCAAATATAGTTGGGATAAGGCTAGGCAGATGATGAAGGAAATTATTAAACTGGCCCTTAGTTTCAGGTATATGAGCAACAGCAAACAATTAACTACTACTAGTACAAAGGATGCCGCTTGGAATGTGTCGCGCATATTATACACTCGTTTTTACTACGCATGGCGAAAATCCACTAGTGTGAAGCGCTGTAACATCTATTTCTAAACGAATTTAATAAAGAGGAATTTTTTTTTTTATTTGTTTGTACCCACCATAAAAGCTTGGAAAGCTAGACTATCCTCGAGTAATGTATTTTGACTGGGTACGAGAAGAAAACAGCTAGTTGATTTCAATTATAACAATTAATTCGAAAGAACAAAAGCTTTAAAATTTAAATAAATCAAGAACAGTTTAGCCTAGCTCCATTAAAATATACTGTTTCATTTTATAAACCTAATACTCCGTTCATTCTGGAATATTCTATGAAAATTCTAACAACACTACGATTTTATGAAAAGATAGACGCAGATATCCAATATTTTTATAATGGAAAAAGGAAGCTTCAGCTTATTTTATTATTTTAGCTTTGTAACTGTATTTTTCTACCCATAATGAATAGGTATGAGAAACTGAGGTAACCTGAGATTTTATTTTCCTATGTTTATAAAGACAAAGACAGTTTATTTTGCAAATACGGGTACAATAGTATTGTGTAGTTACATTAATGTAGAAAAATCTGCTATATTTTATCAATCGGCAGGCAGTATATTAGGTATTATATAAAACTAGTTATAAAAAATAAGAATAAATTATATTCTCCAAATCTCTCTCTCTCTTCTCTCTCTCTTACTGTCGGAATATTAAAATTACACTTACAAAACGTACTGGTTTTCCGATGTTTATTTACCATCTAAGTATGTGTTTCATGGTTTATATATAACACGTGCGCTTAGCTGCCGCTGATTAGACTGAGATCTGACCTCAGGACAATCGAGGAAAGCCAAGGCAACTGACGAAGAAAATATATTCACATTAGTAAGTTTTCAGTTTAATAATAATGAAGTCCAAGGTTGATTGTCGGCCACGGCGGCTGTTCTCATATAAGGAGATCAGCCAGCTGCGCAGGACATATTATAGTGCACAAGCATTTGCGCAGACACAGGTGCACTCCCTATTCCCGCAAGACTGGAAAGAGAAAAAATGAAAACACGTCGTTTTCGGTTGGTAATAACAAAATCTTTGTTTTCTCTCATTTCGCTCAAAGCACTGAAAAATATATTCTTGTGTACATATTATTATCGCTATGCAAATTATGCAACTATAATTCTCTTAATATGCGAAATGCTTGCTTGGAACTGAGACAACTGCAAATATTACTACAGAAACACTGGAATTAAACTAATTTGTTGGCAAAGTATAAAAGATTATCTTAATTTAAAGTTAGATTTTTAACTCTGTGGTCTAGAATTTTTGAAAGTATTTTTAATTTTTGTATTATGTCATGAGGTATTATATCAGTAAGCTTCCCTTTGCTTACGGATCATAAAGGAAATGGACCTTACCCTTTCGGTCTGTTTATCCGGCTTTTACACCAAGACTACTAGACCAATTACAATGAAATTTTATATATAGATATAGCCTGAAACCTCACAAATAATATACTACTTTTAATCTTGGCGCGAGAAGGACGCGGGTTGGTATAAAAAAAGCTCACCGGTAAACAAAATTTTTAATATAAGAAAATCAACACAGATTAAGAAAGCTCAACATACAGACATAAGGTACATTTTTACGTAATGAACTGTTTACTAACACAAACTGTTGCCACAATTTCCCTGTTACTAAGTGAACCGATTTAGTAGTTATTGCAGGGCGCGATAATCTACCCTCATTTACATGCAAATCGATTTGAAGCAATTTATAGAGCCGATTGCAACGGGTAGGACTAGCTCCATGTACATATTATTATACATATTTGTAGGTGATGGTGTGCTTCGCGGTTTTATAATATGGCGGGATGATTATGGAAAGCTCAATCTTGTTAATTCTGTGATTTTGTGTTACATTGTAAAACAATCAATACTAATAATTTAATAATCTATACTAAAACCAAAAAGCGTTAAAAAATTCCACCCCATCGCTGTCGACAGGGAGCGTGCCAAAAGGCTGGCAGCATTGCACGGATGGCAATGCTTAATCTTTGACCAAGGTAATAGCCAGCCTATTGGTTCCAGGTAACGTTAACCAGCCGTCTAGATAGCTGTTTAAAAATAGTGTGGGCATTCGGAACCCAAGACCCGAGGTTTCCAACCGCAAATGGTTCAAAAATATAGTTTCCAACAAGGCCACTATATTTTATCCGTAGACTGACGTTACCAATGCCTAATGGATCAACCCATCTATAGGCTCTAATATCCAAAAACAACGCTAACAACCATTAATACCAATTATATCCAAACAAAACAAAAATAGAAATAAGAATTTCACCTTTGACCTTGAATTGCCAGTCTCGAAAAATACTCAAAGAAATGGACAGTTTGACAGAATAAAAGGCGGCCGTGACCTTGGACGGTAAAGGATAACTTTAGATATCACTGGTTTAAGTATTGTGTCGTTTAAGTAAAAGTAGCTATCATTGGAAACGACTTCACTTGACCTACGCTGTGTTATACACTTAGAACGTGAACTTTTTCTTAATTACTTAGAACATTTTTGGGGTTCCGTACCCAAAGGGTAAAACGGAACCCTATTACTAAGACTTCGTTGTCTGTCTATCTCCACGCTGTATCTCATTAACCGTGATAGCTAGAAAGCTGAAATTTTCACAAATGATGTATTTCCATTGCCGCTATAACAACAAATACTAAAAATTAAAAAAATATATATTAATGGGGGTCCCCATACAATAAACGTACGGAACCCTTCATGCGCGAGTCCAACTCGCACTTGGCCGGTTTTTTTTTACCTGAAGTTTTTAGATAAAAAGGTGTACTTAGCACTTAAGTTACGTACTTAGTATTACTAAAGTGGTTCCGCTCCTAATCAAATCCTAGATATAGGAGTTGTTAGTGCATCGTTCAATAATATTTCGATTTCGTACAGATATAGGTCTTGTTATTCAGTCGAAAAACTTTACATCTATCACCGTGATAACTTTTGAAACATTTATATGCTGATCCATTTTGCAAAATAATGATTTACAACAACTTTTTTATTTATAGCCTTTTTTATCGTCCCACTGCTAGGCACAGGCCTTCTCTCACATCGAGAAGGATTGAGCGTTAATCACCACGGTTGCTCAATGCGGATTGGTGATTACAACAACTTATTTTATTATAACGCTCTAGTAATACGAATACCTACTCGTAATCTCATAAAGAGAGAGATCTAAATAACCACATATTTATATCTTCACATGAAAATATAGGACCACTTCTTGAAATGGACGTCGCTTACTTCGAAAAATAAATCCTTAAGCCCTCTCCAGATAATCTCCTTTTACATGCCAGATGGACGTACTGAGTTCCAGCCTTTTTGAGATTTCTAGTCATAATACATATTTTATTAAAATATTGGTATGGAATCGATTTTAGATATAAATTATTATTTTTTGTTAGATAGTTGTAAGTCAGTAGATTTGAGACTTTATATTTATCTGTTATGTATGTATAGAAACATTTCGGCTTCAAGCTTAGACATTATTGATCTTTTTATTAAATAGTTTTGCTGCTAGCTGTCGCGCGGTTCTAAATGGCCTCTTTTACCAGTAGTTGCCGTTCATATACGCGCGACAACGCTCGTACGATCCGAGCGATGCCGCGCGGAAAACTGAGTTGAAAGTAAAAGTCTGAAAGCGCTATAAGGCTGAAACTACGGAAAAAAGTTTCTAAATAAAGGGACTAAGGGACTTAGGGCTCAATAAATACGGTTGACATTGGCTTGCTAAGGTCAAGGACGAAAGTGCTATTCGTGGATCAGAGAGCTCGTAAACTAGAATCCAGGTTTTCATATAAACTTCTATGATAATACAGTTACGTACACCGAAATTAAGACTTTAGTAGAACTTTAGTAGAATATTATAGTAGGTATCTATACTATACTAATATTATAACATTGAATTTTGTTTGACTAATGTGAAATGTTCTTTTAGTGTCAGAGAACCGATTTACTGAGGACAGATTTTCAATGTTTTTATGTTCCTTTAATTCAGTTTTTATTGGAAACATCAAACTGCGTCAAAGTAAAATGATTGTACTAAAATGACACCATAAGAAGAAGTGGATATTCATCAACCAGGTTTCTACAAAAACCGTTACACCACAACAAATAATTATTATTGTCCAAACCCCGAATCAAACTTAACGCCACAGCCAATCACTCGAGCCACTGAACTGTGACGTCATCTCTCCCGTCGGACTGGACAGTCCATACATAGTTGCTGATAGCAATTTTGGTACCTGACAATAACTCTGACCGGAGGACAAACACACAAACACACAACAAAGTCCAGAAGCTATAGCATATGGAAACTGTACAACATTTTGCTAGTGGAAGGCAATCGATGCTATAATAATAGACGCTTCCTGGCCAATTTTCGGTCACGGTGGCTATTCATATATATAGGATATAAGGAGATCAGCCAGCTGCGCGACTCTCATAGCCCGATGGGACAGCATTTCGAAACGACCGAAGAAAAATCAGGCGCAGGATCGACCATTTTACCCCCTTTCAAGTTTACGCTATTTTTATAATACCCTGTTTATTTAGATTTAACTCATACAACTTTCGCCGTTAAAAACTACATTCAAAACGAACGACGTGCATCTACTTAAACATCTCTTCACATAACTTTTGAAGAGGAGTTCAAACTCTTTTAAACTCTTGCATAAAGTGGCTGTTATTTTGAACTTTAATATGTCTTCGTCAACTTAGAAATTTCTTGCATGTCTTTTCCAATTTCACACTACAGTGTACTACAGTATATTCCACTTAAGGCCCGTTTACACATTGCGATTTCATTGCCCGTTGCTTGCCATTTTATTGCAGGCGATATTTGACAGGCGACCATTTACCTATTGCACGATTACGTTTACACAGTGCAAGTAGCATCTTGCTGCAATAAAATGGTAAGCAACGGACAATGAAATCGCAATGTGTAAACGAGCCTTAAAGTTGGCAAAGTAGCATAAAAACAAATTTAAGTTTTACTGGTAGTGTATTCTGAACGATTCGTCAACTGCTAGTCGAAACTAAAGAACTGGCAGTAGCTGGGTATCTTCTACATATTAACTTCAAAATGGCTGTACTGTTACTGGATAAAACATGTGGCGATAGATAGATTCTAAGGAGGTGTGTGTAGTTTAGAAAACAGCGGTGTGGCTTGTAGCTAAATAACTATTACAGTAACATATTTTAGATAACAACCGGGTCTTACTCGCGATGAATTTGTAAAGGTTTACGATACCTCTTCTGTCCCGACGTTTCGGCCGAATTGCACCGACCGTGGTCACGGGTAACCTTTACAATGTCATCGCGAGTATGACCCGGTTGTTGTCTAAAATATGTGTACAAGTCGCGAAAGTTTAAAAACAGTAACGTTACGGGTAGTCACAAACCAGAAAGTCTGACTACCAGTCCTACCAAGGGGTAACTGGGTTGAGTGGGACAGATAGTCGCTTCATATCAAACACTGATACTGAGCTACAATTAAGGTCAATGTAAAAACCTACCCAAAACTTCTCATACAATAACGGTAACAAAATTACAATCCTGGCTGGGAAGTGGTAGGGCTTTAATTAATTTTGGGTTTTTTCAACAATACATTTATCATTTCGAAAACCAATATGCTTGAGATCATATGTCACGTGTCATTTGCAAGGCGTATTTAGGTCATCGTGGTCGACATGGTGTTTGTTTGTGAAAATTTAGACCAGGTGCTGGAAGTAGTTCCGTAAAGAAGCAAATGAAATAGCTGATGGGAACTAGTTAATCCATAAAGTGACTTACTGTTGTCTGACTGGTGAGAATATGGGTAAGCGTTTTAGCGTTCTCTTTTTCACTATAAAGAGCCTTGTAGGTAATAATTATAAATCGAAAAATGACTCGGTCTGTGATTCCGGCTTTGCACGTCAAAAATCCTGGATACAAACGATTTATTTTTTTCCTTCAGACAGTCTGGAGGACATAGGTTGCTTTTGGGTTACGTTACAACGAGACACGAGTGGAGCCGTGGAAAACAGCTAGTATCGTGAATACGTGTATATGAAAGGACCTTTGACATGGGTCACCAAACCACTTTTTTAATCATTAATTGTTCAAACACTCTGCCTTTTAAACGTGAAACTGTTTAAAACGCGTGTTGGAATCAGAAAATTACTTTTTATTTTGCAAATATGCCGTACTGGACACAGATGGTCTTTATAACGTTAGCCGGGAGTTTGAGGGTGGGTGGAGGGGGGAATTAGCGGACAGACGACCCTGCCTAAAAGGTCGAAGCTATTTAATATGCCTCAGTATTTATCAACGGTGAAAGAACTTATGAGGGTGTGGAAGTGTCATGGTGTAGTGAAAATTATACGCATTTAAAATATACGTTTTATGATTATAAGGCAATATTTTTCAGTTCCAGTAAAATTGCCGCTAAACTCTACGTTTGAGCGTTTAATTTTCTTTCTTCTATCAATGATAAAAATATATAATATATAATGGCTTTATTCGCGAATTAGCCTTATTAAAAAAATATATAGTACTAGCTTCTGCCCGCGACTTCGTACGCGGATCCTGTTTTTTTTTATATAATCATATTTTCTCATTGTTTAAACCTTCCCTCGATCTGTACAAACATTTTAAGACCAAAATAAGCCCGATCGGTCCAGCCGTTCTTGAGTTATGCGCTTACCAACACATTTAGCGATCCATTTTTATATATAAGAAAGATTATGTAATGTTTAATCCAGATCTCTTGCGTGACAGAGTACAAAACATTACAAATTCAAATAAGCTGTGATATATAGCGTGATCTGAGTAATAAAAATTGTATAGAGCTCTTGCCTAAGTCAAATGCGCGCGGATCGATGAATGCGCGGCCGATCTGTGGATGGGTGACCAAGTGGCCATCTTGTCATGACGAGTCGATCCCCGTTTCGGAAGGCACGTTAAGTTGTCATTTGAATATATTTGGCAGTTGTTACGGATAGTAAGAAACCAGAAAGTCTAACAATCAGTCCGCAGGTTACTCGGGTAGCTGCATTGAGAAGGTCGTATATGTAGTCGCTCCATGTAAAACATTGGCACTCAGTTGCTTCCAGTTAGACTGGAAGCCGACCCCAACATAGTTGGGAAAAGGCTAGGCAGAGAAATTCTAATCTAGTGACGTCATACATATACCTGGTCATTCGTGTTTGTAGACTTGACGTCATTCGGGATATAATATATCGAAGCTGCATATAGCGGTTATTGAGTTCTATATATCTCTATATAGACTGTGGAAATAGAAAGAGTTTTTGGGTATGAATATGTCGTTTTTTTACCGTTTTGTGTGTGGTACATTTTTGAATTGGCTTCGGAACGCTTTGAATTCGCGTTCGTATTTTGTTTATGCAGGACGCACCCGATAATAAAGGCGAAAGTTTATGAGTGTGTGTATGTTCGTTTAGTGGAGTTACTGGGGGTTTTTACCTCGGATCTCTAGGCAACTGAATCAATCTACATAAAACCAACGGGATCTTGTTCTTTATACTCTAAAACGTATTTTCTACCAAAAATTATATTGTGCAATTTTTTTTTTGATTATTTAAACCAAAAAAATATGAAAAATTTATATTGAATATTTTTTATTTTAGTTTTACGTTAAATCTTACTTAAATAGAGAAAGACGAACATCTTTCCAACGTTTCATTCAATTTGAGGAGTCCAAGAGACCTTGAGCAGTTAGCCGGACGGGAAGGGAGAAACGGCAGCTGCAACGTACTACGATTATTTTCGGGCTAGGTACTAGCGTTAACGGCATTAGCACCTACTGATCGTGAAATATATTTCCTAATACCATCCCGGGGCACAGTTAAATCCATATTAAGTATCGGCAATACACTTTTGTTAAGCCACATCTTCTCAAATATTAAGACATGGTAAGTAGAGTGTTAAGACAAAATGTAGGGCTTAAAAAACCTTTTAATTGGTATATGACTCATTGCTAGAGGGGAGATATCATTCCTTAAATCCACATAAAGTATCGACACTACGCCGTAGTTAAGCTACACCTTCTAAAATACTAAGAATTGATAAGGGGTATGTTAAGACGAAATGTAGCGCTAACATAGGCCTAACGATTAATATATGGCCCATTAATAGAGGGGGGATACTATTCCTTACAAACACTTTCAAAGTATCATCAATTACCTTTAGTTAAGCTATATCTGCTAAAATACTAAGAATTAGTGAGTGGTACGTTAAGACGAGATGCAAGACTTAAAAATACCTTTTGATTGGTATATGATTCATTACTAGAGATAGAAGATATTGTTCCTTAAATCCCTATTAAGTAACGGCAATACACCTTAGTTAAGCCACATCTTCCAAAATACTAAAAATTGGTAAGTGGCGTGTAAATGTGGGGCTTAAAAGACCTTTTGATTGATATATGACTTCTGAATAAAGGTGGGGCACATTAACTGTAAAACATGTTTCGATTCGGTTCTTCAGCATCTAAAGTACTAACTATTTGTGAGTAGTATGTTAGTACGAAATGTTGCACTTGAAAAGACCTTTTGAATAATATATTACTCATTACTAGAGGGGGTAGACCAGGTGACACACACTGCTGGGTAGAAAAACACGCTTTAATAAGTGCACGTAAAAGCCAAAAATCGACTACCTCATCAGACCTTGGAACCTTATCGTGGTCAAAGTTCATTACACGACCTTTCTAAAAAGTCCAAACACGGATATGATACGATGTTCCATTATGAAGTTCCAGTTCATACGTTTCGGCTCCATCATGAGATCAGTTCGACAGTACCATATTATTGTATTGTCATCCAAACTACATACAACTGCCAATTTTCATGATGCTACGGTCCTTGGAAGATGGTGAAATTAGTGATCTTAGATTTGATTGGATACATTTAGTTAGTTACATACAGGTGGACCTAGTAAAAGCGTGTTAAAAATCAAGTGCACAACTTTTAAATAGGTAGACATTATTATTTATGTTATTCACAACATATTGCCGCAAAAATCATTGAATTCTATAAAGTTGCTGAGAGATCCGAGGTTTTGCCGTTTTTAACGCCCCAGTAACTCCACTAGTTATAGTTTAACATATGTATATAGACTACATTTTGTTTTAGTGCAGCAATAGTTTTATCAGGAAGATGGTAAAAATAGCTGGCATTTACATAAATATTTTTTATTAAGTGATATAAAAACTGAAGCTGAAATCGAAACAATTATTTCAGTATTTCGTGACACTAGAGTTAAAATAAAGAAGAATAGTTTATATAAAAATAGGATTTCTTTAAACGTCAAGAAAATTTCATAATTGAAAGAAAAAAGATAATTTTCCATTAAGCTTGAAAAGAAGGTTTAAGATTTCCCATTCTTCTTTTGTTTTCCATCCCATTGTTATTCCTCCCATGCCTGTGAAAGTCAATGTCAGATATACAAAGATCAAGGGTGAAATATAACACCCTTTATGTGACCTAGATGGAAGGCTCTTGCTCATAATCTTCTATAATGTGATGTCACTCAGCTAAGTGCACTCGGTCCAAGTGGGGCCATGGTCAAGATATTATAGCTGATACCAGCTTATCTCCTCGGTTTTACTCGTCTTCTGTTTCCGCGTCTTATTGTATTTTTTTTTCTTTCTACCTAGGTTTTTAAACTTTCGAACGTATATTGTTAATTAATTTATGAATCTGTTGAAATCGTTCGAATTTGTGAACCCACTTTATTAAGTCATTACAACCCCAACACGGTCGTTCAACGCCATCAAGAAACTTAGTTTCGCATTTTGAATATATCTTAAATGTCTACCAAACCACGGGCCTATAGAGTTTCGGATTTCTATAAAGGCGCGGCCCCACCGCGGCGCATGCTGTGCACGGGCACGCGGCGCATTTTAGCTGCGTGTATTCATTTGTTTGACAACGTGGGTCTACGTTAGCGAAAGCGAACGTGAGGCCGAAACCAATACGCTGAAGCCTTTTTGAGACTACTTTAATGAATTAAAAAAATAATTTAGAACACCGTTTTTCTGTACATAGCACAAACAAATGAGTATAGCGTTTCTAGTCTAATCGGTTAAATAACAAACCCTGTGGCCTTGTTATGTCCGTAACAACATTGCACATTTCACCCGGCGCACCACAACCACGACCAACCGGTTTGCGGTGTCTAGCCACAGGATTGACAAATGACAAACGCTGGTTATACTTTTATTTGGAGTAATTGCTGTGTGTAAAATCCCTTTTAAATTGTCAGTTTATTTCATCACCATCGGCCTTTTTACTGACTCATTAGGGATGAATTATGCCAGACCGTGGCGGGCATGAGCAGTGCCTCGGGCTAGGCACGGAAAAGGCTCGGATTCAAAACTCCACGAACGCTGCCAGCCTTTTGGATGCGCTCCCAGTTCCCAGCTCGACAGCGATGGGGAGGAATTTTTTGACGCTTTTTAACCGAATTCAAAAAAGGAGGACGTATCTCAATTCGACCGTATTTTTCTTGGTTTAGTTTTTTACTAGAATGTTGTTAATATATGTAAATAAATGGTATTGAGAGGAAATACAGAATAGACTTTAGAATCTTTATTTGCCAATAGATTATAAGGTATTGGAAATATCTGAAAAGATCTTTAAAGCTACATAATATTCTTATTTCTCTTTTTATTCTAACAGTTTAAATGTATTACTTTGATGAAACAAACGACCTGCATACATCACGTGATCATAACGTTCCGTGGAACAGGGTGCGCCAAGGTTCAGAAAAGGGCACTTCCATAGAATAGATAACTACCTATGTAGTTTGCTAACTATAATTTACGACGTAACGTTATGGCAACATCGGCTTTAACTGTTATTAAAAGTACTTAATGCAATTTTGGTTTAACAAAATAATAATAGTGGCAAAAGATGATGCAATAATTATTTCTCCTCTTATTTCTTTTCTTCTTTTATGTATCACTGTGTACATAAATGGTTAAATAAATAAATAAATAAATAAATAAATCGGTACTGATATTGTTTAAACACAATTTGAATCAATGCTCAAAAAACAGTTGGCAGTCGTTTTTACACCGCAATTTTAGGCTCAGACTCCACAAAAACTAAGCCAAGCGAAGAAATTAAACAGCCAATAGAATTTTTTCGGGACACAACTGAAATAGCGGAGATAAAATATTTGAAATACGAATTTCTATTCGCGAAAAGGAAGAGCTCGTGGCTAAGTCAAAGCCGCACGGATCGATCGATCATAAGGTTAAGCAACGTGATCTGTCCGTGGATGGGTGACCATCTTGTCATAACGAGTTCTTCCGTGTTTCGGAAGGCACGATAAACTGGTTGGTCCCCATTTGAACATCTTTGGCAGTCGTTACGGGTAGTTAGATAGCCAGAAAGTCTGACCTTACTAAGGAGTATTGGGTTGCCCGAGTAACTGGGTTGTGGAAGTCAGATAGGCAGTTGCTCCATGTAAAACACTGGTTCTCAGCTGCATCCGGTTAGACTGGAAGCCGACCCCAACGTAGTTGGGAAAAGGCTAGGCAGATAAGGAATTTCTATTATTCTATATTGTTTTTAAGTTGTTATGGAATGTCTATTATTATGTATTATTATATTGTTTAAAAACTTCCTCGTTTTGGTGTCGTCTCGACCTAATGGCGTTCGGTGCGATTGTAAAAGCAATCACGGACGCGACCATAATTCTCTGTCAGAAATATTCATGGCATGTAGACAATTAAATATTTTATTCTGAAGCTGTACGTATTATGATTGAACCATGTACGTGATGTGGTATGCTATAGTGAAAAACGTTATAGTGAATATTAATATTAATTTATTAATATATAAGGCCTCTTTTTCGCACTCTTTTTGTGTGAAATTCTATGGTAAATTCACCGTATGTTGACATGGTGGTCAGTTTTGTATGGGTCACCATGAAGTTGAAAACTACCATGCAGATAAAAAATGTGCCCTAAGCCCTTACTTCTGTGCGTGTGTGTGTATGGACTGTGAATAGTCAAAAGTCAGAATTTTACCAGTCTTTGAAAAAGGAATTTATTAAAGTTTGAACCGTTATTTAAGTAACCAACCAAATTGTTTCCTATAAAACATGTTGGTTAGGTACCCAAATAACATTATTATAATTAAACATCCTAAAACCTATTTAATAAATGATTAACAGAAATAACCAAACTTAATTAAACACAGGAAGCAATTAATGATGCAATCAAATAAAATTATTTCAGCAGATTAGCGCTTTTATATAAAATTAATCTCTTCAGTAATATTTTACTCTATAAAATGATGTGCCGTTTATCCTCTACTAGCTTCCGCCAGCGGGTTCACTCGCTTCCCGTGACAACTGCGCTGCGCACCCAGATAAAAAAAAATTAAAGTCTTCCTCGATAAACGGGCTATCTATAACTGAAAGATTTTTTCAAATCGGACCAGTTATTCCTGAGCTCCTTCAAACAAAACAAATTCTTCAGCTTAATATTGTTATACAGAATTTTCTTCTTTTCTCGCACCTGAGCAAAGCTAAGCCAGACTTTAAAACGACATCTTTACAGCATCCAACTACAAAGGATACTCATCCGGAACATGCGTTCGGCTTATCGGATAATCGATATAAAATCGAGTACTGGCATCGAGAACTCGTGTTACTCCAAGCGTCCCTTTCAATCGCTTTACAAAGGGTACATTTCAACTGAAATTCCTACGTGTGAGCTCGGTCGTTCAGCCCTCGTATTTGGCACAAAAATGTGACAAATACTGTGATTTTTCGATGTTTGATGTTTTTGAACTTTTCGAAGTGTTACTAGCAATTTCTTCATAAATTTTATATTGGACGCCAGTTACGAGGTTAATTTTTTTATTTGAAACGTAGTCACTATTACTTGAGAAAACTAGAACTAGCAGTCATGTTCTAGCCAGCAATTTTTTTTTATAATGATATCCGAATATTTCGTTTTTCAATAATAAAATATCAATCGTCCTACTGAGTATTTTCACGGAATCGTGTATTGCGATTGGTTATTATTTTGGTCAACCAATCGGAACAGCGAGTTTTTATCAAGAATATTCTAGTAAAATTGCTATTTCTAACTCAAGTAGGTATAATGTTAAGCTGTTACCGTTCCCATTATTTTAGTATGGGAACCAAAACAATGGTTGTGTTGTTTGAAGTTTAACGAAAACAAAACGTCTTGTAATATGAGAAACGTAACGTGTACAATGTATTATTTCGCATCCATTAGCATAAATCTAAAAAGAGCTCGGGGCCAAGTAACTTTAAGGTCGATCAATTATAAGGTTGAGCAACGCTTGACGTGGTCAGTCTTTGGATGGGTGACTTTCGTCATAACGAATTCTTCTGTGTTCTAAAGGCACGTTAATTTAAAAGGTTTCGGCTGTCATTTGAAAATCTTTGGCTGTTATTACGGGTGGTTAAAAGCCAGAAAACCTGACAAGAAGACTTACCAAGGGCTAACGAGGTATTCTTAATTGGGTTAAAGAGGTCAGATTGGCAGTTGCTCCAAGTAAAACAGCTATTCGTTATAAATCGTTATTCAGCTGCATTCGGTTAGACAGAAAACCGACCAATACGTTGATGACGATAGCGTATGTACCTGAGGCAAAAAACATGTAGATCTTGCGTTGCCACTTTACACATTACTCTTTCTATAACGCTGGATTTTAATAACTCATCCATCCATAGAATTGCGATTACAGATTGAATTTTGAGTTATTTCCATATAAATTAGGTCTTACAATCTCTAGTCGTAAAGCCAAGGATTGATAGGCTATAGAAATCGGCCAAATGACATTAAACATCTAAATCTCTATGACTTTTCTACAAAAATATTTAAATGTTAACAGACGAACATACTTTAGTGGTTCTTTCTAGAATAATTTGATAGGTATATATAGCATAAGCATGCGTTTAGTCAACAACCCCATACACCTCATAACTATGCCCCATGAGGATTTTTAAAACACGAAATTAACAGTACCTCTTCTTTCACAGGCAAGCCCCCTGATATCGTGGCCTTCTGCATTACGCTGCTCATGATGATGGTCCTGGTTGCCGGAGTACGGAAGTCCCTGTTCTTCAACAACCTGCTGAATGCCATCAACCTGACTATCTGGGTTTTCATCATGACAGCTGGCCTGTTCTACATAGACGTCTCCAACTGGACTGAACATAATGGATTCTTGCCTTTCGGATGGAGTGGGGTGAGTATTTTTTGTAGAAAAATTAGTTCCTACAGGTACACTAGCGTTTCGTGGGAAATACTCCGCATCAAATAAAAAAAAATATATACCTATACGGTTGAATTTAGAACCTCCTCATCCTTTGGGAAGTCGGTTAAAAAGTAGCACTTATAGTCTTCCTTTATTCATGGGCTATCTAACATTGAAATATATTTTTTAAACGGCTCTGATTTCTGAAGATTAGAGCGTTAAAGCTAACAAAGACACAAAATCTACAGCTTTATTGTATTAGTATATAACCGTTATTAGTCTTGGTTATGCTCTCTGGTTGTCTTCACCACGGAAGGAATACGATAAATATCACATTTATTAAAACCAATTGCTTTATCCCATCACTCAAAATATTTGGTTGACCAGCATAACATTTCATAACTTAACCAAAGACTAGATAAACAACTACGTAAAGCATAAACAACAACGATAATCTAAATTATGAAAATGAACGTTTGATTATTTTAACTGTTCAGACTGGTTCAGACAAACATTAGAATAACACGCATAAATGTTACAACAACACTGTAACAACAACTATACAATAGTTGTTACAAGGTTGTCTGGATCTTTAGGAGATTTATTAAAAAAACCGGCCAAGTGCGAGTTGGACTAGCGCACGCAGGGATCCGTACAATTATTTATGAAATATTTTTTTAGTATTTGTTGTTATAGCGGCAACAGTAATACATCATTTGTGAAAATTTCAGCTCTCTAGCTATCACGGTTTATGAGATACAGCGTGGAGACAGACAGACAATGAAGTCTTAGTAATAGGGTCCCGTTTTACCCTTTGGGTACGTAACCCTAAAAAGCATTAACATAAAATGCGTAGTTGCTTCATTGAAATTTATACTGTAGTGGATTCCAGACGTATTTTGTAAATCATTGGCAGTCATCACAGGCAGTCAGTAGGTAGACGAAAACTCTGCCAATCAGATTTACCGAGGAGTGTCGGTCAGGTAGACTTTCACATCATAAGAAATATCTGGGAACTAAGCTGGGTCCGGTTAGACTAGAAGCTGACTCAAAAATTGCAAAGATAAAACCAAAACCCGGCTCATAAACAGATTATGTATAAAGATTTTAAATGCTGATACTCTATAAAAATTGCACTGGGCTAACTGTCAAAACGCCATTAAATTCAAAGTACCCCCGCATACAACAAACTTTTAATCGACCGATAGTTTGATCGCGCTCATAAATCAGTATCGGCCAAAAGTTTGATAGGATTCAAGATAAACTTCAAAATAAACTATCAACCCATCATTAAACAACTATCGGTCGACAAATTAGTCTGTACTACTTATTATGTAGTAGTTAAAAAAACTATTTTAATCTGAAACTTAATTAAGAGAGCTCCGTGTGGTTTTATCAACAATTACTCAGGAGCGAAGCTAGGTAATACCTGTAGAGTAATAAACACCGCCTCGTGATATCGGCGCTAAAGTTATACTCGTACATTACTACGGCTATGACAAAGACATTGGTGCTAGAGCTAGGAACTTATGCCTTGCGGTGTTTCATTTTAACTTGCATGAGATTGTGAAGTGCAATTCTACTTGGAAATAAAAAATCGTTATATAATATATTTCGCATTTCTTATAGTATATTTGTTAATGTGCCATTGGACGCGATAATAGCAACTATAACTGATGTACACAGGGTCCCAGGGTTAATTCCTTGGTCAGACAGGGATCTCTTTGAAAGAATTTCAAAAGCAACCCGAATTCCAGAAATCAGTGGTTTTATGCCCTCGTGCGTATAAAACTTATTTAAAATCCGTTGACACAATCATTTCTTAGCTACATATACATAGCTAATTTAGTACTTAATTCATCGTTCCAGCCAACTGACGAAAATTGTGACATTAGATATATATTCCGAGAAAGATACTAAATAAAGCTGCAAAATTATTACCAATTCGCGCGAAAACTAAAACAGAAACAATTGTCAAAGTGCAGGCCACTGATTGGTTTCCAAACTAGATCAAACGTTCAATTATTCCCTATCCTAGCCTCTGGTCTAAAAAGAGAACGAACTGAAAGTTTGCAGCTAGTTTTATCGCAATCTAGACTACAATTGTTCGAACTGTCCATTGCCAGATGAGTTTTAGATTCAACTTTGATGTTTTATCTAGAGGCACACTTCAAACTTTTAGTCGGCTTATTTGAATCAGTCTGAGATAAATGATAGTGCCCGCATTGCAATCAGATATCTGGCTGGTATCAGAGCAACTGAAGTTTAATTGCATTCACGATAACTTTTCAAATAAACTGTCGGCCCGCCTTCGGACAACTATCGGCCGACAGTTTAGTCTGCAGTGTGCGGGGACTCTTAATGCTAATGTCAGTTATGTAATAGAGAACCACAAAACTTTTTTGTTTGGCAGCCTTGAAAAAAAATTGGTGCCAGACTTATTAGGATTTAAGGGAAAAATAAAAAGCGTTTTCTTAAAATAAACACAAATTATTTAAGTCTAACTCCTCGAATAATAAGCAAAAAAATTAAATAATACAAATTGTTACTAGAAAATTATAAACGACAAAATAATAAGTAATCCTATTAAGTGAAGTAGCAATTTCACTTTAATTATAAAACCAACACAAATAACAAAACAACAAAATAAAATTATTTCATCAACAACGAAGTATTAAATTCTTTAGTACCATTNAAATAAAACAAAATTGTTACTAGAAAATGATAAACGACAAAATAATAAGTAATCCTATTAAGTGTCGTAGCAATTTCACTTTAATTATAAAACCAACAAAGATAACAAAACAACAAATTATTTCATCAACAACGAAGTATTAAAATCTTTTGTACCATTATTATCTTCTAAATATACTTCAGTACGTTAAGAACGGTGAGGTGTCAGAATTTTCTGAAATCCGCCCGACGGATCTGACGCGGAGTAAAAATAAACTGTGAATGAAAATAGTAAACAGGTATAAATACATTTTGTGCTGTGAACACTTCAATTGAGTCAATAAAGATACCTTCCTTTGTTGTTCATTTTTATCGGATTGTTGCTTTTATTTGCCCTTATGTTTGTCTGTCATGCTATCTTGGAATGGAAACAAATCATAATACG
>NWSH02000323.1:17667473-17678272 GCA_002382865.2 Heliothis virescens | reverse complement strand
CATGAACATTCCTTAATAGGCACCTAAACCGCTGTTTCCATAACCCGAAACACCTTTCAATAGGTAGTATTTCTGGTCCTGATATGGACCATCTTATATAGNCTCTGAGATTGTGATCTCAAACTGTGGCGGACATATCATACAATATCTAAATGTTCATTCATGTCTACTGCAATATTGTGAAGTATTGCTAAAGCTACAATAGTTGTTTCGGCAGTACTTCATTTCATGAACATTCCTTAATAGGCACCTAAACCGCTGTTTCCATAACCCGAAACACCTTTCAATAGATAGTATTTCTGGTCCTGATATGGACCATCTTATATAGAGTAGAGGCTACTCTTGAATTGCTCGGATTTTAAGCACTGATGTAAACAGGTATGGTGTACACCCATAACCGCTGTCGCCTAGCTATCGTCCATGTAATTCTCCACCCTTAAATCTTTGTTTCAAAAGGCTTTCATTAAAAATACGTGAACAAAACCGTGGTTCTGTCATTCTGACACAAAAAAACTGAGGTTAAATAGTTGCAAAACAAGGGTATTCGAGTGTCTAAATTTAAACAATGTTTAAAGCGTGTCTATCTCTAAGCAATCCTTAAATGCGGTTTGGTGGTACCACTTTTTTTAAACACCAGCTAAACAGTTGTCTAACTTTTTTGTAGTAAGACGGTATATGAGTTAAATATCAACGGTAGTACGTATCTCAAAAAATTGTCTTCCCGTAGCCGGGTCAAAAGTAACCTATTTCTTTACTCGGGCTTTAGACTATTTGTATACAAAATGTCATAGAAATCGGTTCAGTAGTTTTATCGCGACAGACAGACAGAATTACTTACATTTACAGTATTAGCTTCAGCCAGCGGTTTCACCCGGTTCCCGAGGGAACTATTTCCCGTACCCGGATAAAAAGTAGCCTATACGTTATTCTGATATATAAGCTATATTACGGCTATATAGCTGTATTTACAGTAAGCTTTATCTAAATCTTTTAACAAAAGAATGTATTGTTATACAACAAAGTTTCTATCCTACCGTCTTAGAAGTATTTGCAATGAATTTTAAACTTCTAGTAAACTCTTCCGGGAGCGCTTCAAAAGCTATTTAAGTGATTTGGAAGAAAAATGCAATTCTGCTATAAAAGTTTAACAAGTGCACGTGTAAAGGAAGTTCTTACTTTAATCTTAGCGAAAGATTGTGAGGGTGGATGTATGTGTATGTATGTTTGTTACTCCTCCACGCAAAAACTACCCGACGGATTTTGATGAAATTCAGCAGTAATATAGCCTATACAACAGAAAAATACATAAGCTACTTCTATCCAGATACGGGAAGTAGTTCCCTCAGAAAGCGAGTGAAACCGCTGGCGGGAGCCAGTCACAAATAAGTAATAGGTACTAAAGCATTAATTAGCAAAGTAAATATGAGCCCAGTGAGAAATAGTTAATAACTTCAGTCATTCGTCTTCTTTCACTTAGTGTTATTGTTCCTACTCCCTTCACAAACTTGTTTCACCCCACCAGATGAAACAAACAAATAATTATTAACTCGCTGTTATCCGCGGTTTCACCCGCGTCCCTACAGAACTACTTCCTATAACAGAATAACGTAACTAACCTCTGCTATCGTCAAGTACCAGGATAGCATATGATCATCAGCGTTTTTATCGTCCCACTGCTGGGTACAGGCCTCCTCTCACACAGAGAAGGATTGAGCGTGTTCAAGTTTAGACAAATTTGTGTATGCTCTGTATCGTCTTAGACAAATATCTAATATAGAAACTGCCCTAAGCGCATATCACGGGTACGTCTCTTCAAAATTAAGATACGCTCTTATATTGTGGGGTAATTCTGTAGAAGCGAATCGAGCATTCATTGTGCAAAAGAAATGCATAAGAGCCCTATTCGGTATACAACAGACTGATAGTTGTAAGTATTATTTTAGGAAATATAATATATTGCCATTACCTAGTCTGTACATATTAGAAATTTGTGTTTTTGTGCGCAGACATCCACATTTTTTTAATAAGCACAACGATGCAGTGTCTCGGCCAGGTAGACGTATTCACAATCTCCTGGTTCCTCAGCAAAGAGTGAATGTATTTAGTCACAATGTGTATTGCATGGCGATACATATTTATAACAAGTTGCCAAATAGTTTTAAGGAAGTTAGTAGTATAAACCTCTTCAAACGAAAATTATTTATTTTACTATTAGATAAATGTTATTATAGCGTAAAAGAGTATTTAAATGATAAAACTTTGTGATATATTGTATGGTATAGTAATAGCAAATTAGCATGTACTTATCAGTTTATATGGAATAGATTATAAAAAATAAAAATTTGTACGCCTGATTATGGCAGAGTATGGCTGGAACTGGATACATACTTATAATCTAACAACTTATTGTAGCCATATTCATACAAATAAAATATGTTTCTTTCTTTCTTTCTTTCTTTCTTAATCACCACGCTTGCTCAGTCCGGGTTGGTAATTTCAGACTTTATAGTCCAGGTTTCATACAAATCTTCTCTTGTCGCCATATTATGTTTAACTAGCGACCCGCCCCGGCTTCGTACGGGTGCGAATGTTATTTATTATTGTACCAGGACAACCTATTTTACATCAGCATACTAATAATCGAGTGTCGATGATACTGCTAACTATGTACCAGGACAGCATAAAATGTTTGAAGTAAATCCCTCGGGACGCGGGTGAAACCGCGAGGAACTGCTAGGAAACTAAATATATAATAACCTTCCCCTTGAATCACTCTATCTATTAAAAAAACCGCATCAAATCAGACAGACGCGGGAAGCGACTTGGTTTTAAATTATGTAGTGAACGCTTTTTAGTTTTAGTTTTAGTTTTTTTTTTAGAATGTTGTAAATATATGTAAATAAAAAATTTAATGTAGTGAACTGTATTTTAAAGTTAATTAGATCATATTTAAATAGAAATAAATACAAAAAAACTGCCAAGTAAAAATATATCATGTCGTTCAAAATTATGTAAATAAGTAACGATTACGTTACGATCTAAATGTTTATCATACTGAGGACTAAACCAAGGATTTCATAATCCGTATTATAGACTTAATTACCCGAAAACAGACCGCGTGATTAATGAAATGGGTTTTCACCTAAATTATGGGCTAACCGACCCATTTGGCCAAAATACTGATAATAAATGGTGAAATAGGTTTCAGAAACTAACCGTTTTGACTATGTATGATATGTGTTATTAATTAATGTTATTTTTTGCAAATAAAATCAATATTCTATAGTAGGCTTAACATTTTTTAAATAATTTTCCAAATTCGATCACGTATAATTTTTTTGGATAAGTTTCAAGTCGGTTTTTCATTTTAGTTTCATACTTAGTTTTTCGTGTATTTTCCACGAACATTTTTATGGCTCTTAGGTTTCCTATATTACATATCCCAAATTAGACCTGAAAATCACCATTATAAATATTTTCATAAATATTTCACCATTATTATTTTCTGAATAATGTGATTAACTTTTGAAGTCAGTGATGAATAATCAAATAAATAAATAAATTTATAAATTCATTGATCATATTTTCAGAAACGGAAAATCCTGTATAGGTGGTTAAAATTGTGCTGGTCTCTTATTTACCTGTATTCAGATAATTTCGCATTTGGCAAATTCTATTTTGGAATATCATAATTTTCCTCCCTTTGTTACACGTAATCGGATTATGTAAACCGACAACTGTTGGTGGAACTAAATTGTGGAAAATGACCCTTAGCTGTACGACATAGAGTTGAAAATTGAACTTCAGTATCCATTCACTCGAAATAATGAAGCTAAAAGATTTCATATTTTTCTCGTTTGATTTTTATCAATGCTAAGTATTTTAGAAATTATTGGGAACATTGATTGCGTACCTAACTTACTAACTTTTGTTTGAACTTTGCTATGAAATTCAATACTTGATAAAAAATATATCATGCGAATATTAGTAGTACGTTTTCAAAAGGGGTTGGTACATACCTTGCTTTTCTGTAACCCTCAAAGAGATTCCAACATCAATTTCTGAACGTAGATTCAGCGCAAGTTTATTGCGAATTGCCTTGTATAAATAGCCAGGGCACAGTGACGTGTCACCCTAAGGTAAATAAGCTGATATATATGGCTATATACAAATATATAAGTGCCATATAAACACGTAGGTGCACTATGTTGACTTAGTCGTGTTTCGAGGGCGGGTAAATGGAAATGTACGGAAGCAGTCCTTTGTGGTGCCATTGATTTTGGAGGTAATAATGTCCAGCGAATGTGTCTGTAATGTTAAATAAATGTGATCGCTTTGAAGGTGCAACTGTCGGACAAATGTTGGTTTAAGCCTTTGTGTTGCATTGGATTCGGATTTAATGAAACTGCGTGGCTTCGGCACGATTTGAATTTAAGCATGGTTGTCCATAGTATGTTTGCCCTGTGTGTCTCTGTGTGTGACGTGTCAATATTTGTGGGAGGTATAAAGTAATATATATTTATTTAATAAAACGATACAGATTATTATTATAATTTTGTATGATGTTATAGTTTTACAAATGAGTGGTTAAAAAAAAACTTAAATAAATTTTAGTACTTGTAGAAATCTAAACGATGTTGCACTGTATAAAATAATTATTTTGATGTAGGTATTTTTTATAACATAAGCAGTACTCGTATGTCTCTTGGTGTAAAAAATATTTTGACATAAGTTAAATACAACATAAGCCTCTTCTTTAAACAGTTGGGTCAAAATATACATGTTTTTATTATTCCCTACATACGGAACCCTCGATTATGATAAACAATACAACACTGTATATTTTAATATATTTAACGGGTTCGTAACCGTTACGTATGTAGGTAATGTAAACACAATATGTGGATACATAAATTGCTTGATCCGCACTCAATCATGTTTTCTTTGAGATAAGTCATGTTTTTTCTCGGAAGGTAAAATATTACCAATAATAATAAATGGGGTATTTATATTTTTATGTTTTTGTGAAATATTTAAAAATGTAATAATATGTTTAATAAAGGAAATGAAAATAAAAAATGGGGTATTTAAGCTTCAGATTCAGAACGATAAAAAGCGTTTGGAAAAAGGTGAAATCATATATATATTTCAATATATCAAATTATCTCCATATTCCATAGGTTATCATTTCTTCAAAACATTGAAAAGGTTTTTTATTGTATTATAATAATGCACGTCCTGTGACCTTATGCAGCGTTTATCCTTGAATCACCCTCGCATTCACGTTGATTTGCACACGCAGGACAAAGCCTGATTTGTATAATTAACTATAATATAAGCTTTTCGTTTATTTTCTTATAGTTGGTCAAAGCTAAGTCTACCGCATCTTTTCAGGCGCATGCGTCGACCCACATCATGCCTCCAAGCCAACGCGTCATGGTCCGTCGTGTCACCAGAAGGTAACATGCATACTGCGAATTTAATGCGAATAGCCAAAGCGAAAGGCCGGCCGAACCCTTTTTTATATATGTATATTAATATGTGTAGATTTAAGCTGTGCAATGATTTTTAAAGAGAAAGCTTGCGTTATGGTGCTCTTTCATTGACGTGAAATCTTACGTTACAGATGACAGTATTATGTTCCTCACAAATAAAATTAACTTACAATTAAAAATGGCAGTGAAGGAGTACCCTAAAACCACCTTAAAATAACTTTCTTTTAGTTTCCTAACGGTAGATTTCTATAACCTATCTGTCAAAGGACAGATAGGATTGGAAATTGAATTTCGACATAGCTCCATAGAAATTGTCTTTCAATCTCTTATCGTTAAACAGCAGATAGATAGCTTATAGAAATGCGCAGCCAATCTTGTAAGTGTTTTATCGTTGGTGCTGCGGAACCCTAATTTGTGTATATTTCTAGCTCCCCCGATTCGGATGATACCTTGCCTGGCGATGAGAGCGAGGAGTACCGTGATGACACCTTCCTGGTCAGCTCCAACAACGAAAACAACTACTATCGTACGTATATATATAATTATATATTATTTTTATATTCTAGCTCAAGTTTTTTAACTAAAGTGCATATTTTTGCTGCAATATAAAAAATACATGTGTTGGCATTGCGATTTTTTAATTGTCATAATATGGTAAGTTTTGTGCAAATTGCTGTTTTAACCGACTTTTCGAAAAGGAGGATAAGAAACACCTCCTCTTTGATATTCGACTGCGTATATATTTTTTACCGTATAACGTGAATTAATAACATTTTAATGGTAGGTAATTGTAAAAATTAAACATATTTCGCCGAAAATATTCTGCCAATTACAAATAAAATTTTAATTCTTGTATCGTTATTGAGAATTTCGAACATTAAATATTAATTACAGTTTAAATATAAATTCCACGAACGTGCACCAATAATTTCATAATTACATTCCCATGTTCTTCTGAAAGTATATAAATGCGAGAATTTAAATAAAAATCGGTAGAAAGGTAGGCACTATGGAAAATGTTTTCATTTTTACTTTTACAAATTTTAAACATTAATTTCCAAGGCCCAATTGTTTACGATATTTCAATGTAGGGTCAGCCACAATAGATTTGTGGAGTTTCTGCAGCTTAACAAACATAGTCACAAACTTTAGCTTATATAGGTGAAATATTTCAGGTACTAGACCTACATTACTTACTTTCTAAATCAAAGATATTATTTTTACTCAATTTATTTACTTAATTTGCAAATCTAATCTAATACTTGTAAAGAAAATAAATAATATGGAACAATAAATACTAAATAATAATTACAGTAATTTTGGTACTATATATTTACTACAGTGTAAATGGTCAATGCTCAAAAGATTTTTTTTTCAATTTTCAATCATCCTTGAAATACTAACATTTGCATTCAGCCATTCATAACAGAGGCAATATAATTCATAAGCAAAAGTAAATAGAATTAGTAGTTCTGAACTAAACTATTAGGCCGACTTCCAACTCGATTATGGCGACTTTTCCAGTTTGTAATAATGTTAAAGTCGGCTTCCGGTTTAACGAGAGGCGGTGAATAATAATAACAACATGAATATGGGATACAAATTAAATGTTTTTTTGTTAGTTAAATATTTAAAAATATATTTTTTTTAGTTTAATAAATGAATACGGATCAATTTATCAACATTTGTACAGTTGTTCCACGCAAAATATTAATTTTAAGGCTAGTTTATACTCAATTACAATCTATCAGTTCAAAGAGTCATCTTCATCTAAACAATCGCAAAAGAATATACGAATAAAATCTAAGCTCTAAAGTATAAAATGCAACAGCTACATAAAAAAAAACAAAGCTAACTTCATATCTTATAAATAACGTTACAAGTGACACACAAATTCCAATCTGCTAGACCTTTTGTCTTCATATTAACCTTCCATCAATCCACAGCAGTGGGAGCCGGTTCCTCGGGCAGCAACACGGCTTGCAGCCGGTTCTTCGCGGCCCTGTCTCGCCAGCTGCAGTCCATGAGCTACCTCTGTCCTGGACTGTTTCCCTGGGTAGACTGTGGACCGGCTACGGATCATAGCGGTAAGCACGATAGACATAGCCTTATATCTTGGGATAGACTAAGTAACCTTAAGACTTAAGACGAAAAATAAAACAGTTGGATAAGTCTAATGAAGAAGATCGAACGTAGGTTCTCTTTGTACTGGTCACCCAAATTCTCTAATTGTGACCTGAAGGCGAGATTTCGCCAAAAAATGTAGTAGGTACACGAAGCGAGAGCTCGCATGTGTTCGCGCATCAAGGTTGCAATTTTGCGGAAATTTTGAAAATGTTCGCACGCCATTTGTTACTTTTTGCTAGAACAGTAGATCAGAAGAAACAATTTTGTAAGTCACAGTGCTGCATACCGGTGGAAACTCGCCTTGGTCCTTGAATGGGTGTCTACTGTCTGTCAAATCTGTTTCCACTGGTAAACAAAAGCCAGAATATCTAACACCCAGTCGTACTAAATTCGTAACTGTTTTTGTCAGGCATGTTCGTGATCAAGTCAGTGGGCATCATGTACCTGCTGATCATCATATTCGACCTGTTCGCGGCGTACGGAAGCCCTGGCACCTCGACCTTCACCAACGTGTCCATGATACTGCTGATGCTGGCTATATTCGGAATCCTGCTCATCATCTCAAGGAAACCACAAAATCGGTAAGAATTTATTTGAATACTTTTTTGAATAGGTTCTTTCTTAGGAACTTCTAGCCAAAGTTACCGTCATCGACTATGTATTTGTGAAAGAAGGTTGAAACAAAAGACAGAAGAAAAATATAAGTCTTCTGGTATGCTCTGGAGGAGTCGTTGTTCCGAAAGTGTTGGCTGACCTGCTTGGGCTACAGGATTGTAGATAGAAATAGTTACGTTAGAAAAAACATACTTGTTTCTAGTTTGTAAGAGTCTGATACTCCCCTTGCATCCACAAGAGAGCGGGTCATTTGATGATTTCGCACCAAAGAAAAGAGATTTGGCTATTGAACTTCAGGATAAGGTTTTTTTTTAAACTGGTAATGAATATGAATGACATTGAATGAAAACAACGAAAGAAAACATGCAATTATTATATTAAATCTAAAATGACCCTTTCTTCTTTATAAATGAGTTTGAAGGGTCGGTAATAGATCGTCAATTATTGAAACTAGACCATAAGCCAAGTTCGGACTTGAATCTCTAATAATTTAATAATTCATGAATTTCTAATAATTCATGAAGGACGATGGTAGTAATGTTAATAGTCCTTACTGATAATATAAAACTGAAGAGTTTGCTTGAATGCAATATTCGTAGGAAAAGCTGGTGCGGTTTGAAAATTCTGTTCGCGTCAGATAGCCTTAGAGCCTTTTTATCTGGATGGGTGAAGTATATTATATTTATCCTAGTCTCGGACATATAATAATTTTCTTGAAGTCTTTTAATTGAGGGTTCAATTGAGAGAAAGAGCATGTCTGAGCTGATGTTTTCTTCAATCATATTCATAAAACACATTATTAATGTTTACAGCGTTGCCCTGATCTACACGACCCCTGGCCTGCCCTTCGTGCCGACTATCGCGATCATTGTGAACATCTACCTGATCCTGAACCTTTCCATCTTGACCCTGGTTCGCTTCACTCTCTGGATGATTCTCGGTAAGACCTTCAATATTTCTGAAGTAAATACATCTCAAGAGGTTCTTGGGTAAAGTTTTAAGTATTTTGAAAGTGATAGCGAAAATAGTTAACAGTGGCACAGAACTGGTTGGAAAGTTTTAGTAGTTTAAAACTTTGTTGTTAAGTGCTTTTACTATACAGTATTTTTACTATAAGGGGATCCCGACTGCCCGAAACAACATGGTTGTGGATCGCTTTTTGGGGTGGCCTTTTGGTATAGTGATGGACAATGGACAGCAATAGGCTGATTTGATACTTTTTTTCGTATCGGAGTTGATATAGTTTTTTTCGATCTAAAGTCAAGCAAATTATCCCCATTGATTGTAAATAAAAAAAAATTGTTTGACAATAGCTCCTCTCAAATAAAATACCTTCCTAAAATATCAACTTTACCATTTCAGGTATGTTCATGTACTTCAAATACGGCATCAAGAACTCGACACTGGAAACGAACCCACCTGGCCCGCCCCCGGAGACGCCACCACCTCCGAACCCCCTGGACCGCACCACGATACCCCCGCCGTCACCCCACACCTCCCGGCACACTGGCGACCGAAACATCTTCGAAGGAGACGGCAACGAAGGGCTGTACGGCAACATGGAGTAAGTACCAATGACAAAGAAAGAGAAATATACTCTTTTGGTATTAGGAATGCTAGAATTATGATAGCCTAGTGCCCCGGACCCCTGTATAAACAAAAAACGATTCGTTTTGTTAACGGACTGTAGTTTTTGACAACCTCATACAATGACCTCTATTATACCACTGGACAGGCTGTTCCAAGCGTTTGACAGCATTTTTTTTGTGTCGTTTTAAAGCGCCACTAGCGTGTTTCCAGCGAACTAGTTTTGACGTATAATGCAAATGGCTGCAAACTACGTGTACATTTTTTGAAAACAATGATGTTTGACACTTTATTATGTATATGATGTGGCTGATATGGACCAATAAGGGGCCACTGTTTTAGTACCACAGAAACTTGCTACATCCGACAGCGCCAAAATGGCCGTTATCAAACAGGCCTAAAAAAACCTTGACAGCAGCCAGTCCAGTGGTATTATAGAGGTCAGTGACCTCATATAATTAACGTCAAAAACCTACCATCAGCAATCAGAACGAGTCGCTTCTTTTAGGGATCGGGTACAGATCAGTGTGTTACGCTTTCTTTATATTGATAGGCATTTTTGCGATCACATACTTGTCTAATGTGAGGAAAGCCATACATACTGATCTATGAAATAGTTAAGGAATCTAGACCTTGTGAATGACTACTGGAATGCAGCGAATTCACACGAAAGCCTTTCAGCACCACACTAATAGTTTCTATTCAAAGATCTCATCAACTTAGAATCTATAGAAATTATATTTATGGCCAGTTGCACCAAAATGAGTGTGAATAGCGAAAACATTTTACAAACGACTTCTAAAAAAATATGGGTTCTGAATTCGAACTCGAATGTTTAAATTTTTTTTTGGCAAATTTTTTATGAAGATTTTTTTTCTTTCGATTAATATTGACGTCATGAAAAAAAAGTCACCGAATATAAAGTTTGTTGCAACCGGCCCCTAGTATTTCGACTTCCTACTTTTCCGCACCCAT
>NWSH02000323.1:17623584-17648754 GCA_002382865.2 Heliothis virescens | reverse complement strand
GCAATCAGAACGAGTCGCTTCTTTTAGGGATCGGGTACAGATCAGTGTGTTACGCTTTCTTTATATTGATAGGCATTTTTGCGATCACATACTTGTCTAATGTGAGGAAAGCCATACATACTGATCTATGAAATAGTTAAGGAATCTAGACCTTGTGAATGACTACTGGAATGCAGCGAATTCACACGAAAGCCTTTAAGCACCACACTAATAGTTTCTATTCAAAGATCTCATCAACTTAGAATCTATAGAAATTATATTTATGGCCAGTTGCACCAAAATGAGTGTGAATAGCGAAAACATTTTAAAAACGACTTCTAAAAAATATGGGTTCTGAATTCGAACTCGAATGTTTTCATTTTTTTGGCAAAATTTTCATGATGATTTTTTTCTTTTGATTGATATTGACGTCATGAAAAAAAAAGTCATACGCCGAATATAAAGTTTGTTGCAACCGGCCCCTAGTATTTCGACTTCCTACTTTTCCGCACCCATTCTACCAAATAACACCATTTTCCAGGTATAACCATTCTTTACTTACGTGGCATGAATCTAACCTTCAACCAGTGTCCAGTCGTGGATCCACACCGTCGTCCAGCAACACTTATAATCCGACCACGTATAGACAAGTCGAGACACGGTAAGTTTTGGGACGTTTGAGTGCTATTCTAAATTCCGGGTCATAATCATTGGTCTTTGGCCCTCACTTTTATTGGGCACCTCAAAATTGATGTCTTTTTTGAGATGGGAAATCATTAGTTGACCCACTATGGGTGCAGTGTGAGGGAGTGTCAGATTCTTACTGACTAATTACTCACTGATAAAAAAAGGAAGAATGTATATAAAAGTGACGCCTAAAGATACATCCGAAAACTAACATTTACGGCCAGTTTCACAGGTTCCAGATAGAGTTCTAGATAGCTATCTGACATTCATAGAAAAGTAATCAAAATTAAAAACATTTCTATGACACTATCTGTCAGATAGGGGAGTGATACGGATAATCTATACCGACGCACGCTATACCGAAAAAATTATGAGTGGTACGCTATCTCGAAAGCACATTATGTCGAAAACCGGTATATCGACTGACGCTATCGCGAACACGGTATCTCGAAAAACTGTTTGAATGGTACGCTATTTCGAAACTATCTTGAACCTGTGAAATTGGCCGTATGTAGGGATATCAATCATGCCATATCGTCTGGTATTTAAAATCTATTAGTACACCTTAATTATAAGTAATGATAACTTGCATGTTACACGCGGAATGCTTTTTATTAACAGCAACAAAAATAATAACTTTAGTATCATATTTTAACTCGTTGAACGAATTTGTAATTATCCTTGGGATGTTTAAGTGCTAACGCCTAAACAGAGCTAGTTTCTATTCAAAGCTATTTCTGTTTGTGATATTGAAGTAAACACAGGGACGGGCGTACTTCTTTTATTTATAGTTGAACTGTTTTATTAAAATGCACACGCCCTGAATTTTCATGCAATTTGTTTAAAGAAATATCTATTTAGCACTTTTACAAATTTTTGCACTTTCTTAACATAAGTGTTTAAAAAAAAAGGGCCAATAGCTATTCCATCTTGAGCCCTAAAATAATCTCAATTTTGTGTTAACCAAGATTGGAACTACGTGGTAAATTGAACCTTATTTGTAATTAGACAAAGTTTTTTCTATTAATGGCTGTTCTCTGAAACTATCTGAAACTAATTCCAGTTACGACGTGCGCACGAACACAACGACGACACACACCAGTTCGATCAGCCGGCCACCCTGGGCTAACCCTGAAGCACTCTTCGGAAACTGGGATGACGACAATTAAATTACCGATTTTTTATAGGTATTATTTTCGCCAAAATAGTACAGGATACTTATTTAGTCTGTTTACGTTTCAAAATTAAAATAATCATGACGTCACAGTATACCGTATACCAAAACGATACTCAAGCATTAATCTTGTAGGAACATCAATTTAAAATTCGATTCGTTGATTCGAATTCTTAATCGAGTTGCTTGAATGTCGTTCTGGAATACGCGTTTACGTCGCGAACAGACATCGCCTCGCGGGCACGTACTTTAACACCAACTATGCCATTACAAATATTGAAAGCCAACACGTTCTGGTTTACAAGGAATGCTAGCCTTACTGCTAGCATTACGAGCATGTACGGAGAATGTTCAAAATGAACCATCAATAAGAATGTACGCCTCGCGATGTCTGTACCCGGCTTTAGATGTTTAAATGTCGAATTTATATCCAACGACTACATCGTGACGTCAGATTCCATTATTTCTTTTACGTGTAGTTAAGTTATGTTAACTTAAAATACTTTTCAATGTAGCGTAGTTTATGTACATATATATCAAGTTATTGATACTTCTTGGCCATTTACTGTAGACATATTTTATCGGTGATATATTTATAGTATATATCTACTATGTATCGTCTTTATACGTGTATAATTATTGTATGTAGTATATAAACCGATTTTAATGTAATTTTAATGATTTTTACTTTTGTATCTCGTGCGTTTTCTTACATTTCGGCAATATCGTTCAGTATTACAAGTGATTGGTAGACATATCTCATGATGTCACATAAAAACATCTCTTTTACAATCGAATACTTAACATCAAGTATTTAATATAAAAATAAAATTTTAAATTCACAGCGCACGGGGTTCTCTAACTATACCTCTCATAGTATTTTTTTATTCCAAATTCTAATATATCTAAACATATCACGTGAATTTCTACGATACTTATTTATTGTTATCCAAAAAGTTTTTCTCTTGTTACCAAAATTTTTCGTAGTTAGTATATACCTACAGATAGTCATACCTATTTTGTAACTCATATATTGCTCTTAATTTAAAGAACTTGCGATACCTTCATTATTTTTATATCCATTTTCACCTGTTTCTCGTTACGTAAGAATATTTTTATGCAGCTCAAAACGTTGTTGAATATTTGTATTTATTGAATAATATTATAGGTTTTTCATTTGTGTTATATATTTTTGATATTTGTATTTTTTGTTTCATATAAGAAAGGTGTGGTTCAAACCCCAGTCTTTGGTAGTAACTTCAAGCAAAAAAAAACACTATGCCATAGGTATTCCGATGAATCTGTGACATAAATAGAATACTTGAACACTGTTGTTTAGCAAAAATTTTGTATTTCTTTGGGGTTATAACACCTTTGTACGAAATTGATAACACACAACCTTATTGCACCTTCAAAATGTAGCTTTTAAGTACCGTTTTTTATATATATATTTAACTCCATAAATTCCTATGATATATTCTAGTCATATTTATTTAAAACACTGTTGTTTTTAATCTATCTAAAATTATTCATAAAAATGTGATATTTTAAGTAATGTTTTAACTGTAAACTTAATATATTTAGAACTCTTCATTATATATGTATTTATATATGATTTCGCACTATTTATCAATTAGGTTAGTTATATATATTGTTAGCTAGGTAGTGTTCCTTGTATTATATTATACTATATAAATATTTGCGCCTTCCATTCACTTGTATGGGCTAAAATTGTTGATGTGGTATTGGAAAATTGGACTGGAAGGTGCAAATGTTTGACTGTAGATAAAATATTTATAGGTCTCATGTATTTTGTATTCTTTTATACTAGTCGCTTTTTACACATTCGCTTTACAAAAAAAAACAGGGGTTATTTTTTAAATTGTTTTCAAAAATACATATCTGACGTATCATTTCATACGTTACGATTATTTACGCGAGTAGATAAATTTTTTTACGTTCTAGGTTAAGTATTTCACAAAAAAAAAATCATCTCAAAATTCCCTTTGGCTATCAAAAATCATTAGACCTTTATAATAAAAATTTGTTGATGTTGAACTATTTAGTAATTGTTGGCTTTTTCAAGGAATAAGTATAAACCTAAAATTGGAATAACTTGATTTGTAATAAAATTGTATTGTTAGGTCTAAAATTGACATCGTATTCTTCTCGATAGAAGACTAAAATGATAAATGATCTCAAGTGGCATCTAAAATTAGGTACATAACTTCAGTTAAATATAAACTTAAATAGACGGGATGAAACGAACGTCCCAATTCGAAATTATAACAAGCTCTATACTATGTCAATAGTTTTTAGCTACATATTAGGAATATCATAATAACTGTAGCTATATATGTATATAAGGTTGTTGGTTTCGGCATGCAGGGATATAGAACATCGTATCGGGAGTTTGCACTCCGTGTGGGCATCGAATGAGAACATTGGAGGTTCCCCGGAATATTTCAAACGATATATTCTGAAGACATAGTTACTATAAAAAACATCATATGACAATCTTTGCTACACAATTACCAACAGTCCTTACCAAAATATAAGTTTCAACACAAACACCATTATTATTCACTTACATAAATTTTGGATTTGCTAGCAAAATTATGANATTTTTTTACGTTCTAGGTTAAGTATTTCACAAAAAAAATCATCTCAAAATTCCCTTTGGCTATCAAAAATCATTAGAACTTTATAATAAAAATTTGTTGATGTTGAACTATTTAGTAATTGTTGGCTTTTTCAAGGAATAAGTATAAACCTAAAATTGGAATAACTTGATTTATAATAAAATTGTATTGTTAGGTATAAAATTGACATCGTATTCTTCTCGATAGAAGACTAAAATGATAAATGATCTCAAGTGGCATCTAATATTAGGTACATAAAGTTCAGTTAAATATAAACTTAAATAGACGGGATGAAACGAACATCCCAATTCGAAATTATAACAAGTTCTATACTATGTCAATAGTTTTTAGCTACATATTAGGAATATCATAATAACTGTATCTATATATGTATATAAGGTTGTTGGTTTCGGCATGCAGGGATATAGAACATCGTATCGGGAGTTTGCAATCCGTGTGGGAATGAGAACATTGGAGGTTCCCCGGAATATTTCGAATGATATATTCTGAAGACATAGTTACTATAAAAAACATCATGTGACAATCTTTGCTACACAATTACCAACAGTCCTTACCAAAATATAGGTTTCAACACAAACACCATTATTATTCACTTACATAAATTTTGGATTTGCTAGCAAAATTATGACGCTCAAATTATTATTTTAATTACTTTCATAGATAGTACCTACTTGGAATTTTAATTATAAATTGTTGATACGACGGATATTAATGTAAGTCATAATTAAATGGTGTTGTTAAGCATATTATACCTTTAGATAAGTATTAAAGTGTTAAGCGTAGGGCAGACTGTGTGTAACCGCAGCGTGAAGAAATTTAAACAAAATTTTAAATTCAGTAAAAGAAAATTGATTCACAATAAGGTTCATCATAAATTCCAATTCGGCACTTAAAAAATTAGATAACAATATAAAAAATAGTTTCCTAAAGATGCCCAAAGTTAATCTTTGTGCAATAACATTTAGCTTGTTTGGAAAAAAAATATAGATTGGACGCAGACAACACACTTTGAGACTGGAAAAATACCCATCCTGGCAATACAAGGCACCGACCTATAAAATTCTATTTCGACATCTAAAACTGAACTATGTAATATCTTCAGTAACAAAAGCTGCAACGCACACAGTGAGCTCTAAGCTTTAAAATACATTGAAGGGTNATATAAAATTCTATGTCGACATCCAAAATTGAACATACATCTTCAGTAACAAAAGCTGCAACGCACACAGTGAGCTCTAAGCTTTAAAATACATTGAAGGGTTTACATTGAAGGCACGGGGACAGTAGAGCTGGTTCAAACCGGTTTAGTAGCGAATTTTATGTTATTTAAGGATCACCCTTGGCCTTGAGTGGAGATCGAGCCGGTGTATTTTAAAGCGCCGAATCGATATTCCCCCATATATAACCAAGTTATCCAGGCACTGCTATATTAATACGAGGAATTCTGCTGTCCGTGACTTTTGTATGTGTGTACGGACGCAGGGTTAAGTGGGTATATCGGCTGAATGAGTTTTGAGACCGTACCATCTAGTATATAGACATACCACCATAAGGCGCAGTTTTCACTTAAACGACGATTTTTCGTGATACCCCACATTAGACATAGCGAAACCTTCGGTCTTCAAGTCATTGGTTACTTCAGGGCAAGCGTGCTCCATCTTCGACCACACTATCGCTTCCCATCATGTGAGATGATGGTCAAACGCGTGCTTAACCTGCATAAAAAACAGTCAATCCAGCAAAAATACATCAAATTTGCTTAAGAGCTCTCGAATGCCCAACATCGAAAAAAAATACCAGCAAAATTTACATCAGCACGAATTTTTCCAAAAGCTCTTGCCCGAGACTGCACCCAAAACATATTCAGCATAATATATCCGCTCTGTAGTTGTTCATGTACAATCTGACAATTTCTAACTACTTAATACCATCTTCCTGCACCTCGTATGTGCAAATTATCAAGATCAGAATATCAACTATATCTTGGTCAAACAATATCAAGTATCAAGATTAAATAAAGTTAGACATTGTCACTTGTACACTTCTCGCATCGCTTAACGACATTCCTATTTTAGAATACATAAGGGTATTCGTTTATTTGCATTTATAATGATCTCTTCGTTAAGTTTAATTACTATAATTTATTAGTATTTAATTATCGATAAGTACCTATGTTATAAATTGTGTTAATTTTATGTTGTTGTCCTTTACGGCTATAGCTGAATTTACAGTAATCCCTTTTTGTCTAATTACAAATATTCGTGTTGTATAGACGCCAGCCTATTTCAATCTGTCAAATTTCTTCAATGGACTTTCAACTTTACCACAATAGTGGAAGGTTAATGTTCGATTGGTAAAATTTGACAGATTCGAGTAGGTTGACCTGCTGGAGTTTGCAAAGCATTTTAGGCCAAGGTAAAAACATGATTATTCAAAGATTTCTTGACAAAGACTCGAAATAAAACCAAAATTAATAACAAATAAAAACATAAAGTACTTACTTAAATTTCGCAGTTCTCAAAAACATATTTAAAATATAGATACAATGTTTTTTCAGCTATAGTCGTGAACTATTTAAGCACACTATCAATGATTTAGATTTATTTCACTTTCTGCTGTCGCCGCTCCNTAATACGAGGAATTCTGCTGTCCGTGACTTTTGTATGTGTGTACGGACGCAGGATTAAGTGGGTATATCGGCTGAATGAGTTTTGGGACCGTACCATCTAGTATATAGACATACCACCATAAGTCGCAGTTTTCACTTAAATGACGATTTTTCGTGATACACCACATTAGACATCGTGGAACTTACGGTCTTCAAGTCATTGGTTACTTCAGGGCAAGCGTGCTCCATCTTCGACCACACTATCGCTTCCCATCATGTGAGATAGTGGTCAAACGCGTGCTTAACCTCAATAAAAAACAGCGAATCCAGCAAAAATACATCAAATTTGCTTAAGACCTCTCGAATGCCCAACATCGAAAAAAAAATACCAGCAAAATTTACATCAGCACGAATTTTACCAAAAGCTCTAGCCCGAGACTGCACCCAAAACATATTCAGCATAATATACCCGCTCTGTAGTTGTTCATGTACAAACTGACAATTTCTAACTACTTAATACCATTTTCCCACACCTCGTATGTGCAAAATATCAAGATCAGAATATTAACTAAATCTTGGTCAAACTATATCAAGTATCAAGATTAAATAAAGTTAGACATTGTCACTTGTACACATCTCGCATCGCTTAAAACATTCCTATTTTAGAATACATAAGGGTATTCGTTTATTTGCCTATATAATGATCTCTTCGTTAAGTTTAATTACTATAATTTATTAGTATTTAATTATCGATAAGTACCTATGTTATAAATTTTGTTAATTATATGTTTCTTCTTTACGGCTATAGCTGAATTTACAGTAATTCCTTATTGTCTAATAACATTATATTGAATTGTACAGACGCCAGCAAATCAACCTATCTCAATCTGTCAAATTTCTACCATAGACTTTCAATTTTACAACAATAGTGGAAGGCTAATTCGATTGGTAAAATTTGTCAGAGTCGGGTAAGCTGACCTGCTGTCATCTGTGCACAGCTTTTTAGGCCAAAGTAAAAAACATAATTAGTCGTAGATTTCTTGACAAAGACTCGAAATAAAACCAAAATTAATAACAAATAAAAACAAAAAGTACTTAAATTTCGCAGTTCTCAAAAACATATCTAAAATATAGATACAATGTTTTTTCAGCTATAGCCGTGAACTATTTAAGCACACTATCAATGATTTAGATTTATTTCACTTTCTGCTGTCGCCGCTCCGGACCGCAGCAGCGCATACAGGTCTTACGAGAGAGATGAAAAAGATATTAAGATCGAAAACTGCTGTAACAGTTAAGGAGAAAGCAGATTTTTAGAGAATGGATAGATGTAAACACGCGATTGGCGTAGTAGCTAAATGAAATTGTCTTGAGACTTCGTGAAAAAGTATGCATGAAAAAGAGAAAAAACGTGAATTAGGTACTGTTTTAGGTAATAACTAAAGGGAGGAAGATAATCGTAAAATTTAAGGAAAACTCACTTATGTTTGCGAGATCGACGCAATCAATGATATTGGACCAATGGGTATGGCCTACTCGCTGCTTCGCTCCGGAAAGTATTTATGTGATATGTAAACTTAGTTTTACTATAATCGATCGTAATAAAATGTTAATAAATCTATATAAATGGCGTTTCATTTGTACTTTTAGTGCCTTATGTTCCACAACTGATACCTATATGTTTTTACCAAACGATACCTACCCGAAACGAAACCAAGCTAGTGACTTTTTAAAGTCATTATCCTCAACACTAGCACAACTCTCACACGTTCTCCAAAAAATATTTTTTTCACTTTAGTAAATTTTGGAGAACGTATGCACGGAGCCTAAGCTTAGAGGTAGACCTCGGAAGCGGTGGCGAGATGACCTAGTTAATTTTCTCGCTGACTGGCCACAGCATCTTCAGATAGAGAAGAATGGAAGACTTTGGGGGAGGCCTTTGCCCAGCAGTGGGACAGTACAGGNGTACATTTTTACCGAACCATTATAATTACGTAGCACATGATACAAAAGTAGGTACCCAAGTAATGAAGAGAATTATCACACTATCGCACAAACATAAAAAACAGTGTATAGTTCTATACTAATTTATAAAAGAGGAAGTTTTTTTTTGTTTATTTGTACCCCAAAGGCTTCGAAACTACTGAACCGATTTGAACAATTCTTTCACTGTTGAGTAGCTAGACTTCCCGAGTAACATTGGCTATATTTTGTTCGGGTACGGGAAGTAGTTNAAGCTAGTGACTTTTTAAAGTCATTATCCTCAACACTAGCACAACTCTCACACGTTCTCCAAAAAATATTTTTTTCACTTTAGTAAATTTTGGAGAACGTATGCACGGAGCCTAAGCTTAGAGGTAGACCTCGGAAGCGGTGGCGAGATGACCTAGTTAATTTTCTCGCTGACTGGCCACAGCATCTTCAGATAGAGAAGAATGGAAGACTTTGGGGGAGGCCTTTGCCCAGCAGTGGGACAGTACAGGCTAATAAAATAAAAAATAAAAAAAATGCACGGAACGGACAGTTACCGCGCACCGGTCCGAGTGAACGGTTCTCTCTGAGGTTTACGCGAAATATATCCGGTATCATTTCACTCAAACCCTGAACCCGCAACCAGAAGAGGCAGAACTCAAATATGGGATTCACCCACAACCACGAATCCCTAAAGTTCTGTACTCATTTCTGAAGGAGGAAGCATTTTTGTTTGTTTGTTTGTACCTCAAAGGCACCGAAACTACTGAACCGATTTGAACAATTCTTTCACTGTTGAGTAGCTAGACTTCCCGAGTAACATTGGCTATATTTTGTTCGGGTACGGGAAGTAGTTATCTTAGGAAGCGGGCACAACCACTGGCGGACGCTAGTTAAAAATAAAACAACCAAATTGACGGAATCAAATGTTTATTTCAAGTCCTCATAATGCCGTATCCTGTGCGCTTTCTCTCAAACATGAACACAAACATTATAGAGATATAAGTATCACTTTATTTGAACCTACGTATACACACGACGGTTTCAAATATCAAGGAAACTCATCCAAGTACACATGTTACAGAAACATTATTTGAATTTATTGATACAACATATAACAGATATATTTACTTTAACGTTATCCTACTCATAAATTAATAACACAATTTTATAATACTTACGGGAAGCATCGGTATACATTGAATTTGTTTGTTAGTAATAAATCGAGAAACCATATCGGTTTGTTAACCTACAAAAATAACAACACAGTACTTATACAGATTAATTAGCATTGATTTTAGAAATCAATTACTAAAATTGTGATAGAGCTTAAAAACATGCGGTATATTGAGCAATATTGATGAAATTATATTTGTGTAAATTAACCTTTTAGGGTCAGACTCCACCAAAGCGGAGAAGTTGAACAACCAATAGAATTTTGGTATTCAAACATGTTGCCCCACTCAGTAGTATCTGAGCTGAGAAAGCGCTCTAGTGTAGCCTGAGCCTTATTCTTCGAGTCATTACTATCAAACAAAGGAGTATAAGATAAAAAAGGTGTTAGTTTGGCGGATATTCTTTCATAGGAGTCTAGACAACACTTTCTGCTCGCTACACTATTACATTTAAAAGTTCGAATATACACCAGCTACATAACATTTACATAGAATCGAATATGATGATAATATGAGACAAAAATGTATTTAATATTCTCGCTAATCGATAAACATGGTGATGTTATGAACGATATTATTCATCCCGTTCCTGTTGCCGTCTTAGTTAATAAAGGCGTAAGTACAGTTTGAATAGTTACGCCGTTTTTAAATATGACGGTAGTACCGCCTTATGATTGTAAACTATTGTAAGTCGTAATTGTACGTGTAGGTATGTGTCTAAGTACCGAAAGAAGGCAGGTCTATTTAAATTTAATTCTATCTTAGAACCGCAGAGAGGAATTAACATGCTCATATTCTGTTAAAATAACATTTATATAGAATTTATAATTCAATATTTCTTCATGATATTTATCTCATCAAGAAATAACTTCATTTGAATCTCTGAGAATATTAACAATGCCAATTCCGCTCCTAAACGAATAAATATGAAACATACAGACAGTAGCAAATTTTTATACAGATTCTGCAACCATTTACTTAATGTTCTATCGGTACCTGACAATATTAGTCACAATATGGAGGAAACAATACAATGTGAGGTGAAACCACAAAATTATACAAACAAATATGGAATATACACATAAATATCATATCAAAACTGGAATTGAAAAAGAAATATCAAAACTCTTTAAAATGAAATAAAACCTGTTTGTATTTCATCACAACCAAACGTATATGATCTTTCATATGGTTGCTTATGCTTGGTACCATTTACATTCACATAATTGACGACAAATTGTCTGACGGCAGATATACTGTCAAAGTTATTAAAAGCTATACATAATAGAAGCTATTCTTCTATTCAATATTCATAATTCATAAGTTACACTTCATAGAATGACCTATCGATCGATATTAAAACTTCAAACCTAAATTTTTCAATGATTTAAAACGCATAAAATTCCATATTGAACGTTCTGAACGTATAACATCGTAACTCAATGAGTGTCACCTGCACAAATCGTCAGTTAAAACCCTTTTGGTAGAATCGCATNTACTTGGTACCATTTACATTCACATAATTGACGACAAATTGTCTGACGGCAGATAATTACTGTCAAAGTTATTAAAAGCTATACATAATAGAAGCTATTCTTCTATCCATAATTCATAAGTTACACTTCATAGAATGACCTATCGATCGATATTAAAACTTCAAACCTAAATTTTTCAATGATTTAAAACGCATAAAATTCCATATTGAACGTTCTGAACGTATAACATCGTAACTCAATGAGTGTCACCTGCACAAATCGTCAGTTAAAACCCTTTTGGTAGAATCGCATTTTAAACCCAGATTAACAAAACCTTGTACTGGTCTACTTCTAAACGTTTAACAAAATGGAAATGCAGACGTAAATAAACCGCGCTCGCTTCGCCAGCTCAAAAAGTAGAAAAAATCAAGGAATCACTTTACGGGTCTTGGCACTCTGCAGCCTCCTCAGCGTTGGCACTTTCGGTATGAACTTCGACCTGAACTTCGGTTTGACCTTCGGTATTTTCGTCCTTGACCTTTTCCGCATTNTTAAAACTTCAAACCTAAATTTTTCAATGATTTAAAACGCATAAAATTCCATATTGAACGTTCTGAACGTATAACATCGTAACTCAATGAGTGTCACCTGCACAAATCGTCAGTTAAAACCCGTTTGGTAAAATCGCATTTTAAACCCGGATTAACAAAACCTTGTACTGGTCTACTTCTAAACGTTTAACAAAATGGAAATGCAGACGTAAATAAACCGCGCTCGCTTCGCTAGCTCAAAAAGTAGAAAAAAAATCAAGGAATCACTTTACGGGTCTTGGCACTCTGCAGCCTCCTCAGCGTTGGCACTTTCGGTATGAACTTCGACCTGAACTTCGGTTTGACCTTCGGTATTTTCGTCCTTGACCTTTTCCGCATTTTCAGCAGTTGGGTCTGTGGTGCCCTCGTCCTTTTCTTCAATGGAGGAGTGCTCGTTTCGGAGGCTAGTCCCTCCGGCGCCGCATTCTCCAGTCGGCCGAAGAACGAGGTACATCAGCAGGTCAGAAAGAGATATGATACCGATAACTTTGTCATTTTCGTCGACAACCACTAGACGATGCACCTGAAAGTAATTAAGGACGTTTGATAAGATCACAGATTTATATTAAATGTTGTTTTTCAAATTCAATGTTTTTAAGACTATAGATAAAACAATTGTCTGGTTATTAGTTTCAGGCATTCATTCACTTGTATAAAGGTTCAAGGTAAGATATGAAATCTAACGAGTTGTTCAATGATGCTAGGGAATTATTTGTGCCACTCCTCAAAGAAAAAGATTTATAGCTTCCTTCTTTATAACCACAAATAAAAAGATTTATAACCGACTTCCTCACAACATGATCCTCATTCCTCAGCATCACATGTCCATTCCATGCCAGCTCGAATACTTACAGTACTCGAATAATTCTTCGGTTACCGGGGCCACTTTCAAACACTTACAATCATCATCCTTATTTGATCCATTCGAGTAACACCACGCATTCCTGCGATGATGCGGTCTTGGCACATTCTTGTGGCAGAGATTTTCATCTCTGCCGTTTGTAATAATGTCTCGCCATCTGTTTTCCGGTTACCTAATCTTCGACCACCGTGCACTGTCTCATATCCATCACTCTCTCTTCCTACGTGGCCATTTACATCACCACCTACATAAACTTCCTCACTCAAGCACATTCCTCATCAGGCATTCCAAGTCCTCCCAAAACTTCTCTTCTACGCTCTCCTCACAACCTGACTGTGGAACATTTACCCTTAGAACATTCAAAGTGATGTCAACAATAAGTTTAAGCGCTTTCATTCTATCATTCACTCTTTTGACATCAACCACAACCTTTCAACCTATTATCTAAGACCCCATTTTCTTTTCAAGGCATCAAATTAAATGTTTTAATTTTAAAATTATCGCCATATATCTTACCTCAGCACGCACTATCCTCTCCATAACGTCAAAGAGCGTTTCATCAAGGGTGCATTTCTGAACGCCTTCGAACCACTCGTTGCGATGTTCATTCGCAGTCTTCAGCGACACGTCTAGATTGTTGTACGTTTTCTCAGCTGCCAGATTCTGGAATTATAATGAGAGAGTTAAAAATAGAATCTTCCTGTTTCATTTGATCGTGTAACCAGAAAATCCAAAGTGAAGGTTCGGTCATTGAAATGACCCGCGGAATGATAGATACAATTCTCGCAAAATTCGATGGCGGTCCGTACCTAACTGAATTCTAAGCACAAGCACACAATTATGGAGACATGCGCGTACTTGCGCATGTCTCCATAACCCTTTCCCACCTTTGCTACCCGCTAATACCTAAAATTCGTGTATTCCGTGACGACAAAAAGATTGGCGCTCTGTTCCAATCGCATGTCGGACTAGGGTGGACCTGAGAGTGGCGGCAGCCAGGCTCAAAACCATAAATACCATCCCAAAGCCTGATGTCTTGCCTGGCAAGGCATGGCCCAGGCCTTGGAGGCTCTCGGGCCTCGAATGGGGGGCACTTAAGCGCAGCTTGGAGAGGGGCCAGTTCCCACGTCGTTGGAAGACAGGGAATCTGGTCTTCATTCGGAAGCCGTAGCCTGCCGGGGGATGCTGCGGGATTTTTCGAAAGAGTTGAGAGTAGGCCCAGGTACACAATGGGCCCAAGAAGGAACACGGTCAATTTACTAACCAAGTAGGAATATTTTCGAAGATCCGATATTTTGTTGAGTTGTGCCATCTTGCGCATTGTTTACAATGAGTGCAATTTAAGTTGGCCTGCGAAGACGATTACGTAAACTAACTTCATAAACGCTTATTATAACATAAACAGTGTCTATCAAAGCGGGCGCTGCAACCTAATGTATTTATACACTGTACAAGTTGATCGAATTATCTACTCCAGTAATAAAGTTTGAGGCGCCGTCAGACTGCAACGCGAATTCAATTAACGACACGAATAGCATAGAATAAACATAATCAACGTCAGTATTTTGAAAATAGTAATGTCTAGCTTTCCCCGTGGTTTCTCCCACGGGAGACTCCTATCCTGCAAACGGGTTAAATGTGGCCTATGCCGCTAAATGTCTCAGGCTTTCTGGACTGAGATCAAATTTTATGAAAATCAGTTCAGTTTTTTGGCGTGACAACACTGTAGCTACGTGTTAACACTGTTTGGTGACAGTTTCCCCCATTAGTTTAGCAAAAAAAAAATAATTAATGTAAGTATTCCGATAATTAAAGAAACCAGGCTGTAAATAAACTCCCTTTTACTTCTGGCAGCTACACAGAATTTTTCAGCTCACAAAAACGGTCATTCGTGTCAAAGTGTCCATTAAAATTCTAAATAAAAAAAAAATGATACGTACAATGACGTCGAATTTAGCGTAAATATCCTTGAGACGTCCGTCACTGTCGATAAGGGGCAGCGCAGACACCCGTCGGTTGACGAATTTTCGAAGTGCGTCAATAATCGACGTGTCTTCGGTGGCCGTTTCGATGTCATTGAGAGTGCCTATGCGCAGATCGCGAAGCTTGCATTGCAGGTACGAAGGCTTTGGCAGGTCGTTTATCTGGAATTAGGTTTGTTTTATTGAATGGTATGCCAAGATTATTAAATACCTACGGTAAAATTTCATTCGTTTTAAACCCTGAAGGAGATGAAAGTGCTCATGAAACTAGGGAACATAGGCCGAAATATGAAAAATAAATTGGACCTTTCATACAAAATTGACGATTATCTGATTGATTTACTATATTATTAGTCGATAAGACATAATCGTGTACGAACACGCATACATACAGCACAAACTGACAACCTCCTTTTTTTAGTCGGTTAAAAATTTAATCTATATTTATTAACTTAAGAACGGGTTCAGTAGATGGTTTATGTGAAGTTTGCATAAAATCGATCGAGCGGTTCTTCATTTACAGCCGTTCCCAATAACCTATCTACCTCTTGATTTGCTTACTAAAGATAGAATTTTGAAATTAGACCCATACAAGTAATGTCAAATTCCTATCTCTAGTAAGCAAATTCAGAAATAGACAGAATATTGAATTCCTCAGTTAGTAGGTCGCTAGTACTTACATATAAAAATAGGAAACGCAGTATCCTCTTATGCGTGAGAATGTACAGCACGTTGCCGGTCTCGGGGTCGATGACCGGCAGCCTGTGGATGCGGTTGGTGATCAGCATACGGATCGCGTCGAACAGTGAGCAGTCAGGCCCGATGGAGACGAGCGGCATCACCGACCCTTTCAGTACTTCTGCAAATATCGGGGAGTTTTGTTTAAATATAAGACAAAAAGTCATTTATTGAAAGTAGGCTAAAAATCAGCACTTTTTGAAGGTAAATTTTTACAAAAGACAGCCCCCTAACGCCCACTCTTCACTACTTCATATGTGTTTTAACTATTAAGAAGAAATGGTGGAACAGCTCCCGCGCAATACAAGTCTGTCTGTGTAGATGGTGAATAGTCTTTGGGCTACTAACGTGTATGCTTTTGGAAGGGTGATTGTGTAAGTTGCACTTTAAAACGACGGATTTAAGTGATTGGCCCAAGTCAACTCCTTAAACGTCAGCCTTTTTATAACAACTATTTTGAAGTTAGACGTTCATGTTGTCGATGAACTTGGGCCTCAGGACGATGCAAGGTCCTAGGTTTGTTGGGGTCAGATTAGAGTTACCGCAGCCCCGGCATACGAAAGACTCCAGAACTCATAGAGGTGTTTTCGTTTTCAATAAGTCTGATACTACCTCTCGCTGCATGGCTGAAGGGATAATTTGAAAATTTCTCAACTCAAGAAAAATGGAGTCTGTAAGGTTTTCTTTTTCCGGCAATAGCTTCTTGATCATAACCTAAATAATGGTACCAGATTCTTTTACACATGTCCATCATCAGCCTTTTTATCGCCCTACTGCTGGACACAGGCCTCCTCTCACACAGAGAAAGATTAAGCGTTAATCACCACGCCTTGCTAAATGGGGTTGGTGATTTCAGACTTCATAGTCCAGGTTTCCTCGAGATATTTGCCTTCACCTTTAATCAGTCTATTGTTCTCTAAAATATACTCGGAAAGTACATTTCCATTGGTACTTGCCTGATCTGGAACCAAACCCACACTCATACTTGAGAGGTTGGTGCTTTACTCACTAGCCTACGACCTTTAACATATAACATAGTAATGTTTAGTATACTCACGGCGCCAAGTCTCAAGTTTGTGCTCTTCAAGCTCTTCCATGGTGACATTCGGGCTGGTGTAGTACATCTGCAGAATCTTGATGAAGTCCGTTATTGTCAGCATGCCGACGAACTTCTGGCGCTGGGAGTCCCATAGGGGCGCGGCACGGACGCCTGTTGGCAAACTTGGTATTGGTATTGGCTGTTGGGTTGGTATGTTGCTGTATTGGTGGCCAATATGCATCGCTGAATAATGTGGTAATGTCAAATATTCTAGAGTTCATGGGTCGGTTCATATCTGACGGCAAATGCGTCGAGCGTATCGTGTAAGTATGATCGACGCACTAACGCATCANTGTTGGCTATAAATGTTTTTAAACTTTCGCGACTTGTACACATATTTTAGGCAACAAACGGCTCTTACTCGAGATGAAATTATAAAGGTTCACGATACGTTTTCTCCCGACGTTTCGCTACGAATTGCACCGACCGTGGTCATGGGTAGACTCACCAGTTACGCGAGTACGACGCGTTTGTTGTCTAAAATTGGTGTTGGCTGTTGGATTGGTATGTTGGAGTATTGGTGGCCAATATGCATCGCTGAATAGCGCGGTGCTGTTAAATATTCTAGGGTTTATGGTAACGTATTTTGAGCTAATTGATGATATTAATTAAATCATTATACTGTTACAATGTTTACCTAAACACGGGCTCGTTTTATAAGCCTAAAATCTGATCTGATCTGATTATCTCCCTGGAGATAATCAAAACTTCTCGCGGCACATTTACAAATGTGTCTTTATGCCCTTTATATTTGTTATACAGAAGCATATATTTGTATGAAAGGAAATACTGATAACACGACTTTATCCTCCCTCAACCCCTCAACACTGACGGCTAATTTCACAGGTCCCAGATAAAGTTCTAGATATCTATCTAACAGATCATGCCATTCAAAAGTAGTCAAAATTTAAAAAAAACTATTGCACTATAGAATAGCTATTTAAAACTTTATCTGAGCCTGCGAAACTGGCCGTGATAATTCTATATTTTAAAGCATATTAAAAATGCATTATGCTATCGACAATTAAGATACACCATCTACCTGGCAACCCTATCTGAATAAAGTGTCACAAATTACTCTGACGTCTGAATATGATAGCTAATAGATATAAATTGTAGGTTCTATGTCATACTTGAATATAATATACGATTCTATCGGCCGAATACTCGAACATCACTTAATTTTAAGTGCTGCTCTCTGTATCAATGTCACACTTACATGAATTGCTGGGACAGAAATTACTACTACTAAGACTTACAGTGGGTTTCATCATTTAATTATAACGATAACCGAAACATTTTCAGTTGTCTAATCGCCGACTTGACCAATGGGTGCCTTTTTCAAAGCCTTGTAGCCAAATAGTTATCGTTACAGTTAAATGGTGCAACTCACCTTTAAAGTAAGTAACGTTTGAGTATTTCGGGGTAAGTGATTTGTTAGACAGAAGTCAGGGCAAAACGCACAGAAAAAATAACTGGTAACATTATCTAGTAATTAATGTAATTCTCTTTACCTTCACAAAATGACAATTTATGATTAAAAATGCAATACATTTTAAAGCCTTAGGTACATTATAAGTAGATATGTTATGACATACCCAATATATTTACCCTTATTTAGCTATTTCATTTCTGTTTTTTTTATATGAATGTTTATTTAAATCTACAGTCATGCTTTAACCCAATCAAAATTTGATATGTATGAAAATATTACCAAGTCTCCACTTGTGTATAATATGGCATAGCTATGCCTACGATATGAGGAAAACCATTCCTATATCTGTGGGAATACCAGTCTGCATCAAATGATAAGTACCTACTCGGTTGTTAGACCCAATTGTGTAAGTACTAGTGCGCCTACATACTGCGCCGTAGCTACGAAGGGGCTAGCCGGGACAGTGCCCCGGGGCCCCCAAGCTCAGGGGGCCCCTCGAATGAACCTGGCCACCCCTGAACTTTTCAAAGTTACTCTCATTTTTGCAATAAATAATAAAGACAGGTTGCGACCCGACTTTCCGAACATTTCGTGCTCATCTTTTTACTCAGAAAACCATAAAAAAAGCTCGCTCTGTTCGCGCATGTTACATATCCCTTTCCTTTTTTACTTTAAGGGGCCTCAATTTTCTATTTGCCCCGGGGCCCGGGGTTACCTAGCTACGCCACTGCCTACACAAGATGTATCATAGTAAGTAATCTTCAAATGAACATACAAGCTAGATATGATCATAATTTCGCAATTGCCCTGTCTTCTGTCTGACGTCTAGGACCTCCTTAAGAAACAATACAACCACGAGGTGGAGTATGTAAGCAAACACGTGATAATTTAATCATTTATAGTATTAAAGCCATAAAGTTCAATGACCTTATCGTCCTTATCTCCTAATAGTGATAAAGTTAATCTATGAAGCCTAGTATTCGTATAAATTCGTGTTTTAGACCTGTTTATATTATTTGTTCAAAATAAAAATATATTTGATGTAAAATTCGCAATTCAGCTTTATTAACAAGCCTTTTTTTATAAAAGTTCAGGAACGATATACACCTTGGTTTCCATGGCAACACGGCCGTATTGTTTCTTATGGGATTCGGCCGTACATGAACACCACAGCTGTATAAATAAATCAAAAGGGTTACATGAACATGTTGATTGTATATTATCTCGCTTTGCCATTGAATTCGCTTTGTACAATTAGCTATAGTACATAAAAATCGCAGCGCTGTATATGCATTCGCACAGGAAAAAATATCTATGTTATACACTAGGGGAGATCAGGTCAAGGTGTAAAAAATATAATAATACAACTTATTAACTTGACCTGGCCTCAACTATAACTAGGCACTATACTTAACGACGCTCTGACAGCTTCATAATATAACCTAACAAAACATTACACGTCAAACATTGACATTGAAGAACAGGAAAAAAACCGGCATTATTATGATGAGTAAAATACGTTTGTTCCCAGTAAGTTTCTTTTAGTAAACTAACCTGATATTGCACTCAACATAAAGGGCCATAGTTTACAGGAGTACAGTTCACTGACCGTTATAGACGAGAGCGAAGAACGCCTTCTTCACCAGGAGCTGGGTATCAAATACCACCAGCTTCGCCGACGTCGGTATCAGGTCGTAACATTTGTGAAACTTGAAGAACTTCACGAATATCTGGGACTCATCTTCCTCTGTAAAGAGCATAATTAAAAAACTTTTTATATATCGCACATTGAAACATGCTCATAGTACGACAACACGGACATAACATAAGATATGACTCATTTTAGACGGCTATTTATATCACCGTATACACTTGTGTATGTTAATGTTGGTACACTCAGCGGTGCTCGAAACGCGATTGGTTAATTTTAACACTGGTTTATCGCATTATTTTTGTTTTTACACGTGTGTGCGTAATTTTTGTTGCTGTATGCGAAAGGAATATGGAGGCAATCGAGTATCTGTTGATAGCAACAATTAACGTTTCTAATATATTTGGTTATGATTTTGTTAGTGTGAAATCAGTAAATATGTGAAATATTTACGGATGAGTTATCAGCTTTAGAATTCAAATTGATAGAATGAGCAGTGAAATAAAATTAACATCATTGTGCGAAATTAGCGAATACATAAATTCCGGTGGTTCCACTTACAGTATAATTTATTATTGAATTAATAAACATAAAAATATTTATACTAAAAAAACATTTCAGGATACTTTCGTGTGGACATTCTCATAAAATAAACACTAATGTACATCTTAACAGTAAAAAAAAAACATTTAAAATAAGAGCGAATTAAAAACATGGTTCACATAATATCGAAGCAACGCCTGTATTATTTCAATCAATGGCGGGTCAATTCCCAAATCTATTTTGCATATTATGGAGAGTCCAACATGAAACCTCGATAAACACGGTTGTGACGAAAACTAGACGAATATCACGTAACTTCAGGTTTTACACAAACTACCCTCTTACTGGCCACTGTATTAATTAATAATTTAACCAATAACTAAAATTTTCAAGGGATTACGGCTCATTTTCAGCGACAATATAAACCTTCGTTTTTAACAGCTTATTTCAAAATTGTACGTGAAAATCTATATCTATACTATAATATTATAAAGCTGAAGAGTTTGTTTGAACGCGCTAATCTGAGGAACTACTGCGCCGATTTGAAAAATTCTTTCAGTGCTAGATAAGTTCATTTATCGAGGAAGGCTATAGGCTTTTTATCCGGGTGCAAGAAGTAGTTCCCACGGGAAAGCGGGTGAAATCGCTGGCGGAAGCTAGTTCAACTATAAACACAGTTGTTTTAAGAAAACTGAAGTTTCAGCTGTCAACGTACTTGGGCCTAAGTGACTCTAAAATGTAATTTACTGAACCAATAAATTACTTTTTTCATTGTAAATGACACAAAAATTCAATTTTTTCATTAAAAGCGTGAACTGACACGCCTAGACTAATACAAACTGCAATTGTAAACATTTGTGACCCATTTTTAGTATCGTGTGACAAAATAAACATTTGCCTACTACACTTCCCCCGATAGTTAAAAAGACGAACCTAAAAAAATATATAATGGAGAAATAGAAAATGAAATGAAAAGAAATAGAAATGGAAAAATATTTAATTAATGAAACATGAAATCGTGTGCTGTCTTTGATTAAATTAATATATTTTTTTGTTAGATACGTCTTTTTAACTATCGGGGGCAGTATATGAAACAGCTATAAGACTTCAATAAGCCAGGTTGCTCTTCCATGAAAAAGGGGCGTCGTATACAGATTATATTCCTTTGATTTGCCTATTTTCTGCCTCTCAATATCGTTCCTTTCAAAGGAGTAGCTCGATTCTAGGAATATTTCAAAGTCAAGCAAAAGCTGTTAAAATCCCTTTGTTGACTCGTGCCCAGCTCAGTTTCACAAAACTTATTTTTGAAAATATTTTTAAAAATACAGCCACTCATAGAATTTCAGAAAACAGGTCTTTGCACAAATAATTATTGCAAGCATCTCTTTACATGAAATGTGGTGATTATTTTGAAGACATTAATAACGTTTTGACTAAATATTAACTTAACTGCAAAATATAATTCTCTTTTAAATACTTTTTGTACAGAACTACACACAAACTATATACCTAATAATTTTAGTATTTCTAATAGGCTTACAGAGATTAATTGATCACCGCATAATGTATGCTAATGGTTGACCCAAATGTCCCTACACAAATGCTTCCAAAATGTGCCATCCATCTACTCTATTAGTAAGCTCTCAATCTGTTAGATAGCTGCCGTTGCAGGTAAATCTGTACTGTTAGTTGATGCTGAGCTAATATGTGCATTAACTAGAATAGCACGTGGCATCGCCTACTCATGCTTTTGAATATTTGCATAAGTGGCATAGATCTTAACGGAAGTTTAAGGGTGGGTTGAACGGAATTGCATCTAACCTAACTAAAAGCTATATATTTTTTTATAAGTTATTTTTTTGCATGGAGTGCGCAAAAAGGTTGCGCGTTTCTGTTTGCTTGGGTGAGTCGACCAGAAGAAACATTTGTGCTACACACTGTGTGCCACAGTCGCACAGAATTTCACCTTTATATAACCAAATAATAACCAGTCGTCAAATTCCTATCTCTAGTAAGCAAAACAAAGGATGGATAGAATACCGGTAACGGCCGATTGGCTCATTTTACACAACGTTTCATTTTTACGTGGAAATTTTTATTTACTCTTTTTATTCCCACGGGAACGGAGCGGATATCAGACTCAGGCATACCGCAGCCTACAAAGTTTTTTTTATGAAAAATAGAGCTCGTCTTCAGCATTAATTAGGTCAATAAATTCTGAATTAAATATATTAGTTAGAAGCCTGTATTTGTCATGGTATTGGGATTTGATGAGAAGGGATAAAACACATGCTAATATGAGTGAGTTGAACATAATTAATGTGGATGGATGGAGAGGGAGAGTAGACCGAAAAAAAATGAACAGATTGCTTGAAAGAGGACATGAATAAAAAATCTGTGAATTTTAGTATGATGATTAAGAGAATTTTAACAACCGTTGATTGAGATTAGAATTTTGACATTACATCCGTATAAATTATGTATTTTAATCTCTAGTCGTAAAACTACGGATAGGTAGTTTATACAAATCGGCTAATAGAAGGATGGAATCAGAAAATATATCTCACCGACCGACGAAACAGGGCAAGATATCTTATTGCCCTGTTTGATAGGTCTAATGTATTGGTATCGGATTTGTAATTTTATTCTAAAAGCTATTTACTAGACGTGCTCATATGGACATTTCGTAGTGTATGGCGTATCAAATGACTGGGGAATGCAAGTATTGCATTTGAAACTGAAACATGAGTATATAGAAAGCGTAAAGCACACGTGTGGTAGCGAAGATAAAAACAAAGTCCTTCTTGGTGGTCGGCTAGAAATATCGTAACTTTTTTGTAATTTAGAATGGAAGTAAAAGCATATTGATTATGTATTAAACACTAGTTTGTTTATTAATATATGGTCATTTTGTGGTTATATTCAGGACGTAAAACTTTAACAATATTTCAAAAGTTTGTTCATTACTGCACAAAAGTTCAGTTTATAGCAGACTAGTTTCCGCCAGCGATTTCATCTGGTAACTATGTACTTTCCTTACACGGATAAAAAGTAGCTTATGTTATTCTGATATACATATAAGCTTTATAAGCGTTCAATCTTTTTTGAGTGAAAAAGTAACAAACGTAATACATAATTCTTCAAAAACTTTCGCATTTATATTTATAATATTAATAATATTAATAAAATAGCTCCCTTTTATTTACCTTTTACTATATTGTAAGTATATTTAACCGCGTGGAAAATATTTTACCAGTAGGCAATCAGTATATGTCAAGTCGATATCGTCGATCACAATGACCCAGTGGCATGGACACGGTCTGGTGAATTTATCAATAGATAGGCGAAAATTCAATTAATTTTCCGTTGGTGAAAATATGACAGACTACGCTTTTGTGTAGTTAAATTTAATAAAAGCAAGCCGGTTATATATTTATTTTAACTTTCATAATAAAGTGTGCTATAAGAATGTACTGCATGAACTATACCTACTAATATTAGATAGCCCATTTATCAAGGTATGCTAAATTTAAATCATGTCAAGGTATGTCATGCTGGTGGAAGCAAGTTATTAACATTATGAATAACAATGAGCAAACGTTTTTGTTACTGAACGTTTTGAAAATTAACTAAAGCTTATGAGCGATATTGCAAAAAAAACTAACTAATTATAAATTCAAAAATACTATTCTATTTTTTTTAGATCTTAAAACAAATGAACAAAGCAAAATGCTGCACGGAAGTTTCAAGTGATGCTCGAAGTATTCTATAGCGTCCATGGCACCTGACACCCTCAACCTTGGTGCTTGATATTATGTTCCAAGTGTAAGAATGAAATGCTGACCAAATCAAGAGGTTTATCATACCCATTCTTTTGTATTAAATTTTTGGAATAAGTGGGTATTCTGTAATTTAATGGGAACTAATTTTTTGAGCTGTTATTTAAATATTCGAGATGTTATTATGATCAGTTGAAAAACATATTGAGCAGTTATTTAATTTAATGGCGATTGATTAATTATTGTGACAGTAAAACATGGACAGTAAAAAAAAACAATTAGTTGCGTTATTTTATCATACAATGTCAATTCTAAAAATAATTGAGCAGTCCAATAAATAGAATGAGCAGTAAAAATGACGGAATGAGCAGTTCGATAAATAGTTCAGCAGATCATAGCGAGGGGACTCCAATTTGTCACCTAAATTTTTATTTCCGAAATTCATTTTCCATAACAAGTTTGTCATAAACTAGGTTTTAATGGCAAAAACGAATCGCTGTAAATCCGACTCCACGTAGTCTTGTCTGCCCTACCCCTAGAGTGTAATTCAAAATCGCGTAGGCGCGGAGGGGCGAGGCGGCCCGCGAGTTGAGGAGCAGGTGGTTGTAACACTCGCCACCGCGGCTGAGGCTGGCCGGCCCAGCCGGCCAGCAAGCCGAAGCTGAAGCTATCTGCGACGATAAACTTGCGTGGGTCCGCCGGAGCCCCGCAGCGCCGGAGCCATGACAGAAATCATGCCTGCTGCATGATGCATGCTTG
>NWSH02000323.1:17562284-17579068 GCA_002382865.2 Heliothis virescens | reverse complement strand
GACAGACAGACAGACAGACAGACAGACAGACAGACATGACGAATCTATAAGGGTTCCGTTTTTTGCCATTCGGCTACGGAACCCTAAAAAGGCGTTTTGTTGATGTTATCAGTGAAAATGGGCCTTTAAGGTATAGTCTTTGAGATACATGCGCGTCACCTATGAGTACCTATATGACCTCTAAAATATTATCACAAACATTAAAGGGAATCAAACCGGACTGTCCGGCTTATTAAATTCTGACACATTATAACGATGACGAAATGGTCATAGTACGAATTAAAAAATATTTTTGGCATACATGATGACATGACATGAAGTAAATTATCTTATCTTTTGACTGTAAAGGTTGACCATTTTTTAGATGCAGTTGACATTTGCTATGTTATGCATGGTATGGGCATGTGATGCGGAGAAGTGAGGATCGTGTTGTGAGGAAGGTTTTGAGCATGAATGTAGATGGATATTGCGGAAGGCGACGACCAAAGAAACGATGGATGGATTGCGTGAAAGTCGATATGGCTAGGAAGAATGTTACTTGTGAGATGACGGCAAATAGAAGAGAATGGAAGAAGAAAACATGCTTCGCCGACCCAAAATAAATTGGGATAAGGGCAGGAAGATGATGAAGATGATGAGTTGTCATTTGCTATCAGTCAGAAAATGGACAGCTGTCAACTGCACAAGATTCGGTAGCACTGCACCTATTATGGAAACTAGCCTTCCTTGTGGTTTTACCCGTGGCCCGAGGGAAGTACCTATTTACTGTTGGCACCTGGATAAAAAGTAGCCTACACTATTACTCAGACTATCTGTGTAGTTTAACTGCGGAATTCAATATTCAGTCTATCTCTGGATTTGCTTACCAGCGATAAGAATTTGACATTACTTATATGGGACTAATGTCAAAATTCTATCTCTAGTAAGCAAATCCAGAGATAGATAGGTTATTGGGAACGGCCGTTAGTGAGGAAACGTGACGGACAGACAGAGCTTTGCATTTATAATATAAGTACAGATAGATATAAAGCCGTGGGAAGGTAATACACCAAGTAGGTCATTGTTTTTAGAATACAGTTACATTTCTTCCCTACGCAGAAATGTAACTATGTGTGCACAAGTGTACATAGACTTTCAGTTAACGTGTCATTCTGCTTATAATGCCCTGAATACAATTGTTTTTGCGAATAGGAAATAAAAAATGTATTGCGAAGTTTTAAAGTGTCAGATAGCAGTTTCCGATACACATTAATAGGTGTTTTTTTTACCTTTAAGTATATCGGTTTTGAGTAATCAAAGTTTAAACTTAAGGTTATATTTAATTTTGATTTGTCACGTTTTGTAATCGTGGTTAGTTCGCTTATGGCAGATTTACATTCCAACTGGTCGTTAATATTAAGGACAAGCTTCTGCCAGCGGCTTCACCCGCGTCCCCTGGGAACTACTCTGCGCACCCGTATAAAAAGTAGCCTATAGCCTTCTTCTATAAATGGGCTATCTAACACTGAAAGAATTTTTTAAATCGGACCAGTAGTTCCTGAGATTAGCGCGTTCAAACAAACTCTTCAGCTTTATAATATTAGCACAGATTTTTTATGACGCCTCTGTAAAAAAAAGTGCAATTGCTACTCTGATATGTAGTATGAAAAACTATCTCCTTTGTATAACTAAAGAGTTAAATAACAGACTAAGTTCTAAATTACAGTTCAGTGGAAACTGTTGCATTTGCGAAACCTTATAACAATCTTGCAGTTATCGTCGAAAGCTTACGTTACTGTTACAAACTGGTACATTTCAGTTGAAATACTGAGCTTTGTTGACACGGTCGAAAAGTTTGATATTTCAGTTGGACTATTTTACTAACTAACCTAACATTGTTAGACTGCAAAAAAAAAGTTTTCATCGTTGTTTCTGATGATATTTTTTTCACTACCAAAACTAAGAAAGTATATTAAACGTGAAAGTTATACATACGTATTTGACGCGGGTACGTATTTTTGTTACTCTTTCACGCAAAAACCACTGAAAGAATTCTGTTTGATAAAACTCGAGAAAAATATAGCTTCTACATCAGGATAACATACGGGCTACTTTTTATCCATGGGGTGTGGGAAGTATTTCCTTGGAAACCCGGGTGAAACAACGGAATTGAATAATTTCCATTACTAATTTTTAATATCCGTCCAATTTGAACGGCTGATCTGGTTTGTCCTCAAAAGTATCATTTCAAATTCATTAATTACATTTAAGAAATCTTTTATCGAATCAGTGAAAATATTCGTGATTTATAACATAAAGCCTTCTTGCCTCTCGCCTATATTGGAGAGCATATTTGCATAATACCTTATACTTTGGGAAAGATTGCATGACGAAAAACCTCAGAAATTGCCTCTTTCTTCAGCATGAAAAATTATGATTGTTCATTTTGAATAGCTACTCAAGACTTTTAATTAAATAAAATGTTAGTCTTGCAGCTGTTTTAACTTTTTATGCATCAATTAATGTTTTTATTTAAGAAGAGCTCGTGGCTAAGTAAAAGCCGCACGGATCGATCGATCATTAATTCATAAGTCAAAGCAACGCTTGGCGCGGTCTCTCCATGGATGACCATCTTACCTTCACGAGTTCTTCCATGTTTCGTTAGCCACATGTTAATATTAATTAACTAAAATCCCGATCAAGATTGTTTTGTAAACAATAAGGACTAAAATGACCATAATGTGTACATAAGTACCTATAAACTAATTAACGAGCTCTCAATCCAGGAAAATGTCTCCACAAAAATATTGCGTAACATACAACAAGCCACACAAGTGCGATATAGCGGGCGTTGGCTATATTTCAATTATTATTACAAACACATAATTAACATAGCGGGACAAATGTAACAAGACATTGATATATTGTCTAAACAACGATATTTTGTTTGTTGATACAACAACGACCTAATAAGCAAGTGTTTACAAATATTTTGCACGATTCGTCGTTTATAGCGGGTGTCTGATTACAGCTGTGTTTCTAATTCTATATCTTTTAGGGTGAGGTCAAACGAGCGTAATTTTGCTAGCTAGGAGTCGCAGAATTTCGGCCGCAAAAATTTAGCCCGGTTGAAATTCTGTTGGGACGCCAGACGAGTGCATTTCACTCAGTTACTACATTACCCCCCACAAAATAAATTTGGTCTGAGTAATTCGTGGGAGTCGGCAGACAACTCATTTTGCGTCGCCGTGTGAATGAAACAAGATTTTTGTATGAATTCAGTAGTTTCGAAGCCTGTTTGTACTCAGAAACAAACAAAAAACTGTTACCTCTTTGTAATATTAGTATAGATTACAAGAAGTTAGGTTAGCTCACCCGTGTGTACGAAATACAAGTAAATAATATAATGTCTTCCGCGTAGCAGCCATCACTCACGTACTTACTTAGTTCGTAACTTATTTGTTCATTGTATTGTTTTTACCGCGAGAACGGATACTGCTTATCGTCGATACGTATTATGCTTATTATTGTAATACCTACCTCTTATCTCTAAATAAGGTAAAAATAACGTACTTATTCCACAAATCTATACTAATATTATAAAGCTGAAGAGTTTGTTTAAACGCTCTAATCTCAGGAACTAGTGGTCCGATTTAAAAAAATATTTCAGTGTTAGATAGCCCATTTATCGAGGAAGGCTATAGGCTACTTATATAGGCTACTTTTTATCCGGGTTCGCCGAGTAGTTCCCACGGGTCGCGGCTGAAACCGCTGCACTATGGGATGCTTGTATGGAGGTGCATGCCCATAAATGCAAAATGCAAATTTCATCTGCTTATAATTTAAGTAATATAATTCGATAGCCTGATAAATTCTCTATTAGAAACTACCCTTATTTTTCAACTGAGGAGTTAAATTACTGAGATATCGAGGCGCAAAGTTGTCTTTTCTGTGAAGTGATTTGTAGCGTACGTTTTGTTGGAAAATTTCGGTGAACTTTCCTATCGTTTCTTTTTTAATTTTTGTTAGTAAACATATATATTTTTGTATTGAATACTGTCGTTAATAGTAAGTAGTATTTAATTTTACTAGTAAATGGTTTAAAACTTGTATATTTAATAAATTATATATACGTAAAACGTTTATATAACAAACTTGACTTTTTCTACGATTTCTTGAAATTCAAAAAGGTTTATATCAAAAGTAGGGCAAAGTAGGGCATTCATTGTGATACACAAATGAAGTACTATTATTGGTTATTCAGAATATGAAAACAAAAGTTGCACAAGTTTGCACTTTTAAAAGATATGCACTTTTTTGTTTCGTAGGGAACGCAATAACAAATTTAGTTAATTTTTCAATTAATTATGAAATATATATTTTTTATTGATTTTCAATTAGTATACAAAAGTTACTCAAAAAAGAATTGTTTAATATTTTAATATGCATGATCATACGGTCATCAGACATGCAATTCTGGCAGAATTCAGCTAACTATCTGAGGAGGCAGCGGAGGCCAGAAACTAAAATCAAATTTTACTCGAAAAACTTCGACAGTGCAATTTAGAGTTATTGAGCAGACCTTCAGGCTACAAAAAAGATAAACACACGTTCAACACGTACTTTAGAATATTTTCCATGCAAAATTTTAACTTAAACTTACTTTAACACGTTTTTACTTAAACACGTGTCTTTATGTTTCTTTTGTAGTGTTATATTTTTATATCTTCCGATCCTTTCCATTCATGTTCCCGTTTATTTAAACTTAGGAAATGTACACCTTTGTCGACATAGGCAATACAGTTACTGGATATTTAGGAAAACAGACCACTAGAGAAAGAAAACGAAATTTCGATAGCGAATGTGATTATGATTTATTTATATAAGGCATACAATGTTTTTATTTTATTTCAATTACAATAACAGAACTCTAAAAATATGTAAAAATAAAAAATACATAAATATATACACATAAATTTCTGTATTTTTCATTTTTTTTATTTAATTTTTATTTTTTTCATAAAATTGACACTAAATGTAAGAAAAGATGGTCCATAAATAAATTAAAACCTATTTTCCGGTAGTATATAGACTATCAGACATAAATATCAGCCAAAATATTTTTGGGTAAGTTTTCATGAAATTATCCCATAGTGCGCTGGCAAAAGATAGTTGCTAATATAGCGTACAAAACAGAACAACATACAGGCAATTTTTTATCTATGCACGAGAAGTAGTACCCTCAGAAAACGGGTAAAAGCGCAAGCGATAGTCTAGTCTATAAGTAGGTGGTCCTGCATTCATAGAGTTTCAGTTATTTTCTTCGTTTCTATTTGCAGTCCTTTGAAGTTCAGTAAGACTCTTAAGCTCTGCTTTTTTACTAAACTTTCAGGGCGTTTTTACGTTACAGATTTATACTCGTCTGTTAATTTTGTACCTTTGAGATTTTAAATAAGATGAATGAATATATATCTGCACTGAGGAAAATGTTAATGAACTCGTCTTAATATTAAAGGATGAGGTAATGGGTGCCTTATTTTGATTTTAATTTATACTATTATTATAATTGGGAAAGGGTATCTATTTGTTTGTCCGTCTTTCATAGCAAAACGAAGTTTTTACTTTACTTTTTATCTCTTTGTGTAGTGTTGTAGTGGGGTTTACCACTTGGGGGTAATGCAAATGGGGATGGAAGTTTATATGACGCATTCCGCATTTTTTTAAGGTAGAAGGCTAAAAGTTGGTATGCTACATAAAATCCATCATATTTTTTTTCGTGGTAGCTTAGTGGTGAAAGATCCTCTGAAGTACCAGTGTGCGGGTTCGATACCAAGTCAAACATGTACCAATATATATTTTACTAGCTTCCGTCAGCGGTTTCACCCGCTCTCCCGTGGGAACTACTGCGCGCATCCGGATAAAAAGTATCCTATAGCCTTCCTCGTTAAATAGGCTATCTAACACTGAAAGAATTTTTCAAATCGGACCAGTAGTTCTTGAGATTAGCGCGTTCAAACAAACAAACAAACTCTTCAACTTTATAATATTAGTATAGATAAGTTATATGTTCATTATGGAAGCTTTACAAACCACAGTTTAGAAACAACATTGAAGAAACAGGACTATTCACATAAAAATATATCTATATATCTGGAATATTGAATAACAATGCGGCATACCATATTCAGGACACGATTTATCTTCTTGCATTCATTTCCCAAAGGTTGCTCAATTCGTTGAAACCGTATTGTTGTGAATACACAATGCATTTTAGCGCATCGATTGCAAATACCAACATCGCGCTCAAACCTTTAAAGTTCTACTGCTTTGTTAAAAATAAAGATATATTTTTAAAGTGAGATAAATCGAGGAAACTGCTGACAAAGGATCTATTATTTTGTAGTTTATTTCAGGTTAAACGCGCTCATGAAATAGCTTCTATACTATGTTGTGTTACAACGTCTTTTTTTGTGTATTTACTGTGTACAAACAATAAAAACTATTGAACTAGTTCAAAGGAATTTTTGAATGACCCCCGAACTCTGACGTCTTAGTGTGATTCTATGATCATTGTGTTGATTCCTTCTCAAAAAATCTAGCGTACCTACAGTAATTTTATATTTGGGGAAAGATACTGATACCTATAATTGATGTATAAAATTAAACTTAAGCAATCTTCCTTTTTTGATTATATTGTAAGAAATACGAAATAATTTAAAAATATATGCAAGCATGATGATGAGGAAACAAGCGACTTACCTGCTGCGTATTGTTGATGCTGAGCTATCACCCTCTGAAATGAAAGAAATTAAACAAATTATAGAAAAACTAAAAACAAAGCGTAGTTCAAATAAAAAGAAAAGTAGTGTATCTAAGCAAGTGTGTAATTGAATAGTTTTCAAATAATATAACAAAATAGATGTAAATTGCATGATGGCTATGAATGAGATGATAAATGTAGTGGCACATTGCATGATGACGTTACCTAAATGTAAAAGGATTTTCAATTTGAAAACGAATGAATGAAAATTCTTATAAAAAAAAATACGATTGAATGAAGCTGAAAACTTGTGCGAGTGATGAAATAAAAATCGATTCTCAATAAATGGTTTCCATTGAAAATAATGCATTTTTGCTATCATTGATATTCTGAATCGCAAGTCATGGTTGCAAATGAGAATGAAGTTAATGACAATACAAGGCTTGATTGTACAACAACTATGCATACAGATAGGTATAAGCCGGAGGCTGCAAGACTTTCCCATTCATTTATAAAAAACTGAGACTTTGTATCATGGGCTATGTATGTATTTTCTCTTGTACAAAATCTACGATTGCAGTCATAGAAAAACTGTTATGTATTCTTAATATCTGTAACTACCTTCCGCCAGCGGTTTCACCCGCTTTCCCATGGGAACTACTGCGCGCACCCGGATAAAAAGTAGCCTATAGCCTTCCTCGATAAATAGGCTATCTAATACTGAAAGATTTTTTCAAATCGGCCCAGTAGTTCCTGAGATTAGCGCATTCAAACAAACAAGCAAACTCTTCAGCTTTATAAAATTAGTATAGATTTAAAAGAGGCTACAGCGGTACAAATCTGTAAGGTAAGCTAAAGTTTTTTTCGTATATTTCCAAATCCACCATCATTCAAACATCATACATTGTGGTAGTCAATCGATGATACCCACTCTAGCAAGCATGTACGTAATAAAAATCCGCCTCTTTATATAAAAATATATGAAATGTGGCTCTTACTCTATATAGCTTTCTGTCTTATGTGTAAAATATATGCAAATCATAACCACATCAGACTACATGTCACAATCCGGCACAATCAACGTCTCAACACGTCTTACAAAGCTTAGTTCAAGGCGAATAATTGAGCCTTTGATGTGTTATCGCCATCAATACGCTTAGAAGAGCACGTCAAGTTGGTAATAGCAAAGGGTACAAGAGAAATTCTCAGCATTTCATACTTAGGCTGTATTGCTAGATATAACTAACTTAACCTTAACCGGCCGTGGGATGTCCGCCCATTGGTTAAATTTCGACATGACAGCTGTGTGACCAATGGGCGGCCATTTCACGGTCGGTTAAGGTTAGGTTATAATTTCGGGGCTGCGGGTTGTTCGTAGAGTGTGCGGCCCTAGCGCACAAAGGGCTCCCGAAGGAACACGGTGGATTTTAGTCAATAAAAGTCTGACACTCCCTTCCACTGTCACCCACAGCAGGAGGGGTCATACTGATGATTTCCCATCGATATAAAAAAAGTGTAGGTTATAGTTAAAGTTAAATCGAGCAACAGAGACTGAATCTATAGCAGGCTTATGAAAAAAGCAACACGAAAAAACCAACAGTTTTTTCTTGGAACCAATTCAAGTGTTGGAATTCTTTTTTAAAGGCCTGAGGGTCTGGCGAGAGTTTTTGCGAAATACTATCGTTAGCAAAAATTCAGAGGCTTGTTTGGAGATTTTGAGCATCAGCGTTCTTATGCGAATTTGGAGTGTAAAAAAATGCCCAAGTTTTGACCCTGGTTTCAGGCCGTTTGCTTTGATTTTAAAAAGGCCTGACGGTCTTGCAAGTTTTTGTGAAATAGTGTCGTTAGCAATTCAGAAGCAAGTTTCGGGATCGATTTTGGGATGCATCACTCCATATTATTACGTAAAAAATTGCCAAGGTTTGACAGCGGTTTTTATTTATATTTGGACAAATATTTTTAACTGCAATTCATAACTCATAGGGTAATGTTGCCGAACTATATTTACGAACATAGTATTGGGACTAACATCCCAGCACAATGAACAGAAAAAATGGCACGAATTACAAGTCGTTACTATTATACAATAATTGCTCCAACGAACACAAATAGATAGATGAGCGTCAATACCGGCTTATTTGCCAAGCCACGTTGTTTGGTCACCTGGCTTAAAGGTTACCGTGTACGTACACATATTCATTATTAGATAAATATCGCTACAATAGTTTCATTGTATCGTTTACGGACTATCTGTAGTTAATAATATAAAGTTGAAGAGTCTATTTGTTTGATGGTGTGCGCTAATTCAGAAACCACAAGTCCGATTTGAAAGAATCTTTCAGTTTTAGATAACCCATTTATCGACGAAGGCTACTTTTTATCCGGGTACACCGAGTAGTTCCCACGGGATGCGAGGGAATCCGCTGGTGGAAGCTAGTGCTTGATAAAACGTGGAGTAAAACAACAGGTCATGTTTTGTATTGACATTGTCAATACATGCAGATGGCACGTTCGGTAAATTCCATCTTGCAATTTCTATTGGATGAGATAAAAGGGGCTTAGCCCATAACACATTCCATTCCCAGCTGAATTAATCAGTAAAACACATGCCACTAGAGACCTAAATAGGAACCCCGCATATTGAACTTGTTGATCAATCGATTAGTTTCTGAGCAAACTTTAATGCATTCGAAATTAGACCGTGTGATTTTTTCGATAAAATTTTGTGTCGATCTAATCTGGAGTCACAGACTAGACAACCAATGAAAGATCAACTTCAATCTTCTAAGATTAATACTAACTAATATGATAAAGAGGAATATTTTTTTTGTTTGCTCTGAAACTGAATTGATTCGAGAAATTCTTTCACTATTGAATAGCTAGACTATTCCCGAAAAACATAGGCTGTATTTTGTCCGGGTAGTTCAAACCGCGTAAACAGCTGGTTTCATGACAAAACTTGAAATAAAAAATTTAAAGACTAGTAGATAAATGTTAATGCAATCCGTAGGCATAACAAAGAGGTTATTATTTCCATTAGTACCACAGCTATCCCATAGCAATTTATCTGCCACCTTGGCATCGCGATGTCTTTGTTCACGGACGGCTTATGCGCCCGACCTAAATAGCAGCCTCTGTGAGGCGCTTCCACGTTAGGCAAGAACATAGCATGCATTATTATCATCACCTGATATAAATAAACGTTGCATTTCGGTGCATTGATAAGTCAACCTGTTTAGTTACTGTCAAGAGAGATATCTAATAAAAATAAATAGGTACATTAAAAGCTCTTCATTCGCGGGGTTTATGTTCCGTAAATATGCCGCGAATACAGAAACCGTGAATATGGAATGGTAATTTATATGGGGTTATAGGGGATACGTTCCTAGGTGACGGATGATAGCGGAAGATACGTGTTACTCGATCACAATTTTTGTAACGAATGGAAAATTAAAACAATACAACACGCAATGCGGCACTTATCAAAGGACTTGATGTCCATTTGTGACAGCATTTAATAATATAGGTACTTTATGTCATAACAAATAAGTTTATTTTACCTAAACATTATGTTTGTCCTTTGTGGTAAGCCGCCGCCGCTGCAAAGGCGGCTTACCTTAAAAGGAACCGCTGAACCAAACAAAAAACGCCGATAGCTTTTGAAAATAAAACTAGGTAGGTAGCTAGCATGTAGCTAGTAAATATAAGTCTATTTTTTATTAGTTCACTTGTTTGTCGCGATGACATATTATACAGAATGCTTTGTAATTGAGGTATGTGCAGTAAGATAGATAAAGCCGTAATATAGTTATATCCCTAGGGATATAATTATATGCCGTAACATAGTTATACGAAAGCAATTCATTACTATCTTACTAGGAATATAGTTATATAACGGTTTAAGTTTAGTGATATACTTATATTACTAGACTTAGTGCAGTTTTATAATTATATTACTGGATTAAGTTTAGTGAAATAGAAATCTACCATATACAGTTAAATAAAATAATATTATATTAGTTAAAATCTTTATTAAAAAACAATTTTATGTATCCTGCAGTTAGTTACATGTACTTTGTGACATTAACACGACATCTTCATCTGCCTAGACTTTTCCCAACTACGTTGGGGTCGGCTTCCAGTCTAACCGAATGCACCAGTGTTTCGCATGGAGCGACTGTCTTGTCTACATCCACAACCCATTACCCGGGCAACCTGAACACTATGAGTATACGACTGCCAACGATGGTCAAATTGACAGATACAGACCCACAGTTGTTGTGCCTTCCGAAACACGGAAGAACTCGTTATGACATATGGTGGAATTTAAACATTTACAATACAATTAAAACTAATCAAACATTAAAAATCTTTTAAAGCTAATCAACAGTTTTGAGATATTTTTATTTCTTATCAAATGAGTTGAGATGTTGGTTTCTAAAGTATTTTTGTTCAGACAAGAAGAGGAATCATGATATCTAGAGTTACATAGCACTGCATGTTTCTTACAGGCACATCTTTTATTGGAACACTATGTATTCGACTTTTTACAGGAACATTTTAAATAATCTTAGCCACCGCACACTCCGAAAGCTATTTCACTAAACTTAATCTAGTAATATAAGTATATCACTAAACTTGAACCGTTTTATAACCATATTCCTAGTGAGATACTAATGAATCGCTTTCTTATAACTATGTTACGGTATATAATTATATCCCTAGGGATATAACTATATTTCGGATTTATCTATCTTACTGCGACATATGTACCGTTGGACTGATTCGATCCGCGAATAAAGAAATCTTAGGCCGCGAATAAAGGAATTAGATCGCATTTTTTTCAATCCGCGAATACTGAAAACGCGAATGAAGGAAGCGCGAATAAGGAGCTTTTACTGTATATCGTTTTATATCCGTATCGATAACTCCGAATAGAGCAAGTTTCGAAAACGAGTATTACTTATGGAGGATTTCTATAGCTTATCCGCTGCTTTGCGACTAGATATTGAAATAATAAAAATTGGGTCTTTCAGTGCCATTTTCACAGGTTCTAGATAAAACTATCTGACACATAGTGCCTTAGAAATGTTTTTAATTTTGACAACTTTTCTATGACATTATCTGTCAGACAGCTACCCAGAACCTTTGAAATTGGCAGTCAATCTCTAATTGCAAAACTATGGATGGATCGGTTATAGAAATTGGCTCAGTTGACACGTAAAATCTATAGCGTGACGTTTATATATTAGAATACAATTACCATAATGTATGTATGTAAGTCATTATTGAGGTAAATAGTCGTGATTCATTCGCAGTGTCTCTCTTGGTGGTTGAATGTCACTTTGAAATAAATAGGCGTGAACTAACACATTCCTTTCTACATGAAAAGTGATAGAAATAAACAAGATAAACATCTTGAGAATTATTACAAAGAGAAATTAATTGTATTTTTCCTAATGCTGCGTGTATTTTATTTTCAAACCAACTGTTTTCGGGGTTTCACCAGCTTCCCTGAATAACTTTATAGTACCGAATAAAATAGTCTATGTCACTCAAAAACAACGTAGCTTTCGAGGTACAAAATAATTTTCAATATCAGTTCAGTAGAACTCTCAACGGCGTCATAATCTCACACATTTTACCAAAGAATTTTACCGAAGACCAGCTGTCAGACTTTCTAACTTCTGACTACCCACCCATAACCACTACCAAAAATAAGTGTCGAAATAACAGTGGAGACCCACCAATGCAACATCCCTTCCACTTCAGAGAAAACAAGAAGTATAATCACAAAAAAATATAAATGAAAGCAATTATAAACACCTAGAACCTGCTTTTAATTAATATTTGCTCAATGAAAACTATTTGTTCCGATACTAGAGAATATCGATGTTACTGAAGCTGGAACTATGTACACTTGAGAATTAATTAACGATTGAAGCGGGGTGTTGTGAATGCAAAAGTATTTCTATTACAAAGTTTTTCTTATTGTGTAAATCTATACTAATATTATAAAGCTGAAGAGTTTGTTTGTTTGTTTGAACGCGCTAATCTCAGGAACTACTGGTCCGTTTTGAAAAAATCTTTCAGTGTTAGATAACCCATTTATCGAGGAAGGCTATAGGTTACTTTTTATCCGGGTGTGCCGAGTAGTTCCCACGGGACGCGGGTGAAACGGCTGGTAGAAGCTAGTATTATATCTATAGAGGAAACATTTTTTTTTGTTTGTTTGTATCCTAAACGTTCGTGATTAAAGAGCCGATTTGAAAAATTCTTCGCGTTTGGGTAGCTAGACTATCCCCGAGTAACATAGGCTACATTTTGTCCGGATACAGAAACGTAGGTACAAACAGCAGCAGGTCAACGTATAGGTACAAATCTGTCAAATTTTACCAATCAAACATTAACCTACCCCCATTGTGATAAGGTTGAAAATCGTTTGCAGAAATTTGACAGATTGTGGTAACTTGTTGTGCTATCTGTACATAATACTTATTTGTATTTTTAGAGCATAGAGTTACTCATATTTTTTACTAGCCGTTTTCCCGCGGTTTCACTCGCATCCCGTGGGAATTACTGCCCGTACCCGGATAAAATATAGCCTATGTCAGTCGTGGATAATGTAGCTTTCGAATGGTGAAAGAATTTTTAAAATCGGTCCAGTAGTTTTTGAACCTATTCATTACAAACAAACAAAGTTTTCCTCTTTATAATATTAGCATAGATTGAGTTTGAGCATTACTAATATTATAAAGGTCAAAAACTGTCTGTTTATCTGTCACACTTTGTTGACTCGACTACTGAATAGATATTAATGAAAATTGGTACACAGAGAGCATATTGCAAGAGAAGAGAACCAAGCTCAAGAACAGCGGGAACTTATTCGAGACGCAAGTGAAACTGCAAAGAAAAGCCAGTTTTAAAATACATTTCCAAGTGCATGCATACAAACAAAGTACTAATTTCTTTAATAAAGCAATTAACTAGCAAATGCAAATGCACCTGTAGGTATTCTTAATCGTGTATATTTCCTACAGCTTTGCCTACAGTTAATAAACAAACAATCAACAGCCAATCATAATTATACAATTTGTTGCCTTCGTATTTTGTTTTGTTGTAACACACTGGTATCTATTATAAACTAGTTTCGATAATTTAATATTAATAACCGGTTGAGTGGGTAGATTCGCCCACAAAGGGTCTTGTCACGATATAATGGTGTAAATATAGAAGAAACAAAACTAATTTCGATATTGGTTTTTATTTTTTCGATATTTTCGAACTAGCTGCTCAAGATCGAAAGGAGTGGAAAAATCTTTTCCGAGCCCAATGTACCTGATGCGGGATAATAGGACGACATCATCATCATTGGTTTTTTAAGATTTTTTAAAGAAATTTTATTATTTTTACACCAAGGAAGAACCAATACATTTTTAGAGATTTCAACTTGAATTAACTTTACTACTGAACGGGATCGACGCAGTACAGTCGACAGCAAGTCAGTATACGAAAAATCTGTCAAATTTATAAATCGAACATTAACCTTCCACTATTGTGATAAGGTTGAAAATCGATCGCAGAAATTTGACAGATCTGTGTCCACTGACTTGCTGTCGACTGTACCTATATTGTCTTCTATACTTCTCCGTCTGACGTCATCTCACAATAGTAACATTCTTTAGTCATGTCGTCTAGGATTATTTCTGCTACAGAATTAATAGTATCACAGACAAACAGAAGACCTAACTCCCTTCCCCTTTATAAAGTATCATATAAGTTTTTTTTGAAAGAAATAACTACTGCCATATAATTGCAAAAAAAATATGAAAACGGGTACAAATCTTAGTCACTGTTATTAACGTGTTTGATTACTATCTCCTTTAACGCACACAATGTTGGATTAAGATAAATAAATAAATAAATAAGATAATAGTTCAGGGTATCAAATTATGTGAGATTATTAGTGACACAGCATATTTAGGTATTTTATAAACTTCACCATTATCATCATATCAGCTAATTGCTGTCCACTGCTGAACGTAAGCCACCCTTCAAACAACACCAACCATCCCGGTCATGGTCACTATAAATTTACATTACGTTTTAACACATTTACATTACGTTTTACATTTACAACGGGCGAAATCGCGGACTAAAACCTATTCTAAATGAAGATGACTCCAGCTGCACATAGGTACTAGACATAGTTAATATACATTATAATGACTGTTTCCGCATATAACTGCAATCATCTTTGAATTAACTCGTGTTATGTTACGGGAAAGACATTTGTCATATTTAACAAAATGTAAAGTTCCCTTGTAGCTGAAGACATGTCCTGTAGGTACCTGGCCTAGGAATAAGAAGCCATATGTATAGACGACAGCAGGTCAATGTATACGAATCTGTAAAATTTTAACAATCGAACATTAACCTTCCACTATTATGATAAGGTTAAAAATCTATCGTAGTTTGATTCGACAGATCTGTACATCGTATGCCTAGCTTTTCCAACCGTTTTCAACTATGTTGGGGTCGGCTTCCAGTTCAACTGGATGCAGCCAAGCCTAGCCAGCGAATGCCTATCTGACCTCATCAACCCAGCTACCCGAGCAACCCGATGCCTTTTACCCGTCCGTACACTATTACAAAAATAGAAACAGATTGAATTATCATCAAAAAAGGTGCGAAATCGAAGGAACGTGCTTGAGAATACGAACAATTCGAAACCAAAACAAAAATAGATATTTACCGAAAATGTTAAAAATATTTCTATTTGAACGTCAATATTTCCATAACCAGTCCGACGTCGCGAATAGAACCGGGCCAATAAAAAAATGTAGGATATAGCGGAAACATCTTGTCCTTAGTCACTCGATACTTTTGAAAATACAAATTATGTTAGTTTAAAACACGGTTAAAAATCGTCTTCTTAACGAAACATATGAGCCTGAGCTGAAGATGTTAACTTCAAGATACTAAATTGCAGATAAGGACAAACTTGAACTAAGTCACACATTTAACAAATCACACACGACTATCATACTTGTCACACTTCCCAATACACTACCAATAAAAAAACTTACAAAAGGTGACACTACTGGTGAACGCACATCTATCAGAGCCGAAGTCAGCCGAATAAATCGAATTCCAGGGAAACCTCGCACCCGGGTAAGACAGACCACAAGAGCTGGATGTGCCGAAGAAATCATTTCCATTACCATTACAACTGCCATCAGTAACTGTCATCTGCGACGAATCTGATGACGTCATCCAAATTTATCTGACATTTCCGGGGTTCTTTCAGATTCGGACGATTCGACACGTACAAGGATACGAGGTCTCATGAAATTTCATTTATATGGAATTCAACTCGTTTTGTTCCTTGGAATCGATAGATGTGCGTTCACCATAAAATCGAATACAAACAGGCACAACCAATTTCACAAAAACGCGTGGGCACAGCAGTGCTTCTGAAACTTAAGTAGTCGGACTCACGTCTCCCACAAACCATAGTAGTATACCTGAAGATGACATGTTGACAGCATCACCCTATTAACCAACCCACAAAGCGTCTATTTAATGTTTAAAGGCGGAGAACCACGCCTCGTCGGGTGTTCGCTTGCACTGCGGTCGCATCGCAAGCATCGCTGGGCCTATTGTAAAGACTATCCAGTTACAATTGTTGCTTTTTCAACTGCAAACACGACAAACAATGCAGTTTGTTAACGTGTTTTAGGCTACCTTGTGACAGAGACCTTGACAGCTTCACTCTGCTTACAAATCGAATTAAGTGTATTTGTTTTCCAACTAAATTCTGAAACATTATTACTGAGTCCCATTAAATTAGCGAAAACATGATCCAATTAGTTAATTAGCTTGCTAGACCAAAAAGACGTCACAAGCGTAATTTGAATAACCATTTCAATGTTTAAAAACTTCTCTGCTCCGCTTTGGTTGACTCTGAGCTTAACTGACTAACGAAGCAAGTTACATAAAAGTTTGTAACAGAAGTAATCTTTGCTCGGACCCTGTTCATACC
>NWSH02000323.1:17512697-17528174 GCA_002382865.2 Heliothis virescens | reverse complement strand
TTGTGTATATATACTGATGGGTATTAGGATGCAAGATCTCACCAAGCTAAATTCGCTTGAGCAGACATAAGGGTTCGGTCCACGTCTGTCGACCGAATATAAATTTCAGAGGGTCAAAATCATCTGACAGTAAATGCTGGAATGATAGATGGAAAATTAAAACACCGATGGAAAATGCAAACAATATAAATACGCTGTTTGTTATTAAAGAAGATAAAAGGCTCCCTTTAAGTGAAAATGTGTATAAAGTTAACATAAGTTTATGATCTTTTAGAATAAGGCTTGGTGTTTAAGCTGATTCCACATTTTTACTTACAGGTTCTGCGAAATCATGAACATGTGGTGTGTTTTCATAGGCTGTTATTATTAGATAATTAATTTACTGTGTTTCCTTCTATTACAGTTTAAAGTACACAAATTAGATACCATGTTATGAAATACTAAACGATTCATGTAGTACCTATGTTATTCATTGATTCTATTTATTATGCAAACTAAAGCATCCAAGAGATGCTCCCCATCTCTATCAACTACAAGCATGTCCAAAATAATGGCAGCATATTAAAGGATAAGCAATGACATTCAGTATTGCAATGTTATCCTTTCTCCAAAGTAAGCGGCCAATCTTTTGGCCCTGGGAAGCATCAAGCTGCCACTTCAATAGTTAAAATCCGCCCCTAAGATGACACACTAACAATAATTGTCCTTATTTAATATTACAAAGCCATGTGGGCAGGTTCTAAGATTACATGCAAGTATTGTTTTACCAAATTAAGAATTCAAGGTATCAACTTACCGAATACCTCTGTCGCAACCATTTCCCTAATGCATAATGCTGTTCTTTACCCGTATTTGTGAGTTGCCCAAACTTTACCGGCCAAAGAGATTCATTTCTCCAAGGATCTGTGGGGTAAGGATCCACAGGAGTCCTGTCACCATGTCTAAATATAATAGCAGCAAATTTTACAGTGTCGGCCGCATATGCCACAGTCGTAAATATCACAAAAAACAATAAAGGAATCATTTTGCTAAAACTAAAAATAAAACTACTCGCAAATTAGGAACCACATTTACAAACTGATTTCACAAACAATTGAATAGTTCATTTAATAAATGTTACATCGCTAAATAAGCTTTCGAAATTAAATGCAACAGTTCAAAGTAAGTCACGCATTGGTATTACAAAATAAATGATCGAGCAACTCAAACAAAATGAAAATGATTTACAAGAACATCCTTCAAAACTGTCAATCTGTGTTACCAAATCTCAAAAATATTTATCCCTGAAGTTTCTGTCAAAAATCCTCTTGATTCCTTACATAGTTGTCTGTCCCCCTAAAAACATATAAAATAATAAAATAATTTAGTAATAATGTAGTGTAATATGTTTCAAATCTTTATTTATAAGTAAGAAAAAAGAAGGAGGTTCTTGACTGCGTATGTATATTTTTCTACTTATACTTCTAATTAGTCAACTAGTTAGTGTATGAACACAAATCTGTCAAATTTCTGCGATTGATTTTCAACCTTATCACAATAGTGGAAGGTTAATGTAAGTGAGTAAGTGAAATTTGACAGATTTTGGGTACACTGACTTGCTGTCGACTGTACACAACAATAACCGTTTGTGGCACCAGTATTAAGCCAGTGACCATAGAATAGTTGTATACTTACGTTCTAGATGTCATAAGCTAGGTTCAGAAAAAAATATTAAAAATGTATACATTTTTAATATTAATAAACAGTCAAAGAATCCCTGAAAATACCCCTAGAATTTTCAAACACCTAAAAAATCCCACCTCTCTTACCCCTTGAATATGGGGGAAATTCCCTAAATTGGTAACACTGTTCAAAATGTAATTGTCAATAGCTAAAACTGACAGGTGACAGTACAAACCATAGTTGCCAGACGTTTTATTTCTACACTGTAAAGTGGGAACTACTCCACACACATGGCCTAGCTAGTAGCCTATAGCCTTCCTCGATAAATGGGCAATCTAACACTGAAAGAGTTTTTCAAATCGGATCAGTAGCGTCTGAGATTAGTGCGTTCAACCAAACAAACAAACAAACTCTTCAGCTTTATAATATTAGAATAGATGTATATTTGTTTGCATCGAATAGGCTCCGGATCTACTGAACCTATTTGAATAATTCTTGCGAAATATAAATAAATGATGGTACAAATGGCATACTAATGTGACCGATAGTAAACAAGCATAGGCATAAAATACTAAAATGTCCATGTATGCGTAGCGTCATCTAGGGGCGGCAAATGAACAAATTACATAGTAAGTACAATCAACAACACTAGATGGCGCTTGCATTGATGTAACCAAAATAAATTCTACAAAGGAGAATGGGCAGATTTATTCGGAGTTTGGAATCCCGATAGCTATTAAAACTTAATACAAAGCGAATAGGTGGACTGAAGTTAATGCAACAGCACATCAGATGTGAAAGGTCAAATCATGTCACATTTAAAACGATGCAAACCAATGTATAAGTAGGTAATACCTATAATTTATTGTAACTATAAAATTAACAATTCAACTCATAACTATTCAATGCAATGTTGTAACATTGTGTAGAAAAAAAAGTTTTCGTGTTCTATCAAATAAATTAAGTAAATAAAGTCACGTTAATATTTATAGCAAGGTCTTTTTAAATAATTCTCTTATTTGGCAAAATCGTTTAAAGGTATATAAATTAAGTATATAAATTACCAATTTAGGCTTTATATACCTAGCTATGTCTCCTCATTCACTGCGATTCAGTTTACTTACACATAATGCAGTCATATACATATGTATCAATATCATCTCAAAGCTACTGAGTACCTACTGCATACAAAACAAATTGTCGGCGATACCAAATGCAATGTATTCTTCCACAACAATATTTTTCAGTTTCAGTACACAGTAGGAACAGGTACAGACGCCGGTACATCAACCTAATTCCAATCTGTAGAATTTCTTCAATAGATTTTCAACTTTACCACAATAGTGGAAGGTTAATGTTCGATTGGTCAATTTTACATAGTCGAGTAGGTTGGCCTGCTGTTGTCTGTACATACATGCATTTCATTTGAACTCCAGACTTCCCCGACCGTCTTGAAAGACGAACAGAGATTTTAGGCTTATAGATATATAATCCGACAGTTTTTCTTTTATTTAGGTAGGTAAGTAGGTACAGGACGCCAAAAAGCACCTACTTTCATTTATATTGTAAATTAATTTTAAAAGAAGAAAAAATATATTGTTAATCCGTCGATTTTATTAGGTAAAGTATAATACACCTGTTGTAATATAATATTTTAATTCCCAAAAACCAGCCACGGCCGAGCTTTTATGGCGGCAATAGCCTTGAAATACATACCTACTTACTTATGTATACTTTACAACACAAACGAACAAAGTCTAGACACTTAGATTTATATATAAATGAGATCTAGTGCGTACAAGCATGTAGACAGAGGCCCAAGTACACAGAAAAATAAACGACAGTTTTCCTTAAACCAACTGTTTACTCGAATTTTTACGTTCAAAGGAGACCAAGCATTCTATTGGTTTGGGAAATTATATACTTATTCTTAAAAGTAGAAACGTAAGTCTATTGTTCCTTATGCGTAATATATAGGTATTAATAATTTTTGATGAGCCTGTCATACCACTGCTGGGCAAGGGCGACCCCATCTTTCCCTATCGGAAGCTTAACAGTTAATATTAAAGGGATACTAGCCGTTTTCCCGCGATTTCACTTGCGCCCCGTAGGCATTACTGCCCGTACCTGCATAAATGAAAAGAAAATTCGAATGGTGAAGGAATTTTTTAAATCAGTTCATTACTTCTAGAGAATTCCCCCTACAAACAGACTTACAAATTTAAAACCAATTTTACCTACACCTCCTCTTACCAGAATACTGAAAAATCTACTCTTGTAGAATCTGAAAATAGCCACTAAATATCAGCGACCAGTTCCTATAAACATAAACGATTCGTTATGCTTTAGGGTGGTAGCTTTTTGGCATACCTAACGCTTAAAAGTTAACGTTCGTAAGCTAAAGAAATTGTTTTATTATTAGTAGTAGATAATAAATAATCTAATAATGTATGGGCACAATTCGTTTTTTTTTGTTTTTGAGTTATCGACATAGAAATATAAGATTATTAGTAAAAAAAATAATCTCAGTAGCACTGCAATTTTTGACATTACAAGCTAATTTCTAAAAAAATAGTCCAGTTTCAATTTGGTTTTTCGTTGTTTCCCAAAAAACAGTTTTTTTTGAGTTATGCCCTTACATTATTAGGGGTGCGAATATATCTATAATAGTTAAGTTATTAGTTAAGTACAGGGAACAGAAGTTTAAAGTAAAACGGACGTTTATCTTGTCAGTGAACTTGGGCCCAAATGTTCTCGTATTCTTAAACAAGGGCATCGACATGTAGATAATACGGAAGAATTGGTTACCAAAAATAATTGTACAATCAATCCTTTTGAATGCTCTCAATGATTGAAGGTAGGTACTTCGTTGGACATTCATGGGCATCGGAAGCAGAACCGATACTTCCAATATTTTCCGGCAAAAGTATGTTAAGAAGGGCAACAGCTGTCATATTTATTTAAAGTAGGTTACACGATTGTAGTTAATTATTTTTTTTAATGAAATCTATCAGGAATTAAGATTAGCTACCTATTTGAANTTGTTTGTTTGTTTGAACGCGCTAATCTCAGGAACTACTGGTCCGATTTGGAAAATTCTTCAGTGTTAAATGGCCCATTGATCGAGGAAGTCTATAGGCTACTTTTTATTCGGGTGCGATGAGTAGTTCCCGCGGGACGCGGGTGAAACCGCTGGCAGAAGCTAGTTATTAGTTAAGTACAGGGAACAGAAGTTTAAAGTAAAACGGACGTTTATCTTGTCAGTGAACTTGGGCCCAAATGTTCTCGTATTCTTAAACAAGGGCATCGACATGTAGATAATACGGAAGAATTGGTTACCAAAAATAATTGTACCTACGTACAATCAATCCTTTTGAATGCTCTCAATGATTGAAGGTAGGTACCTACTTCGTTGGACATTCATGGGCATCGGAAGCAGAACCGATACTTCCAATATTTTCCGGCAAAAGTATGTTAAGAAGGGCAACAGCTGTCATATTTATTTAAAGTAGGTTACACGATTGTAGTTAATTATTTTTTTTAATGAAATCTATCAGGAATTAAGATTAGCTACCTATTTGAAAACTGAGTTATCTGGCGGTTTTGTCAAAGTTCCTAGTCCCTGGAAGTTTGTTTTTTGTTAATTTTCAGTTGTAAAATGCGTTGATGTCTTTGTTACCCACACTAAGGATTTCGTAATGTCTCCTAAAAAATAACAAAATGTCATGTCCGCTTGAAAAGATAGTTGAAGATTCTTGGTAGGTATATTATTACGAAATCGTATTTATGTAGACACCCAAAAATTAAGAAAGTGATAGATAGTCAGTTATAGCGTCAGCGTCCAATCAGATCTCGTCTATGTGTTATCTAATAAAATTCCGGAGAATCATCTCACCTGTGACCTCAATGAAAGTGCCGGCGCGGGCGCCTCACGCTATAACATAAGTATTTATTACTTTATGGCTTAACACCCTCATCATTGCAAAACATCAATTAAATATTCTTCTAAGGTTTTATTACCCTCTTAAACAACGCTATACCTACCTAATTTGATGCCACCGAACTAATTATAAAAATCATGTGACCTATCTAAATGTAAAAGTTCACGATACTATTAGCTGGAAAACTTGTAAAAAGGTCAATAGCGACATTTTGTTATAAGTACCTACATAATGTTTTAAGCCTTTCTGAAGACCCGTTAGGATAGTTTCCAAAATGATGCTTAGTAGGCTCGTCACGACATGGTGCAGCGACGCGGAGACGTCACAACAGGATTTACAGAGTTTANTTGGTAGGTATATTATTACGAAATCGTATTTATGTAGACACCCAAAAATTAAGAAAGTGATAGATAGTCAGTTATAGCGTCAGCGTCCAATCAGATCTCGTCTATGTGTTATCTAATAAAATTCCGGAGAATCATCTCACCTGTGACCTCAATGAAAGTGCCGGCGCGGGCGCCTCACGCTACAACATAAGTATTTATTGCTTTATGGCTTAACACCCTCATCATTGCAAAACATCAATTCAATATTCTTCTAAGGTTTTATTACCCTCTTAAACAACGTTATACCTACCTTAAATTATACCTACCTATAAAAATCATGTGACCTATCTAAATGTAAAAGTTCACGATACTATTAGCTGGAAAACTTGTAAAAAGGTCAATAGCGACATTTTGTTATAAGTACCTACATAATGTTTTAAGCCTTTCTGAAGACCCGTTAGGATAGTTTCCAAAATGATGCTTAGTAGGCTCGTCACGACATGGTGCAGCGACGCGGAGACGTCACAACAGGATTTACAGAGTTTAAGAGCTGACAGTAGTTATTTAGACAATGTAGTTGCGCGCGCGCCACTCGAATATAAATGAGGTGGTGGCGCGGGCGGCGGCGGGCGGCGGAGCGGGCGCTGCAGCCGCAGACACTTGGAGTGTACCGGAGGTGTTCGTGTCTGAGCGCCAGATCAAGCGTGGCCTCCGTCGATTGTGGACCTGCACCAAGCCGTGCCGCGGAGAAAGGACCGACACCAGTGCCTCTTGCGACATCGCCCTCTACAACACAAACATGAAGATCCTCCCCCTGTGAGTAACCTTACATATTTCATTTTATTACCCAAGTCCTGACCCCTCTCAGTTCGTTGTTCCCCTAAAGTTGCTTATCAATTACTAAGCTATAGTTGCAGCTGTGCGATTGCTTTTGCGATGTCTCTCTTCATATTATTTAACACTTACTTAGTAACTAACTTAAAATAAACTTTCAAATGTTTTATAAATAAAAAGTTTATTGGAGACTAATCTTTCTAATCACATCTAGCAGCAATTAACATTTTGATAGGGATTTCGCACGGCGATATAATTTGAAAGGCAGGCTCAGTGAACGATTGTGTTAGCAGCCCGTATAGATGGTTATTGTCCAAGTGTCGAGTATTGCTATAACCTATGACGAAACATAAAAACGTAATCATAAATACAATATAAGCCTAGGAATGTTTACGGCGTGTGTTGCCTTTCTAATATCATTCTCAATGGTCAAACGTAATACCAACGCACCCTTGTACTTAGTGCAACTGACAGTTTGCGGACATTATAATGAATGCCGCCCACGGCTCGGTCACTGTAACACATTACTACATTATATTTTAATAACTATTAACATATAAATTGTATCTGTAAATCAGAGCAGGGCGTTCGTAACTAATATTTCATAATTTGTTGACTTATAAACCTCATTAGAAGACCGCGGACTGACCCGGCGTAACAAACTAATTAATTTTCAAATTAATTGAGCGAAACCGAGAACCGGTTGTATGAATGAGTCGGTCCCATGTTGAAAGTTGGTCCCGCGACCTACGATCAGCTAGGCTGGCGTTATGTAGGATGCGGCAGATGCAGCCTGCGCGCGCCTGGAGTCGTGGCATTTACCGATCGTCGCTGACATTGTTATGTAAAACATCTCTGCAATCCTCTTCTATGCACATGTTATACCCACTCCAAACGTGTCATTCGCAAAGCTTCGATATAACATTTTCTGAATTCTTGGAAGCTTTTCCATCATCTTAGCGTTTTCCAACATTGGGTCTGCGATGTGGTGGGAATTTGAACCATTTTCTACAACTGAACTTATAGTTTGGACTTCCAAAACCTTGAAATTTATTCAATGGACTTTAAACTTTGACTTGCANTAATAACTATTAACATATAAATTGTATCTGTAAATCAGAGCAGGGCGTTCGTAACTAATATTTCATAATTTGTTGACTTATAAACCTCATTAGAAGACCGCGGACTGACCCGGCGTAACAAACTAATTAATTTTCAAATTAATTGAGCGAAACCGAGAACCGGTTGTATGAATGAGTCGGTCCCATGTTGAAAGTTGGTCCCGCGACCTACGATCAGCTAGGCTGGCGTTATGTAGGATGCGGCAGATGCAGCCTGCGCGCGCCTGGAGTCGTGGCATTTACCGATCGTCGCTGACATTGTTATGTAAAACATCTCCGCAATCCTCTTCTATGCACATGTTATACCCACTCCAAACGTGTCATTCGCAAAGCTCCGATATAACATTTTCTGAATTCTAGGAGGCTTTTCCATCAACTTTGCGTTTTCCAACATTGAGTCCGTGATGCGGTGGGATGAGCTTATTTGAACCATTTTCTACAAACTGAACTTGTAGTTAGACTTCCAAAACCTTGAAATTTATTCAATGGACTTTAAACTTTGACTTGCATACTCTTGAGGTAAAAAAGATCAGTTGGTACCTATATATAATATTTTTGCAATATCAGAATTGGATAACCGAACGATTTAATAATACTCGTGTTGAAGTCCTTGATCGTATTTTGTCGGCCTTTGGAATGCTTAGAGTTCAAAATACGTGCCAATTTACATAGAAATATATTCAGAAAATATCCTGCTCTGCATTAAATTGTTGTAAAAAGGTTTACAAATCACTCTGTGAGCACGTGTGCTGTGTTCCAACTAAACGTTCCCACTAATACTTACTCAACTTAGAATATATTATTATACCCATAGCTTTTATAACATATTCTGCATATTTTATAATAAATTGATAAGTTAATCCGTAAATAAAACTCATATTTACATAACTGTCGTAACACCCAAATAATAATTTCGAAAGGCAAGTGCCTTCCTTTTCAGAATCCATTGTTTCACAAACTTTCACGTTTGTNTAGCTTTTATAACATATTCTGCATATTTTATAATAAATTGATAAGTTAATCCGTAAATAAAACTTATATTTACATAACTGTCGTAACACCCAAATAATAATTTCGAAAGGCAAGTGCCTTCCTTTTCAGAATTCATTGTTTTACAAACTTTCACGTTTGCATTTGAAGTTAGCATGCAACATAACTGATTATAAATTGAAAATCCTCCAAAAACTTGAAGCGGAAAATATTATGTTCGGATAATTAAAACAAGGTTTAAGAATTAGTGTTTCTACATTTTGCAACGTCGGTAGGTAACTATTGATAATGAATGCAACCACTTCCACTTGCTGGCCTCAATTAATATAGATTATAATGTATTAAAATTCTGTATCAGTTTGATGCAGTTTCTACCCTTTTGAATAATTTTGGAGGCCTTTAATGTTTAGCAATCGATGTTCAGTAAGACAATGGCGGCCGTGGGTCGATGTGATGCACGTTCATTGTGCTGAAACATTGCACATCCCACATTCGGCACGTCCATAGATACAACAACTGCGGTCATAGACTATGTCTATAGGCATAACTCATAACTTCTATAAAACAAAGGAGTGACTGCATGTAGATGCGCTCAAAAATACCTAGCACTTACTCAATGCCGGCATTACCTACTGCGCACATAAGACATTTGCCAATAAAACAAAGTTGCTCAACCAGACGATTGACATTTGCCTATAAAACCGAGGAACTTGTAAGCTTTAAGTGTTTCACAGTATCTTCCCAGGCTGCATCCAGTGTTGCATAATTAAAAACTGAATGTTGTTCCTAATTCAGTGTTCACTGAAAGTGCTCGAACAGAAAGCTTTCGTAGCTTTCGGCACAACATGAGCTCGTTGCTCAACAGTTATGAAGCTGCGTTTCACTGTGAGAAGATTCGTGCGCCAAAGCTCTCATTGTTTCTCAATGTATCGCGCTCATGTAGATCCGCATCAAATCTATTGTAATCGTTAGTTTTAATCCAATTATAATTTTTGAGTGTTATTGTTATTCTAGTTTTCGAAATTCGTGGGAATAGTGGTGCAATCGTTTTTGGGTCACGAGAAGGTTAGACACGAAATTCCTGTAAAAAGTGCGTAATGCCGTCATGGCTGGGTGCAGAGCGTGGCGACGAGCGCGCCCGGGGGGCAGAGCATGGCCGGCTGCCGCATTGCACCGCGAGGTCAGCCTACTTTTTACCACTTCTGGTATCTGGCCGACTGACCTTGACGTGATTTGAGGTTAAATTTACACATTCGGAGTGGCCACACACGTGCGACATAGTAAATTACATTGCCTAGTATAGAAAGCTGCACTTTTTCCGACGTGACTCGAACTGCAATGATATGATTTCTACTCACAAGACAAATGACAAACAAAAGGCGAGGCGTCCTTTCACAAAATGCACAGGCACGTCTGTAGGCGCGGAATGAAACATTTGTGAAACAACAATAAAGTGATGATTGCTGAATTGCCGATGCGGCATCGTGTCGGCGCATATCATCTGCCGGACAATACGTGCCGTCGCTAGATCATCAATTACATAAAACAGAGAAAGCAAAGGGAAGCTGTTGTCGGAAGCGGATACGGAATTGAAGCGCGGTCCACGTGAGGCGACCCTGTGCGGGACCTGTCGTACAACAATCTATGTCGTGGAGCGACGCGTTGACCTCTGCGCGATGCGGCGCATGGGGCTCCGCGCCGCCGGGCGGTGTCGCCGCGCCGCGCCGCACGCGCGACATTCACCCAGCCTCGGCATGCCATACATCGTATTTGACATTTAACGCCATTGAACTATGCATGTCATAAGCACCCGCTACATACTCACAAAAACTAATTCTTTAACCTGTTGCTTGTCGAGCCCGAGTAAATGCTTAGCAACATAATATGCGGCCTTTTTGCAAGTAAGGACTCTGTGTCCGCCGAGACCTGTATCTGTTGATAATAATCNTTTAACCTGTTGCTTGTCGAGCCCGAGTAAATGCTTAGCAACATAATATGCGGCCTTTTTGCAATAAGGACTCTGTGTCCGCCGAGACCTGTATCTGTTGATAATAATTGAATAGGATGCTACAGTTGCCCCCTTGAACTTAAGATGGCCTGACCTTTCAGCGTGACCACTTTTTACTTGTTGAAATGTCATTTTCTATTACGTGATTCGCATACGTAACTCAATAGACAGGTATGTCCTATTAGAAGTTATGTAAAAATATGTTCACGACAATTATATCTACTATTAGTTACATAGATCGTGTATATTTCTGATATAAAGATTATTATTTACATAATGTTAGACGTCTCGTAACGTGTTGGTCTCAATTGAACGCGCAAGGACAAATTCCCCGTGCATGACACTAATGACATTATGGATTCGTGGAATCATTCGTCTTTCTTAAATTAATATTATAAATTGCAAATATCAAACAAGTACATTGAATAGCTGGTAGGTATACGCGTCTATAATAGAAATCCCTGACATTTTACATCTAGTAAAATATCTATGCAGAAAAGTCTCGACACTGTCGAACTAGCTTTATTTTTTTATTTATATTATTAACTGGATTTTAATTTACACTCGATTTAGCAATATGGATTTAAATAATGGCCGAAAATTATTATGATTTTTGCATATTAGGAGCCTAAGCTCGCTGTGTAGTGAGCACAGCATATGCATATGAGTATGTGCGTAATGCAGCAACCGATGGGCAGTTATAATTAGAACAGCGTAGAAACTGGTTAATTATTTCATATTTGCAGTGATTGTATCGTGAATAAGTGACGGAATATTAAGCAGTTCAATAAATATTAGTTAGCACACACCTACTGGCACAGAACTCGAAGCGATAGGTCTGCCTAGAATTTTAGTAAATGATCAGTTTGCGAACTAGATAACAACAAAGTCAGGGTTGTATTAATTTAGCCTGACAAGGCTGTCACTTGGAAGGGAATACAAGTAGCTCGAGGAGAATAAAATAAAATGTGTCTAGTTATGGCAAGTAAAGATGGAATGAAAATCGTTGAAAAGGGCTGGCCGGAATTAGATGCTACAACACACGTTTGGAGATGTGACCAGTAGTCAGATGTATAACACGATTTATTACTATACAACATCACTATCGTAATTTCAGCCATAGAACGTCCGCTGATGAACACAAGCCTCCCCCATTTTATTTCCAACAGGGCCAGTTTTAATCGGCCTGCTATCTAATCTTTGCCAGATCGTCCGTCCAAACCAAACTTTAGGATGAAAATACATAACTTAATCATCGTTAAATGAAAAATATTCAAATCTAGTACCTTCAAATCCAGAGCTAAAGGGCTCCAACACAAACCAATATTAATATGCATGGCAAATTCATCAAACGTCCCGATATTGTTGTACCGATTGCACTGAAGCGTCCACGACTGCAATCGATGCATGTCTCAGATGTTTCGACACGAATCGATACTTAGGACCAATATCGATTTACGTTACGAGTGTGATCAAAACATAAATTTTGTCTATTTAAAATCGATGTTCCTCGGAAAATCGAATCGGAATCGGAAAAAAACTGTTTATTGCGAAATATCATAGTTTATACAGTTACATTTGAATTGTAAGAAGTTTCGGTGTTAAACAAGGACATCAGAAATTACATTGTGGGATATTATAACCGCCAATCATAAGATCACGCCTCATATTGAATGTTAACTTAGGTAAAACATGAAAAAAACATTTTATATTTGAATTTCCCGCTTCTAGTGGTCGCATTCACCTTAAGAAGGAGATAAAAGATATTTTTATAAGTCTAGATTTCGCCACCGGTTTTACCCGCGTTCTATGAAAACTACATTGCGCTCCCGGTTAAGCCATCTATCTAAAACAAATTTTTTTTTCTCAAATCGAACGTTGTAAGAGGTTGCTGAAATTACGCGTTCAAGTAACAAGGAACAAACTCGTCAGCTTTAAAATATTTGTCTAGATCAGTTTATTATGTAATACACAGTGATTTAACAAAACAGATTTTCAAATGATCTCAAATATATGCAGAAATTCATACTAAAACGAGGTCATTATTGATTGATACTACCTTCAATATTTGCCTACATGATACGCGAATCAAGTGTAGTCACATAATATGTAACAAACTGGTTTATTGCACAAATATGAAACTGTTACAATCCTGCTCCACTGTTATACCATAACACCCTATAGAAAAATGTGGTCTATCAACGTGAATGTTGAAATATGAATAACTTAAGTATTTAAAGTATGGGCGGTATTAGGTATACAGTGACATAGAATTTGTGTTGCCTCGACTGTTTAGTGGAAACGCTAGATAGCATAACTAGGTTCTGTAATCTATACTTGATATTATAAAGCTGAAGAGTTTGTTTGTTTGAACGCGCTAATCTCAGGAAGTACTGGTCAGATTTGAAAAATTCTTTCAGTGTTAGATAGCCCATTTATCGAGGAAGGCTATAGGGTACTTTTTATCCGGGTGCGCGCAGTAGTTCCCACGGGAAAGCGGGTGAAACCGCTGGCGGAAGCTAGTTTAAAATATTTTTGTGGTTCTTGCCTAAGAATAGTACTTATCTACTTGATGAAAGTTGCACTTACACAGCGATATGATGCAGATCTAGGTAGGATATAAATTGTATTGACAAAGACTAGGTGTGGCTGTTATGCATACAACAATACAAAATGTGCCACACGCTTTAATTTACGTTCTTTCTATCTCTTTACTTTTTTTTTGTTGTTAGGTACTGTTGTTGTCGAAGGGACTTTTGTGGTATAATCTTCCTTAAAAATTATTATGTCTCTTACTGTAAAATTACTGAAAGGATTTTGATAAAACTTTACCCTAATATAGCTTGTAAATAAGTAAACCTACAAACGCGTAAGCTACTTTAATCAGTGTTCAAGAAGTCACTTCGTTGAGACGGAGGTGAAACCATGGGAAAGTTAAATAAAGCCTCAATGTCGACTGTGGTAATTCCAAAACTCCCCGTTTTTCAATCCATGGGAACGGGATGGGACCCCTCCTGTGAGTCACAGGAAATCATCCGAATGACCTCTCCCACTGTGGATGACATCGTGAGGGAGTGTCAGACTTTTACTGACTAGAACCTACCGTGTTCCTTCGGGAGCCCTTTGTGTGCCGGGGACAAGGTAACTCTTTCGAACAGCCCGCAGCCCCAGCAGTCCAAAACTGCTTTTCATTTACCACTATTAAAACACTCTTCTTGGTCCACATTCGCAGGAAAAAGACCAAAAACCGATTACAACAAATCTTCCACCTTTAATTAATCCCGATAAAATAAATAGGCTAAGAAACAACTGGTATAAGTATAAGGTTATAAGTGATTGATGTTTACATTTCAGGTTTATACTGGTAGCTTGCGTGGTGTGCTCGGCCCGCGGTCAGGACGAGGAGCGGCCAGCTGCGCCGTCGCGGGGCCTGCTGAAGCGGGGCTCGCTGGCTAAAGGCAAACCCACCACCACCACGACCACACCTGCTCCTCAGGTATATATGTATAACACCTATCTGTCGGTTGATTTGATTACTGGATATTGCAATTTGACATTATTGAAGAGCTCGTGGCTAAGTCAAAGCCGCGCGGATCGATCGAACATAAGGTTAAGCAATGCTTGACGTGGTCGGTCCGTGGATGGCTGACCATTTTGTCAAGTTCTTAACGAGTTCATCCGTGTTTCGGAAGGCACGATAAACTGGTGGGTCCCGGCTGTCATTAGATCTTTAGGAGTCGTTACGGCTAATAAGAAGCTAGAAAGTCTGCCAACCAGTCCTACTGAGGGGTGCCAGGCTGCCCGGGTAACGGGGTTGTGGAGGTCAGACAGGCAGTCGCTCCATGTTAAACACTGGTTCTCAGCTGCATCCGCTTAGATATGAAGCCGACCCCAAAATAATTGGGAAAAGGCTAGGCAGATGATGACGATGCAGTTGGACATTAGTGGTATGTATGGAACTAATGTCATAACCCTGGTACGCAAATGTACTTACCGATGTCCTTCAGACTGTATCGGTTATTGAAATTTCACATAATTTATATGGAGTTAATCCAAAAATCAACCTCTAAACGCAAAGCACAGATAGATAGATTATAGAAATCGGCCATTAATTATAGAAATCTACTGTAAGGGCTGATGCAATAGGAACGCGGATAAACATGAAAATACCTGTATGTGTGCTATGTAAAAACTTATTTTATTTTCAAACCTATTGCAAATTCTTCTTTAAATGCTTGCGAAGGTTTTTAGTCCAAAAATTTACATTGAAGCGCACTCCAGATACAGTAAGATAAATATAGGTACCTATCTGTTAAATAAATCTCCATAGCCTTTAAACGCTGTTTGTTAGTTAGATATTCTAGACATAAATGCGTCTGTGACCTAGTCAACACGGAAGAACCAATTCCCCACTTTAGCAACAAATAAAATAATAGTGCACAACGGACCGTTTGTTTCTGTAGCAGACTAAATGCACAAAATTAGCGATTACAAAATTTTCTATTTTGGCTAAAATGTTATTTGATTACCTGCCTGGCATGGCTCGCCGGTTTGCGGTTACACAAGAGCCACAACTCATACGCACACATGTAAAC
>NWSH02000323.1:17501337-17512597 GCA_002382865.2 Heliothis virescens | reverse complement strand
GACACCGACTTCTAGAGCCATGTGAAAAGTTTTATTTTTTTCCTTTTCAGTGTTTTTTTTTTCATACTCCTGAGCTTGTAGTGTGGCTAGTATATTTTACATCACGCTCAAATCAATAGGAACAGAGCAATGAAGGGAAATGTTGGGAAAAAGGGAGAAGTAACTCCCCGGGCTATTAGAATTTGGCATCAGACGTTTCAGATCTTTGATTATGACGAACCGTTGTCGCTGGCAAAAGCAACATGATCCGCGTACAAAGTCGCTGGCAGAAGCTAGTAGAAACTAAATGACATGGTTACCTGTCCAGAGTTCAATCCATCCNAGTATATTTTACATCACGCTCAAATCAATAGGAACAGAGCAATGAAGGGAAATGTTGGGAAAAAGGGAGAAGTAACTCCCCGGGCTATTAGAATTTGGCATCAGACGTTTCAGATCTTTGATTATGACGAACCGTTGTCGCTGGCAAAAGCAACATGATCCGCGTACAAAGTCGCTGGCAGAAGCTAGTAGAAACTAAATGACATAGTTACCTGTCCAGAGTTCAATCCATCCAGCAGATCACGCTCCTGGATAAGTCCTCCGCGTCCCACGTTAACGATCTTGATGCCTTTCTTGCACTGACCCAGGACTTTTGCATTGATGAAATCTGTGAACAACATATCGATATAGTTCTCGCTAAACTTTTAGGGCCGTTCCCAATAAGCTATCCATCTCTGGATTTGCTTACTAGAGATAGAATTTTGAGATTAGCCCCATACAAGTAATGTCAAATTCCTATCTTTTGTATGCAAATCCGGAGATAGACAGAATATTGAATTCCGCAGTTAGTCGTTACGGAACATTGCGCCAGTCGTTGGCAATGGGGCAGGCACCATTTGTTGGTACCGGTGGGTAATGGAATTTGCAGAAGGTTATTGGGTACAATTCAGTTCCTATTGACTTTTGGGAGAACAGTAACTGAACGTGTTATGGCTACGGGACTGTTCGAAAGAGTAACCGCGGCCCTGGTACACAAAGAGGGTTCCAGAAGAAACAGAGTTGGGTTTTAGTCAGTATAATATGAAACTGGTCCACAGAAGTCATCTAATGATTTCCCATCTCCGAAAAACAGATCACTTTGTACCTACATACGTATGTACCTATACTTAAACAAAATTTCAATCTCCTCCTGTTGTTTTTTTTTAATCTTCAAAAGATTTGTTATGTAGTAACGTTCTCACTCAAATAACATTATAAACGTTATTGATCTATTCGGGTAATCGATTGACCTGAACACCAGTGAACCTCATGTATATTCACACGGCATACAACGCGTTAGGTAAGACTGATTGTTTTACAAATACTTGTAGGTACAGACAACAGCGGGTCACGGTACCCGAATCTTTCAAATTTTACCAGTCAAACATTAACCTACCACCATTGTGATAAAGTTGAAAATCTATTGCAGAAATTTGACAGACTGTGGTAACTTGATGTGCTGTCGTCTGTACTAACCAATCATGATAATTATGACTAACCAATGAATAAGTTGCTTTAATTTCTTCGTAGGCCGATAATTTTAAAAATCTATAGATACTATTAATATAAAGCTTAAGAGTTTGTTTGAGGAACGAGCTAATCTTAGGAACTTGATGGTCCGCTTTGAAAATTATTTCAGTGATAGGTATCGAAGAAGGCTAGAAGCTATTTTTTATCCGGGTGCGCCGAGTAGTTCCCACGGGACGCGGGTGAAACCGATGTCGGAAGATCAATTGATAATTAAACTCTCTTTGGGATCCTAAAAGCGTTAAAAATCTAAATCCCAAAAAAACTTGAAGTCGTTTGCAATTCGTTATTATAAATTAGTTGTTCACTTGCAAATACAGTGTAATGCTCTTCAAATGCCCTTAATTAAAATCAATTCGGTACATCCGTAATTAACTGCACTAGCACTATCACACGGACGGCCCGATGGCTGGCAATTATTTTCAAAGCTAACTATAATCGTGAATCCAGTCAAATTAGTTACGGTTTGATATCAGTAAAACACCTATGATTTTGAGCCCAACCAACTATCACCCGACTAAAAGTTTGTAGTACCTACACTGCAAATCAAATAAAAAAATATATTTTGTTCCGATAAAACGTAGATAACTGCCAATGTATACTTACTCTTAGTAGATTCAATGAGAGGAGTGTGCAGAGTGATGTAATCTGCCAGCGGCCAGATCTGTTCCAGTTCCATCTTGGTGGCGTGGAAGCTGGCACACTGCTCCGCGGTCACGAACGGGTCGTACCCGATGATCTGTGTAACGCAGGTTCATGATAAGATTCCAAAAATAATAGAACAAAACTCGCATCAGCAGCAAACTAAATAAATAATTCCAATGATGAAATTCGCTTATTGCAAGCAAACGCCAAAGTTAAAGCAAGTTGTGCACAACTAGACTAAACAAAAGAAGAAAAAATGTTATCAGTAGGTTAAAAGCTAAAATTTGCATCAGACGCTATTACATCAGAACAATCGCAGGAATATTTCCATTAGGTAAAGTTCCCTCTTATCTTATCGGTCATTCACGAGTTGTGTCAGTAGATTTAAGTTTACGCTCATTTATGTCATCATCAGTTATTGTTAATCAATACATTTGATAGTCAAGTTCGTCATCAGTCGACACTTTGCAATTTCCTATACGATTTACTACATCTCCACAATCTGCACCATCTTTTGAAACATAAGAACATGCGGTTGACAACTGATGCTGGTTTCCTATGTTGTGGTTTGCTGTCAAAGTGACATTATTCACAATAAAAATGTCGCTTTGACGGCTAAACACGCCATAGAAATTTTGTGTTGAGGTTATTCGCTGATATCGCACAGACCTAGAGTAAGGAGAGTATACCTTCATGCCGAAGGCGTGCATGCGGACGGCGACTTCTCTGCCGACCCTGCCGAGGCCCAGGATGGCGAGAGTCTTGCCGTTGAGCTCCGTGCCGGTGTAGAGGGCGCGGTCCCACCTGCCAGCGCGCAGGGCTGCGGCAGCAGGCACCACATGCCGCGACAGGTTGAGGATCAGACTGCAGGTAAGCTCGCAAGCACTAAGGGCATTTGCTCCAGGAGCACTGTAACAAAGTTACGGACGTGGTGTTAAATGTCTGGCTTTTTCTTTCTCTCTCCTGTGCTGCTGATAAAATTCTTCCATCTTCCTAGCCATTAGATACTTTCATACCTTCCCTTTTTATCCAAACACCCTTTGAAACAATCATTATTTTCATTTTGAACACGCTCTTTTTAAATACCAAAAAAAGATAAAAAAAGCTTTTTAAGTTAAACGGCTTTATGGTAATAAATTGAACATATATGCATTGATTACACTAAAATAAAATCGTGGGGCACGTGCAATATTTTATAATCGTCAGTCGATTTTGATTTTATATACTGCACTGTATTCTGCTTAACAAGCCCTTTCATTTGATATCCATATTGATGGGATCATAAAAAAGTAAGTTGTCCACCATATTGTAGCGGCGGCCATCTTGGATTTTGATTTTGTATACTGCACTGTATTCTACTTAACAAGCCCTTTCATTTGATATACATGTTGATAGGATTAAAAAAAAGTAAGTGGTCCGCCATCTTGTAGTGGCGGCCATCTTGGATGCACAATATTTNAGGATCAGACTGCAGGTAAGCTCGCAAGCACTAAGGGCATTTGCTCCAGGAGCACTGTAACAAAAGTTACGAACGTGGTGTTAAATGTCTGGCTTTTTCTTTCTCCCTCCTGTGCTGCTGATAAAATGATTCTTCCATCTTCCTAGCCATTAGATACTTTCATACCTTCCCTTTTTATCCAAACACCCTTTGAAAATAATCATCATTTTCATTTTAAACACGCTCTCGTTAAATATCAAAAAAAGGTAAAAAAAACTTTTTATGTTAAACGGTTTTATAGTTAACAGAAAAATGTTGCAGATAAATGTACTAAAAGCTAAAAAATAAAAATAAAATAAATTAAACATATGCATTGATTACACTAAAATAAAATCGTGGAATATTTTATAATCGTCAGTCGATTTTGATTTTATATACTGCACTGTATTCTGCTTAACAAGCCCTTTCATTTGATATCCATATAGATGGGATCATAAAAAAGTAAGTTGTCCGCCATATTGTGGCGGCGGCCATCTTGGATTTTGATGTTATATACTGCACTGTATTCTACTTAACAAGCCCTTTCATTTGAAATACATGTTGATGGGATTAAAAAAAAGTAAGTGGTCCACCATCTTGTAGTGGCGGCCATCTTGGATGCACAATATTTTTGAATATACATAATTGTATTGTCACCAGAATCAAAGGCGTATACCAAATTTCAGATCAATCGGTTGACGGGAAGAGGGTGAAATTCACTTGCTAGATTTGACGCACCAACAACCAACAAAACCAAAAGGGGTGACCTAAACAAAACCGTTTAAAAAAGTTCCAGAACAAGCAACAAAATTATTAGAACAGTTATCATGGCAGATNTGGCGGCCATCTTGGATGCACAATATTATTGAATATACATAATTGTATTGTCACCAGAATCAAAAGCGTATACCAAATTTCAGATCAATCGGTTGACGGAAAGAGGGTGAAATTTCACTTGCTAGATTTGACGCACCAACAACCAACAAAACAAAAGGGGTGACCTAAATAAAACCGTTTAAAAAAGTTCCAGGACAAGCAACAAAATTATAAGAACAGTTACCATGGCAGACTTATGACGAAAATTAGTAATTGTGGGTACTTACTTGATGACGCCGACGCCTCTCTGGCCAGCAGTAGCGACGTCAATGTTGTCGACTCCTGCACCAGCTCTGCCGACCACCTTCAGGTTCTTGCCAGCCTCCAGCACCTCCTTGGTGACTTGGGACGCTGACCTCACCACTAACGCATCATATTTCTGTTGAAACAATTGAATAGGCTAGAATTTTTTTAGAAAGAGGGTAGGTGGGCACATGGTAATTGCGATCTAATAGGTTAAATTCTGACACGAGGAGGGAAAATAATTAATGCTTAATTTGCAGTTTACTTTAGTTCAATAAAATANTTATGACGAAAATTAGTAATTGTGGGTACTTACTTGATGACGCCGACGCCTCTCTGGCCAGCAGTAGCGACGTCAATGTTGTCGACTCCTGCACCAGCTCTGCCGACCACTTTCAGGTTCTTGCCAGCCTCCAGCACCTCCTTGGTGACTTGGGACGCTGACCTCACCACTAACGCATCAAATTTCTGTTGAAACAATTGAATAGGTTAGAATTTTTTTTTAGAATGAGGGTAGGTGGGCACATGGTAATTGCGATCTATTAAGTTATATTTANGTCAATGTTGTCGACTCCTGCACCAGCTCTGCCGACCACCTTCAGGTTCTTGCCAGCCTCCAGCACCTCCTTGGTGACTTGGGACGCTGACCTCACCACTAACGCATCATATTTCTGTTGAAACAATTGAATAGGCTAGAATTTTTTTAGAAAGAGGGTAGGTGGGCACATGGTAATTGCGATCTAATAGGTTAAATTCTGACACGAGGAGGGAAAATAATTAATGCTTAATTTGCAGTTTACTTTAGTTCAATAAAATATGCCCATGAACTAAATAAGAACTATAAAAACTGTAATTATAAGGGCCATTGTTCAGAAGGAAAAAAAAATGGCGTTATAAAATTATCGCGACATTGGTAAATGTATAGAAATAAATGAGATTTCAATAACAATCAGATGATATTTTTACACTCGACACCAAACAAAATACTCGAAAGATAAAAATTGTTCCGATGATACGCAAAGTGCAACAACCGCCACGTGAGACAAAGATGAACGATAAGGAGTCGGCTATGTTATTGATGCGTCTGTAGCGAGATCTTACCGGTATTTCTTGAAGAAGTTCCTCCTTGCTGATCTTAGCCTTGTTGGTCACACTAATTCCGTGTGAGTTGAGGATCTCCGTGCAGTTGGCACCGACGCCATCAACCACCAATACTGACTTGATTTGCAAAACCATGCTGCTACTGAGAAAAAGGAATAAAATTATTTAAATTCTACATGATCCTACATACCATGCGGTAAGTCGTCTGCAGAACGATGTACCGTGCATGAATATTTGTGCTGTTGCGAATAAAAGAAGGACTCCAACCGGTTTCTTTGCTAAAACAGTCTACCCACAATACGAGTTTGTATTGGAGTTATCAAGCCAATGTAAAATTAAAGGTATAAAATTACTACACGCTGATATAGGAGTATAATAAACGAAATAAATAATTGAGCCGCGAAGTTTTTATCAGAGTAATAAAAATTAGATTCGGCCTAGTAACATACTTCACTTGCGTTGAATGTCGTATCTTATTCATCATTCATGATTTGAATTAATTATTTCTATAAATAGATTTTTTAATGTTTAAATGACAAAAGGGTTATTATTACTCACGTTTAAGGGTTCTGTATTGTTGAGCGGCTGGACAAGTACTGCGGGACAAATAAAAATGTCCCGAGCACTCGGAGCGGCGTGGCGCCCGGCCGCCACTTATCTTCGTTAGTGCCCAATGAGCGAACGTTGTCCCCGTCTGCTCTGGCCTTATGTAGTCAGTGTTTGCACACGTAGAACTCAATTCTACCACACGAATTCCGATTCACGCCATGTAAATCTCGGTGTGCACTCCGAAATGTAGCAGTCCCATTTTTAGGCCCGTGTGTATTACGATAAAGACTGTTATTTACTGATTTAGTTAGGAAGGTCTAAAATAGGAACATGATAAGATTTCTCACTATCTCTAAGGAAAAATATGAGTGTGTCATCATTATGGTTTTCTTTGGCAGTATGTTTGAACAATCGGTAATGTTGTTTGTCTGTCAGCCTATAGTTGTGCGCTGTGATGTCAGAGGAGGTCGGTATTGCGTCTCGTGCGCCTTTGTTTGCGTAAACATGTTTATCGCATTCAAGTTCACTTTCGATTACTCATTATTTCATAATACGATAATGTAGTCTATCTGAAATTGAAAGGAGTATTGAGTTATCTATCTGAGTAGGTTCCTAATAATTTTTTTGATGTTCGGTATTTTACGAAGCTGGAATATTTTTTATAATAATATTCTGTATGGCAATATTACTAGGTACATACTCTTAGCAAGTCGACAGTAACCTTTAATGCAAACAGGAACCATCCCACATATTTTGTTCAATAGAATCCAATCGATTAATCGAATTACACAAAGAATAATCAAACCTAAACGAACTATTCACAAAAGTCAATTTGAAATAAAAAACGTTTCTTGCTCTGGTCCTAGAGGAAACTTACTTCACTCACACCGAGTGAGTTTTTCTTTCAAAACATTTCACACACAAACACATACTTTCTTTGGTCTTCCTCTTGCTCTCCATTCATCAATATTCACACTCATCACTTTCTTAACTACGCGCGTGTCATTCATCCTCATATGTCCACACCAATGCAGACGAGTCCTTTCCAATCTTTCTCAAACCAAGCACCACTCTCAAACGTCCTTTTATTGACATATTCCTTACTTTATCCATTCTTGTCCCTTCACATATCCTTCTTAACATCCTCATCGCCGCCACATGCAATCTTCTTTCATCCATTTACTTCACAGCCTCAAAGATTTAATCACGGACTTGCATATTTGCCTTTCTAAGGGTCGTAAGAAGGGGGTGACTCGTAAGTTGTTCTAGAGTCCTGTCGCCATTTTATTCTTCAAGCGCTGATCCAATCCCTAACTTCATTTTTAAACTAACTTCTACCAGCGGTTTCACCCATGTCCCGTGGGAACTACTCGGCGCACCCAGATAAAAAGTAGCTTCTAGCCTTCCTCGGTTAATGGGCTATCTAACACTGAAAGAATTTTTCAAATCGGACCAGGTTCCAGAGTTTAGTGCGTTCAAACAAATAAACAAACTTTCAGCTTTATAATATTAAGACATCAATAGAATCTTAAATAAATTTTACCTCCATAATAAAACCAACCCACAATTATTCTTTTTTACAAGACCAATCAGTTTTTTGATGTAGCTACCTAACGAAAATTGATATTTCTATTAATCGAATCGAAAATCGAAGGTTTTCAATTTATCACATACGCCTAACAACATTTTTCTCTTTACAAAATTCTCAGTTTCTCGAAATTGTTCTGTGGGTTGATTCTTGCTTGCGTAAATGGGTCCAATCCAGAAAGCTATTTACCAATATTTTAATCAAACACAATAAGCATCAATACAGGTCCTGAATGATAAAAAAACAATAAATACGAATTGACAATTGACAATCGTTCACTAAATTCATTTGACATTGAAAGGTCAGTATTTACTGCATGAGTAGATTACCCCCCTAGTAGGTAGGTGTCGCGTATAATGTTTGACAGCAAAAGATAAACCTGTGTTGCTCTGCGATAAATAGATAGCATTTTGGTAAAATTTTATAATTTAATCAAAGAATTCTTTTCATGAAGATAAATGTTCTAGCAAAAAATGGAATGTATTTATATAAATTTCTCATAACGTGAATGTTTGGATATTTGATACCCCTTCACACAAAATCTACAACATACACTACAAAGTCCCTTATTTTGCTGACCAAATTTTCCAGCTTTATAATATTATACAGATCCACACCAGAACAACAACTTACTTCTTTTGTTGCAAGGAACAGGTAACCTCAACCCACAGCTGAAACCACAGGGACAGCTATACCTAAAATTATCACTACATAGTACAGACGACTGCACATCAATTTACCAATCTGTCAAATTTCTGCAATAGATTTTCTACCTTATCGCAATGGCGGTAGGTTAATATTTGATTACTAAAATTTGACAGATTCGGATACGTTGACCTGCGGTCGTCTATATAAAATAAAGTAGCTTTCTCTGTCCCTATGTATGCTTAAATCTTTTAAACTGTGCAACGGATTATGATGCAGTTTTTTAAATAGATAGAGTGATTGAAGAGGAAGGTTTATAAGTATAATACCATCCATTAAATAGTGGAGAAATACTGTTATTTTGCATTGCACCCGTGTGAAGCCGGGGCGGGTCGCTAGTAAGATCACATGCTAAAAGACAAAATGGCGAAGGAACTCCCTAGTTACGACAATTTCATTAAACATATAATAATTATCAAGTGTCATTGACGTCAGGCAAAGATACATATACCTATCTGATATACATGTAGAATAAAATAGATATCATTATAGTGGAAGATAATAAAAAACTCCTGTTTTTATAGGTTAGTATTATATAATTCACTTTTCTGTCCCAAAAAATAGGTATAAGGAGTTCCAGTCCTCGATGAGCAATATTATTTTTGACGGTCAAGGATAACCAAAATGCATAGCATATAACCATGAATTCCCTTAGCATAAAAGCAAACACATTTGTAAAATAATAGGTTTGTTTGTATATCACTAGAGGACAACATAGGTCATGCAAATTTTCGCTATCTGATCTCGCAAAGAGAAGGTTTTAACCTTGAGGTAACCAATGATACTGAGACTGGTTCAAACCTATTAGATTCCATGGCAGTGTCAGTTTAATTTTTTATTTATTTGTCAAGGGCTATAATAATAACCCTTGACAAATAGGTAATAAGAGTAATAGGTTTATAATTCCAAGTACAGTTAAACCAACATAGATAAAAATGGATTCTGGTAAAATTATGTGGGTACCTGGGTAAATTTGAACATTATTATCTATTCTAGCTGCTATTATTGGGAAGTGGCAATATTATGATAATCAACTTTTATTGAGCTGGGAAATCATCAGATGACTCCTCCCACAGTACTTGCACCGAGAGGTAGTGATAGACTTTGACTAACTAAATCCTATCTTTTTTCTTTAATTCCGTATAGTCCATCACGCAGTAACTTTCTCATACGATCCTGCAGAGACGGATGGCTAAGACCCTAAATGGCCACACCCAAGTTTCTCCCTTTGTTGTGGAACCTAAGGTTGAATTTGGATTGAACCCTTGGGACAATGTTTATGAAAGTAAATTGAATTGACAATTTCGAGGTGGTGTTCCTCACTTCAGGTGACCAGACCATCAAGGACAGTAAAATAAAACTCAAACATCCAACGTTATAATCTTAATTATTAATTTTATTATCACACTTACGAAAGATACAAAAACATATCACGATGGCACTAGCAGTCAGTGCTTCAGCAGACGTGTGCAGTTCCAGACGGCGGTGACGGCATCTCGCGACACTATTGCCAGCAGAACCGACGTCACCGACCATCCATCAATAAATACACAAAATAAAGATGCTCGGTGAATTTACAATTAAAAATATTTTTTGTGTGGCTTCAAGACAAAAACATGATAATAATACAATATTCAGATAGGCATCAATAGTTAAAAACTTATCTAAAATTGTTTGGTGTACACAATGTCGTGTTGCACCTAAGGACGGTAATCTCATTTTGGTTCAACTAACGTGACCGTCATAATTATTAAGAAATAATTTCTAAGAAAAGAAAACTTAGAAGTTAAACTTTTTGATATCGAAAACACTATTAATATAGATGGTAAAGTGATATTGATTTGGTTTATACTGAATTTTACGGACGATTTCCTTATACATGAAATCCCGGGCTTACTCGTAACAATATCTACTACTAATATGTACATAACACTTGTAAAATAAAAGGGATAGTACTAAGAAGAGGCACCCACAGGCACGTTTCTAGACAAGACAAAATATTAGAAACTTATTACTATTTATAGACACATTACAACTACTTATAGTAGAAAAACATTGATATTAGGCAGATAGTACGNTTTTTGTGTGGCTTCAAGACAAAAACATGATAATAATACAATATTCAGATAGGCATCAATAGTTAAAAACTTATCTAAAATTGTTTGGTGTACACAATTATCCGTGTTGCACCTAAGGACGGTAATCTCATTTTGGTTCAACTAACGTGACCGTCATAATTATTAAGAAATAATTTCTAAGAAAAGAAAACTTAGAAGTTAAACTTTTTGATATCGAAAACACTATTAATATAGATGGTAAAGTGATATTGATTTGGTTTATACTGAATTTTACGGACGATTTCCTTATACATGAAATCCCGGGCTTACTCGTAACAATATCTACTACTAATATGTACATAACACTTGTAAAATAAAAGGGATAGTACTAAGAAGAGGCACCCACAGGCACGTTTCTAGACAAGACAAAATATTAGAAACTTATTACTATTTATAGACACATTACAACTA
>NWSH02000323.1:17467661-17477768 GCA_002382865.2 Heliothis virescens | reverse complement strand
ATCTTGTTCCTATAAATACATATTTGGATTTTGTACAGAACTTGGTACTCATTTAGATCTCCATTCTTTTTGCGGCGAAGCCTACAACCAAGCATAGGTTTTGTATTGAACTTGGCTTTCCTTTTTTACATTTATGTTTTTGGTTAAGTTGATACAATAATGTACACGTAAATAATTTCTTTCGTATATGCAAGTATATTTCACGTGTCTAGAACACATCTTTCGTACAGCATTTTCAACCGTCTTCATAACAGAAAAGAGCAACAAACAGTAATAGGCGAAGTAAGACTTTCGAAGCTTTTGTAAGTTTAAAATTTAGAAGTTCGTACAGAAAAAAAATACATTTGTTTAAAAAAACTAGAAACGCCTTGGTGTAAAAATACAGCAACACTGAGTGGTTAATTAAATCATTGAATAAATAAAGAATGTAATTAAAATACCAATATTCCTGATAAATACTTTATTTTTAACATTTTGACATATGCACAAATAAAAAAAAATATAAACAGTCATGTTGCCTCGTATTAAAAGTATGTCGAAAGGTGTCGCATGCCTTTTTAATCGATTAAAAATATCAAGTACCTTACAATTTTAATACATATACACAGTATGCAAACACTTGTTTCCTATATTTATATAAATTAGTTACATATTCGCTAGATAGACATATTGTTTAGACATTTGATACTGAATATATATCACTCATGTTTCACGAGAAATACTTTTACTATATAAATAAATAATATATTATAGCCCAAGTTCACCGACAATATAAAACGTCAGTTATCTCAAAACAACTGTTAACTATGAAGTTGGGCCTTAGTCTCATATAAAATCAGGTAAATTGTAGTTGACAAGTCAAACCTTCGTTTATATTATCTTAACAAATTATAGATTAAGTAGAAAACAGCTAGAAGTAGTTTTGCGTGGAATGAACATACATTCATAATATATTTATATCATATACATATATACTACACTATTAGATACTCGCACCATTTTATAGTGTTCACGATTTTTGAACTTTTATATTATCCATCTATACTAATATTATAAAGAGGAAAACTTTGTTTGTTTGTTTGGTTGTAATGAATAGGCTCAAAAACTACTGGACCGATTTTAAAAATTCTTTCACCATTCGAAAGCTACATTATCCACGAGTGACATAGGCTATATTTTATCCGGGTACGGGCAGTAATTCCCACGGGATGCGAGTGAAACCGCGGGAAAACGGCTAGNTTTAAAAATTCTTTCACCATTCGAAAGCTACATTATCCACGAGTGACATAGGCTATATTTTATCCGAGTACGGTCAGTAATTCCCGCGGGATGCGAGTGAAATCGCGGGAAAACGGCTAGTAATCTAATATATGTAGTTGATTCAAATTGCAGCCAATGAATATAAATATTTTTAAAATTTGAATATGTCATTACATCAACATGTACCTAATCATTAAAATATAAAGTTAAATGATATATGTATTTTAATAATTGAAGAGTACCTAGTTAATAATTACATTATAGTATGGTTATATTTATTCATATGCCAATTGAATGCTTTCACAGGAATTTTGTGTCTGTTGTAGTTAACACTTCTAAAAAATAGTACAATATTTGCCTATGGTCAGAAAGAAATCCCTTAGAAACAACAACTCGCATAAATTATTACAAATTATTCTGAATCTAATTGTTATTGTTTCATATATGTATAATATGATTAGTTTATTTATATTGTTATGGTAAACTGCTTTATATATATCGAAATAATTGGTCTTTCTGCGCCCATTTATGTTTCACGGTAGTGGCCACATTGAATCATAAAGTTTACATTAAAATATATTATATTACACTCTAATTATTTCGTGTTGTTTGTTAATCGTACATGGATATCTAATTATCTTATGTATGCCATGGCTTCAATGGGAGTTAGGGTTGTGTATATAGATTACAATACTGAAGAAACTTCGTCCACCGGAACAATCAATTATTTGATATTAGCTGACCAGGTAAACTTCGTATCACTTACGTTTAATTTTTTTTTATAATCATATTTTCTCATCGTTTAAACCTTCCCTCGATTTGTACAAACATTTTAGAACCCAAATAAGCCCGATTAGTCCCGCCATTCTTGAGTTTTAGTGAGACTGACGAACAGCAATTGATTTTTATACATATAGATAAATAAATAATAAAGTTCACCAATTTGCTGTATTCTTTGATAAGAATTGCAACGGTGCGTGGTGTTTTGCGAAATTTGAATGAAAATAAATCGATTCGAACTTATAGGTACTCACATTTTTGCATGAAAAAAATGAAATATTCTCAATAAGTTATCTATATTAATGTAATCTATATACACAATGCTATCTCCCATTGTAGTTGTGGCAGATATTTTATCATCTTATATACATATACTATAAAATATACAGTGTTAAAGTACAACTTATGAAGTGGCTTATATTCGACGGCTTTTCGTCGAATGGCCGCCATTTTCCTCGCGTTTTACCTACTGTTGCATATTCAATTTGGTACAGAGAACACCAAAAGTAAATAAAAATAGTGTGACTTCAAAGTAATATTGAACAAAATCACTGTTTTAATATGCTTCCAAATCTCATGTATGTCTTAGATCTATAGTGAAATGCACTAATACAAGTTTAAATGATAACAATTTTATAACGTTTGCATAACTATACATCGAGCACCGTTTATTAAAATTTTGCATTTATTACATACACTTATATGCACTTTACATGTTAGTCACTTGTACTCTTCTGTGATAGGTTTATTAATAATGATGGTTGTATATCGGCAACCCGTTAAAGTTTTTGTCTTCTTCTTATCGAGTGAGCTGCATACCTGCACCTGATAAGCCCTAGTGTCAGAGTATTCTCAAATCCGACTGTCGGCCTCTGACGTGGAATTATAACTACGACTGCTACTGAGTAACAATCGAGGACGCCGGCTTTACGTGCCCTCCCAGGCACAGGGGTGTAACACCGCCAACTTCCAAACTCTAGGCTATTTTGTGAAAGCTTCTAAAACCACAAAGCGATTTCTGCCTGACCTGGGAAACGTACCCGAGACCCGTGACACGGCAGTCGCGCTATGCGACCCTTAGACCAACGAGGCAATTAAAGTTTTTGTAACCAAATTACTGTTACCGACCACGGAAGAAACTACTTTCTGTACCTTGGATCTCCCGGTACTACGTTACCTGCCCACCAATTTTTTGACGAATGGGTCAGTCGTCTTCCATTTGCCTTTACAATATCAGTAAGGTACATTATTATGAGCCGTTTAAAAATCAATGCCACTTTTCGTTGTAATTTTACAACTCAAGAACGGGCTCACCTATCCAAAGCAAATGTTTAGGCCTTGTTCGGACTATTTAGTAGATGGTTTCTGTGAAGTTTGCATCAAATCGGTCGAGCGGTTCTTCACTTATCACATTTTTTGTACTTTAAGGCGGAACAAAGTTCGTAGGGTCAGCTAGTTGTATATAATTGTAACGGGTTGCCAGTATATTATAACTGTGTTTGCTTACATAATATGCATATTGTTATCGGTAATAATTAAAACGGTATTTAGATGGCTTGAACGTCCAACACTTTCCATTCTGCCTACAAGCCTTGCGATACGAAACAAAGGTCAAAGTTAAACCTTCCATTTTAAACTTTTTACGCGTAACATTACTCTCCGATAGCTGTAGATTTATAAAGTTATTAAACTTTTTTACTGAACTAAAGATAGTTTAAAAATATGTTAACATTGCAAAGTTATTTGTTATAGTAAATTGTAGCAGTCTTAAGTTATCAGCTTTTAGACGATCGTGATAATTTGTAAATATTAAATTAGGTGTATGTTTTGCGACGTCATTAGCAGTGTCATATTCGAATTCGAGTAAAGGTGCAGAGGCCAGCACATCAACTTACCGCAATCTGTAAATTTCCAACCTAAGCACGATAATGAAAGGTTTTAAGCTCGATTGGAAAAAATTGACAGATTTTGTTAGGTTGACCTGCCGTCGTCTGTACGTCACCTATTAAAAGGCGGTTTAAAAGGTAGTGTTTTAAACTAAAACGGTGTTATTACACAAAAGTTAAACAGATGTTGGACACGTGTTCAAGAAAATGTGTTCGAATTTTGTTTAAACACGCATTAAACGTCTGTTTAACTTTCTTGTAATAACACTAACGCCCAAGTACACGAACAACATAACCGTCAATTTTCTTAAAACAATTGTTTACTACAAATTTTCAGTTACAATTTTTAAACAGTTGTTTAAAGAAAAACAGACGTTTAACTTGGGTTTAAAAGATTTATTCTAATGTTCGGAGGTGATACTGTGAGTGACGTTACGACAGCCGGCAACGAAATGTATAATCACATTGGACTTGACTTTAGACCGATTTCATAAAATTACGCATGGTCCGAAGAGATCAGAGTGGCTTTGAATTTTTCGAAAATGGCAATAGACATTATCCAATATTAATTAGAATTTTAATCTAAATTACTGCCACTGTCTTGTGATTTATAAAAATCAATATGTAACTAACATTTAGTTCCCAACAACATTGTATGTAATTCCCGATCGAAACTAAAATATTCTCCAATGAAAGGTATACATTTTTGAGGCCTTGCTCTACATATATTTTTAATTGGACTGTATAATTTTTATAATAATCTTAGTTTATTTTCTGATATTGTAAAAGCTGTATAAAATAGAATTGCTGTCTAAGAAATGTATAATATTTTTCATACAAATTGCTTATTTTCCTAAAAACAATTACTTTTAATTAATAACATTTTATGCCTACGGGACAGAATAATATAGGTACTTTTTTATTGTAAATAATTATCGACATTGTATCATATTAAAAAAAAACTGACTATAAAAAATATGTATAAATAATTGATCTTAACTCGCCGAAGTAATATGCAAGTCATACTTTTTGGCGGTTAATTTTGTAAGGAAACTCGATCAAAAAAAAATAACAAAAAAAACGCATATTTTGTATTTTTTCTGGGAATTGTACTAAGATATAACTTACATAGTTGATTGAATGCGTTGGGTGCACTTCACAAATTATTTATATTGTGTTTTTGGGGCGAACCAGTGGTACTGTATCATAGGGTTGCTGCGAGACGTTTCTACTTGATATTTACGTCTAACCTCACCGACAACATAATCATCAGTTTATCTTAAAACAATCGTTTACTTTGCATTTTCACGTATAATTTTCAAAGTTAACAGTTGTCCTAAGTTATGGTCCTAGGTTATGGGTGAAAATGGGCCTTGGTTGTACATAATATGAGCATATAGGGAAAGTTCCCATGTTCATAATGCAGCAATCACATGAAACGGTCAAGCTACACACTGTGATACATTTAAGTTCATAGATTTACTGAAATCGACGCCATTTTTATTCGACTACATATAAATTCATGACTATCAGTAAATACTCATACGCTCAATTTTTGACGAATTGTTGCACATCTTTTATTTGTGTGTATATAAAGCAAGGCACGGCTTCTGAAAATTAAGACTTAACATTTTAAATTACGGATCTTGATCTACTGCTTATTTGTAAATAGATACAACGATGATATTTTAATAGGAATGTATGTGGAATTCTAACGGGCAGTTGCAGAGAGGCCGATAAAGTTCTATCAGATAGCTATCTAACAGATAACATAGAAATGTTTTTAATTTTGACTACTTTTCTACGGCATTGTCTGTCAGATATTATCTACAATTTTATCTAGAAACTCTGAAGTTGGATTTAATAGTTTTTTTATACTGTAATTCATAAATTTCACTCAAATTGTGTATATATAGCTGATGTGATGTTGGCTTGTTTATAAAGGGTTATCGATATGAATTGCAGTTCTGTGATAGATTTAAATCGGGATATTGACAAATTGCTGTTTGTATCTTGTTTCTTATTTTTTGTATCTATTGGTGATTGAAGGGACTTTGCGTGGATGGTATGGAAAATAAGAGATTTTTGCTTTCAAAATTGGAAAAATGTCATTTTGAGTACAATTGATTTTGTTTAAAATATTTCAAATTTTCTTTATGCTGCGCAAAACCCTAATTTAATCCTAATTTAAACGGAAACTTTTCAGCCGCCTAAATAATAGCCTAAAAAAGGTATTGTAAACATATTCAGTGCCATTTCCCGCAGTATGCCAGCGATGTGCCGTAAGAAAAAATGGCACCAAATGTATTTATACAATGCCTTTTTAGGCGCCATCATTTAGACACAAGTTCACGTTCAGGATAAACGTCCGTTTTTCTTGAAAGAACTATTTACTATGATATTTCAATTCTAAAAGTAAACGGTTGATTTAGGACATACCATCGTTTATGTTGTCTTTAACTTAGGCGGCTGGAAATAATCTTAATCTAATAAATCTTACCTTAGTGATTTTTGCTTTCAGTTTTACAGTTATATATTCTAAGTTTTTAATGCAACTGGCTTAAAACTTCCATATATGCTAGGTTGCTCGATTTAACTTTAACCTTAACCATCAGTGAAATGGCCGCCCATTGGTCAAATGGCCGGTTTGACAGCTGAGTGACTAATGGGCGGCCATTTCACGGCTGGTGAAGGTTGGGTTAAAGTTAAATTGAGCAACCCACCCTAAGAGACATATACAATTTTTTTAGTCCCAATAATCAATATCACTGTTGTATATATAATTATAGATCCCTGCCTTGCTGTTAGTCTTTTGAATCTACATGTGGTGTACAAGTATAAATTTCTTAGTCGTTAGTCTTGTAATGTGTTCAATTTAGAGTATAGTGCCGTCATGTCAGTGGACCGAAGGATAATATAACATCAAAAACCTTCTCCTTTTGTAACTATAGGTCCGGCAACATGATATAGGCACTCTTGGGCTCAGGTGGTCGATTTAACTTTACCTTAGCCAGCCGTTGAGTGACCACCTATTGGTCAACTTTGCAATTTGACAGCTGTGTAACCAATAGGCGGCCATTTTGCGGAAGGTTAGGGTTAGGTTATAGTTAAAGTTAAATCGAGCAACCCGGTCTAAATATACCTTTCCAAGTTATTCACATCTTTTTGTATTGGAACGTCGCGTCGATATTAGCCGCCGATCCGTCGTTAGTTAAACAAATAACCAAATTTGTAAATATTTAGTTCAATTTATTAACCATAAGAATATTGTGATAAATAATTATATATTTTCGTCAACTCGTCTCGTAACATGTCTAGATAGTAATATAATGTGTACGTTAATATTAATTATTTGTAACATGAATGAATGATATCTGAGCATGAATATTTCAGTACCAATGTTCGCTATTTTCATTATGCGCATTGTAAATAAAAATATAAAATTATATTTTCTTGTTTTATTCATAAACCTTTTACATATCGATAAATTAGCTAAATGGCTAGTTAGACTTATTTAATGAAGGATATTATTATTATAAAAGTACCCATAAAACAAGTAGAGGACTTTCTCATTAGGAATATAAATTGTGCGAATAAATAACGTAATCATACTTATATATAAGACACACGCACACACAGAATTCAGTAAAGTTTGGGAAGTCNATTGCTATTGATAAATTGCTAGTTAGACTTAGTTAATGAAGGGTAGGTATTAGCCAAGTCCACATAATTTTGAAATAAGTAGAGGACTTTTTCATTATGAATATAAAATGCGTTCGTTACGAAATGATACTTAGAATTCAGTAAAGTTTGGGGAGTCCCAAAATGCTTTCAGTCTGTTTTTTAAAATTACCTACTGAATAAGTAAGGTACTGTAGGTCCTTTTAAAACTCCAATATATCTATTGTCAAGCCCGGCTTACAAAGTACTGTTTCCTAAAGAAATAAGTGTATATATAGCAGGTTCGGATGTCATGAACCCACTAATTGTCCACAAAGAAGACACAATAGTTACCTAAACAATGGAATCACATATGATTCTTGGGACAGACTGTTAAAAATAAAATAATTTATTTTCACATCAATTAATTACCACAGAAAGAACGACAGACACAATTAATCTAGAAATGAAGTAAACAAGCTAAATCAGGTGTGACGAAATTCTACGGATAGACAGCTGCATTATTATGAAATGTTGCATACATAATTGCAATCCTCAAAGGTTATATATATTTCACGTTATTTGGAAGAGTAATAAACATGCATCCTTACAAGATTTAGCGTTTATAATATTGAAACAATTTTTTTTACTTTAAAACAATAAGGGTCCGTTCAGACACGGCGGGAACCGCGCGATTTCCACGCGATTCTGAAATCGCGCAGGTCGTATTCGTATTTGTATGAGTTATTAAGTAATCGTTCAGCGCGGTTCCCGCCGTGTCTTGAATTGTCTGAAAATACGGTCTGACGCCCAATTTCTCCGTAATCAAGAAAGTCAGTTTTCTTGGAACAATTGTTTACAATGAATTTTTCGTTCAAGTTTCAAAGTAAACAGTTTTATAAGAAAATAGACTTAGTTATTAGTAGTGTCCGACCGAAGCTTCGGCTTCGGCTTCGGCTTCGGCTTCGGCTTCGGCCACCTTCGGCCAAAAAAACCACCTTCGGCCAAACCTTCGGCTTCGGCCAAAAATGTGGCCGAAGCCGAAGGTTTGGCCGAAGGTCCGAGCAACCGTCGAGATTGAACGAATTGTTACGAAAGAATGAGTGAGAGAGCGACGGACCGGTTGTGTTTGCAGAGGCCGCGGGGCATGCGCGTCAAAACAAGTTCGTACGTGTATTTTAGACAATATAAACCTTCAATATTGAAGTTTTGAAATGATTTTAATATTAATTGTAGCTTGTAGACAATATTGAACAAAATTAATAACAGAGAGATAATAAATTACTAGCTTCTGCCCGCGACTTCGTACGCGGATCATGTCGCTTATGCCAGCAACAACGGGGTCGTCAAAATCAGATCTTTGATGTCGAATTCTAAGACCGGGGTAGCGACGGAATACGCGAGGTGTTCCAGATCTTGAAATTAAATATCTCAGGGGAAAATGTTCATCACGTGGATAAATTTTTACAATAGCACCATTCTTGTATCTCTCTATTGTTTTGTTGGCTTTATAGTTTAGTGTTGCGGTTCTGCATCAGGTAAATACTTCAAAAACATAGGACTTCCATACAAACTACCAACCCCCGTTTTACTCCCCTAGGGGTGCCTATATTTTCGTAAAATCCGTGCTTAGATAATGCTTATACCCTATAAGTAACCTATCTGCTTTTCATATCTCTTTACTTCAATAACATAAAATTTCAATAGAAACTCTCAACCCCCGTTTTCACCCCTAGCGGCGGATTTTCGTAAAATCCATTTTAAGGTAATGTCTATACCCTATAACGAACCTATCTACTAAATTACAAACATAGTACTTCCATACAAACTCCCAACCCCCATTTTACACCCCTAGGGGTGGATTTTCGTAAAATGCGATGATCTTAGGCAATGGGTGTAAACATTGCTACTACTATAAGAAACCTATTTTCCAAATTTCATGTCTCTTTCTTCAAAAATCATCATCATTTCTTCATCATCATCATTATTACCCCAATAGGGGTGGAATTTCAAAAAATTGTGAAACACGTGTTTACTTATTTATTTCAAGGAGTAACTTCACTAAGTTTTATGTCGAAATTGGTAATTTATTATTCATTCGCCGTACAAAGTTTCAACCCCTATTTCAACCCCTTATGACACGAATTTCGAAAAATCCTTTCTTATCTTGCGTGAGAGTCTTAATATGAACCTCTGTAATTTCAGTTTCAGCTTTATAGGTTTACGGGTTTACAAATTGTCAACCCCATTTTAACCGTCAACTCCATTTTAACCCTTTAAAGGATGTATTTCGAAAAATTGAGAAACAAGTCTTTACTTATTTATTTCAAGGAGTAACATCATGAAGTTTCATGTCGAAATTCGTAATTAATATTCATTCCCCATACAAAGTTTCAGCCCCTGTTTCAACCCCCTAGGACACGAATTTCAAAAAATTCTTTCTTCACACGCATCAGAATCTTAAGATGAACCTCTGTGACAAAAATCAGCTTTATAGGTTCACGGGTTTGGGCCCTGCGAT
>NWSH02000323.1:17453033-17467561 GCA_002382865.2 Heliothis virescens | reverse complement strand
AGCTGTCACGTCAAAAAATTGACCAATGGGCGGCCATTTGACGGCCGGTTAAGGTTAGGTTATTGTTAAAGTTAAATCGAGCAACCCGGCCTAAGGTAAGATTTATTAGAAAAAGATTATTTCCAGCCGCCTCAAGCCCAAGTTACCGACAACATAAACGATCGTTTATCCTAAAACAACCGTTCACTTTTAAAATTGAAATATCATAGTAAAAAGTTATTTCAAGAAAAACGGACGTTTATCCTGAACGTGAACTTGTGTCTAAATGATGGCGCCTAAAAAGCCATTGTATAAATACATTTGGTGCCATTTTTTCTTACGGCATATCGCTGGCATACTGCGGAAAATGGCACTGAATATGTTTACAATACCTTTTTTAGGCTTTTATTTAGGCGGCTGAAATTTCCGTGTAAATTAGGATTAGGGTTTTGCGCAGCATAAAGAAAATTAGAAATATTTAAAACAATATCAATTGTACTCAAAATGTCATTTTTCCAATTTTGAAAGCAAAAATCTCTCATTTTCCATACCATCCACGCAAAGTCCCATCAATCACCAATAGATACAAAAAATAAGAAATATGATATAAACAGCAATTTGTCAATATCCCGATTTATTATCACAGAACTGCAATTCATATCGATAACCCCCGTTTATACACAAGCCAACATCACATCAGCTATATATACACAATTTGAGTGAAATTTATGAATTACAGTATAAAAAAACTATTAGATCCAACTTCACAGTTTCTAGATAAAATTGTAGATACTGTCTGACAGACAATGTCGTAGAAAAGTAGTCAAAATTAAAAACATTTCTATGTTATCTGTTAGATAGCTAACTAGAAGTTTATCGGCCTCTCTGCAACTGCCCGTTAGAATTTCACATACATTCCTATTAAAATATCATCGTTGTATCTATTTACAAATAAGGAGTAGATCAAGATCCGTAATTTAAAATGCTAAGTCTTAATTTTTAGAAGCCGTGCCTTGCTTTATATACACACAAATAAAAGATGTGCAACAATTCGTCAAAAATTGAGCGTATGAGTATTTACTGATAGTCATGAATTTATATGTAGTCGAATAAAAATGGCGTCGATTTCAGTAAATCTATGAACTTAAATGTATCACAGTGTGTAGCCTGACCGTTTCATGTGATTGCTGCATTATGAACATGGGAAGTTTCCCTATATGCTCATATTATGTACAGACAACAGCACATAAAGTTACTACAATCTGTCAAACTTTTGCAATCGATTCTCAACCTTATCACAATGGAGGTAGGTTAATGTTCGATTGGTAAAATTTGACAGATTCGTATACGTTGACCTGCTGTAGTCTGTACAACGAAGGCGCACTTTCACCCATAACCTAAAACTCCGTTTAACTTAGGACAACTGTTAACTTTGAAAATTATACGTGAAAATGCAAAGTGAACGGTTGTTTTAAGATAAACTTACGTTTGTTGTCGGTGAGGTTAGGCGGAAAGATCAAGTAGAAACGTCTCGCAGCAACCCTATGATACAGTACCACTGGTTCGCCCCTAAAACACAATATAAATAATTTGTGAAGTGCACCCAACGCATTCAATCAACTATGTAAGTTATATCTTAGTACAATTCCCAGAGAAAATACAAAATATGCGTTTTTTTTGTTATTTTTTTTTTGATCGAGTTTCCTTACAAAATTAACCGCCAAAAAATATGACTTGCATATTACTTCGGCGAGTTAAGATCAATTATTTATACATATTTTTTATAGTCAGTTTTTTTTAATATGATACAATGTCGATAATTATTTACAATAAAAAAGTACCTATATTATTCTGTCCCGTAGGCATAAAATGTTATTAATTAAAAGTAATTGTTTTTAGGAAAATAAGCAATTTGTATGAAAAATATTATACATTTCTTAGACAGCAATTCTATTTTATACAGCTTTTACAATTTTAGAAAATAAACTAAGATTATTATAAAAATTATACAGTCCAATTAAAAATATATGTAGAGCAAGGCCTCAAAAATGTATACCTTTCATTGGAGAATATTTTAGTTCGATCGGGAATTACTCACAATCTTGTTGGGAACTAAATGTTAGTTATATATTGATTTTTATAAATCACAAAACAGTGGTAGTAATTTAGATAAAAATTCTAATTAATACTGGATAATGTCTATTGCCATTTTCGAAAAATTCAAGGCCACTCTGATCTCTTCGGACATCCGCAATTTTATGAAATCGGTCTAAAGTCAAATCCAATGTGATTATACATTTCGTTGCCGGCTGTCGTAACGTCACTCACAGTATCACTTTCGAACATTAGAATAAATCTTTTAAACCCAAGTTAAACGTTTGTTTTTCTTAAAAAAACTGTTTAATAATTCACCATAAACAATTGTTTTAAGAAAACTGACGGTTATGTTGTTCGTGTACTTGGGCGTTAGTATTATTACAAGAAAGTTATACAGACGTTTGATGCGTGTTTAAATAAAATTCCAACACATTTTCTTGAACACGTGTCCAACATCTGTTTAACTTTTGTGTAATAACACCGTTTAAGTTTAAAACACTACCTTTTAAACTTTTTTGCAATAGGTTACGTACAGACGATGGCAGGTCAACCTACCCGAATCTGTCAAATTTACCAGTCGAGCTTAAAACCTTTCATTATCGTGATAAGGTTGGAAATCTATTGAAGAAAATTTACAGATTGCGGTAAGTTGATGTGCTGACGTCTGTACCTTTACTCAAATTCGAATATGACACTGCTATTGGCGTCATAAAACATATACCTAATTTAATATTTACAAATTATCACGATCGTCTAAGCTGATAACTAAGACTGCTACAATTTACTATAACGAATAACTTTGCAATGTTAACATATTTTTAAATAATCTTTAGCTCAGTATAAAAGTTTAATAACTTTATAAATCTACAGCTATCGGAGAGTAATGTTACGCGTAAAAAGTTTAAAATGGAAGGTTTAACTTTGACCTTTGTTTCGTATCGCAAGACTTGTAGGCAGAATGGAAAGTGTTGGACGTTCAAGCCATCTAAATACCGTTTTAATTATTACCGATAACAATATGCATATTATGTAAGCAAACACAGTTATAATATACCGGCAACCCGTTACAATTATAAACGACTAGCTGGCCCTACGAACTTTGTTCCGCCTTAAAGTACAAAAAATGTGATAAATGAAGAACCGCTCGACCGATTTGATGCAAACTTCACAGAAACCATCTACTAAATAGTCTGAACAAAGCCTAAACATTTGCTTTGGATAGGTGAGCCCGTTTGAGTTATAAAATTACAACGAAAAGGTGGCATTGATTTTTAAACAAATCATAACAATGTACGTTACTAATATTGTAAAGGCAAATGGAAGACGACTGGCCCATTTGTCTGAAAATTGGTGGGCACACAGCGCAGTACCGGGAGATCCAGGGTACAGAAAGTAGTTTCTTCAGTGGTCGGTAACAGTAATTTGGTTACAAAAACTTTAACTGCCTCGTTGGTCTAGGGGTCGCATAGCGCGACTGCCGTGTCACGGGTCTCGGGCACGTTTCCCAGGTCTGGCAGAAATCGCTATGTGGGATTTAGAAGCATTCACAAAATAGCCTAGAGTTTGGAAGTTGGCATTGTTACACCCCCGTGCCTGGGAGGGCACGTAAAGCCGGCGTCCTCCATTGTTACTCAGTAGCAGTCGTAGTTATAATTCCACGTCAGAGGCCGACAGTCGGATTTGAGAAAACTCAAAAGAAGACAAAAACTTTAACGGGTTGCCGATATACAACCATCATTATTAATAAACCTATCACAGAAGAGTACAAGTGATTAACATGTAAAGTGCATATAAGCATGTAATAAATGCAAAATTTTAATAAACGGTGCTCGATGTATAGTTATGCAAACGATATAAAATTGTTATCATTTAAACTAGTATTAATGCATTTCACTATAGATCTAAGACATACATGAGATTTGGAAGCATATTAAAACAGTGATATTGTTCAATATTACTTTTAAGTCACATTATTTTTATTTACTTTTGGTGTTCTCTGTACCAAATTGAATATACAACAGTAGATAAAACGCGAGGAAAATGGCGGCCATTCGACGTAAAGCCGTCGAATATAAGCCACTTCATAAGTTGTACTTTAACACTATAATTTTATAGTATATGTATATAAGATGATAAAATATCTGCGACGACTACAATGGGAGATAGCATTGTGTATATAGATTACATTAGCAAAGATATATTTTTGAGAATATGTAATTTTTTTTCATGCAAAAATGTGAGTACCTATAAGTTCGAATCGATTTATTTTCATGAGAATTTCGAAAAACACCATGCACCGTTGCAATTCTTATCAAAGAATACGGTAAGTTGGTGAACTTTATTATGTATCTTCTATCTTCTATCTTCTATATATATAAAAATCAATTGCTGTTCGTTAGTCTCACTAAAACTAAAGAATGGCTGGACCGATCGGGCTTATTTTGGTTTTAAAATGTTTATACCGATCAAGGGAAGGTTTAAACGATGAGAAAATATGATTATAAAAAAAAAAATTAAACGTAAGTGATACGAAGTTTACCTGGTCAGCTAGTATCAAATAATATATTGTTCCGGTGGACAAAGTTTCTTCAGTATTGTAATCTATATATACAACCCTATCTCCCATTGAAGCCGTGGCATACATAAGATAATTAGATACCCATGTACGATTAACAAACAACACGAAATAATTACCGTGTAATATAATAATAATATATTTTAATGTAAACTTTATCATTCAATGTGGCCACTACCGTGAAAAACAAATGGGCGCGGAAAGACCAATTATTTCGATATATATAAAGCAGTTTACCACAACAATATAAATAAACTAATCATAATATATTATACATATATGAAACAATAAAAATTAGATTCAGAATAATTTGTAATAATTTATGCGAGTTGTTGTTTCTAAGGGATTTCTTTCTGACTATAGGCAAATATTGTACTATTTTTTTAGAAGTGTTAACTACAACAGACACAAAATTCCTGTGAAAGCATTAAATTGGCATATGAATAAATATAACGATACTATAATGTAATTATTAACTAGGTAATCTTCAACTATTAAAATACATATATTAATTAATTTTGTATTTTAATCATTAGGTACATGTTGATGTAATGACATATTCAAATTTTAAAAATATTTCTATTCATTGGCTGCCATTTGAATCAACTATATTAGATTACTAGCCGTTTTCCCGCGGTTTCACTCGCATCCCGTGGGAATTACTGACCGTACTCGGATAAAATATAATGGATAATGTAGCTTTCGAATGGTGAAAGAATTTTTAAAATCGGTCCAGTAGTTTTTGAGCCTATTCATTACAACCAAACAAACAAACAAAGTTTTCCTCTTTATAATATTAGTATAGAAGTATAGATAGATAATATAAAAGTTCAAAAATCGTGAACACTATAAAATGGTGCGAGTATCTAATAGTGTAGTATATATATGATGTAAATATATATTATAAATGTATGTTCATTCCACGCAAAACTACTTCTAGCTGTTTTCTACTTAATCTATAATTTGTTAATATAAACGAAGGTTTGACTTGTCGACTACAATGTACCTGATTCTATATGAGACTAAGGCCCAACTTCATAGTTAACAGTTGTTTTGAGATAACTGACGTTTTATATTGTCGGTGAACTTGGGCCATAATATAGTATTTATATAGTAAAAGTATTTCTCGTGAAACATGAGTGATATAATATAGTCTGTATCAAATGTCACAACAATATGTCTATCTAGCGAATATGTAACTAATTTATATAAATATGGGAAACAAGTGTTTGCATACTGTGTCTATGTATTAAAATTGTAAGGTACTTGATATTTTTAATCGATTAAAAAGGCTTGCGACACCATCTTTCGACATACTTTTAAGACGAGGCAACATGACTTCTAATATTTTTTTTATTTGTGCATATGTCAAAATGTTAAAAATAAAGTATTTATCAGGAATATTGGTATTTTAATTACTTTCTTTATTTATTCAACGATTTAATTAACCACTCAGTGTTGCTGTATTTCCACACCAAGGCGTTTCTAATTTTTTTAAACAAATGTATTTTTTTTCTGTACGAACTTCTAAATTTGAAACTTACAAAAGCTTCGAAAGTCTTCGCCTATTAGTGTTTGTTACTCTTTTCTGTTATGAAGACGGTTGAAAATGCTGTACGAAAGATGTGTTCTAGGCACGTGAAATATACTTGCATATGTCACCGGAAAATAACAAGAACCGTAAGTTTATAAATTTACTAGGAAATTGATAAACTTTCGTAAGATTCTAAACGGGAGATAAATTGTATTATTTTACGGCTACATTTTCGTAAATTGATAAACTTACTGAACTGACTCGTAAAATAATACGTAAGCAATAACCAAACGCCACGCGCGATCTGATTGGTTGACTATCACGTGGCACTTCTCCCTCGTCGCGGCCGCCACTATGAACATTGACCAATCAGAGCGCAGTGTGTTATTTTACGTATTTCCAAGATTCGTATATTTAAAAGAGCTTCTGTGATTGGTCAAACCATTTAGAATCTTACGAATAGATATCCGTTAGTTTATAAATTTACCGTGTGACGTCGGAAATTGATAAATTTACGAAAATTTGGACGTAAAATAATACAATTCATCTCTCGTTTAGAATCTTACGAAAATTTATAAATTTCCTAGTAAATTTATAAACTTACGGTTCTTGTTATTTTCCGGTGACATATATATGAAAGAAATTATTTACGTGTACATTATTGTATCAACTTATTTCAATGGAAGATATTTTTTCTTGTTCTGCAGTTTCTTTCCTATACCTGTATTGTCATGGTGTATTTTTATTCAGCTTGCTATATGAAATATGGAAAATCTATGTTTTAATACTAAGAATTTCTTAATGTAATATTGCTTTTTTGTTGTAAGTTTTATTCAATACTTTCTAAGGCTAAGTGTTTCATTAAGCGTATTGCTAAGTTTGGTGAGGCACGCGTAGTGGACGTGCCCACTTTCTGCACACTTGGATAATTAATGAAAATTGTTCTCACACCACATTTTCATAACACAGTAATTCGGCGGCATTTATTCAAATCACTATAATAATGAAAATTTGACGCGGACGTATCGATAGTAAATTAAATATTTTAGTATAAAAATCTTAGCTTTATAGAAAGGAAATCTGAGGCCTAAGGATACTGGTATGCTAAGTTTTCATACAAAATTGCTTGGAATAAAAAAATATTGCAAATTGAACACTCGAATTGCAAGGGCCTATTTAGTCCACCGGAGTAATTAGATCCTACCATTAACTGTACATTAAATACTAGTCTCGTAAGGACTTATTAATGTGCGTTTTAAGATTCTAGAATTATTTATAAAGGGTATGTTGCGATATATAACTCAGTATAGTGGGCAGCGCTCGTGACGTCATGAATCCGACGCCATTTTGTATTGGTGTGACGTATACACGGAAATAAATACGATTTTCAATATGTCGTCAATTTATGACGTCAATACCCTGACCAGTATACTAAGATATATATCGTAACACAGCCAAAGTGTGTTCTCGTATATTATAAACATATGTCATACAACATTATGCCCCTTTCGGCAGCAACCCTTGTCACTGACATCAAATTTTGAGTATGGTGGGCCAAAATAGTGATTTCATTTGCAATTTTAGGCAAAAGGCTATCAGTCAATCATTGCATACTGAACTTTATTACCACTGCTTAACGTGCAATTTAATAATCAAACGCGATTTTTTTTGGACATATAATTTTGAACACTGCATAATGGAAATAAAGTTCATAATACAACAACGCTTGCCTCAAGCCAGAGTGTAAAATACTTTACAATTGGGGTACTTACAACATACTTACTTCTAACTGGTAACACATCTCTCACGGGTTTTTTACATTTCAAATACAGGCCAATTAGCTAAAGAACGATTTCGGGCCACTTTACTTAAAATTAATAATATAACAAATACAAAATCGTCAGTGAATTGAGCGTAGTCTGAATACGACATGCGTTCAGAAGTTCGATACTATTATATTGTTAATTAATCTAGAAACGTGGGAGTTTTCGAGCCAAGTTCAGAAACATTATCTATTGGTATCTGAAGGGCTAGTTTCAGATAGCTATGAGACAGATAATGCCATACAAATGTTTTTAATTGTGACTTTTCTATGCTATTATCTGCCAGATATTTAGAAATTTCTCTGAAACTGGCCGTTAAAGTATCCAAATAGTAAGTATAATATTAATATATAATATTCCTTTGTTTTTGAACTTGATTCGAATAACTCTCGCGTTTCTAGATATCATGCCGTTTTACATACATTTACAACCTTCTTTGGACCCCAATGAACGAAAATGAAATGACCCCATGTTAATAAGAGCGTATGTACATGTAATACAGTCTACATAAGCCATTTTAGCACTGGAAGTTAAAGGTCGTATGGTCAGATAAGTGCAGTGTATAGAGGTTTCATATCAATCTTTTGATTTTAGAAATAACACTGGTGATATTATAACCGGACAGATATTGAAATAAGGAGCAATTAGTTAGGTTTTTGATATTTAAAGTGTAAATTATTCTTCTATCGACTTAAACGAATGAACTTCAAGTTTTAGATAACAACCCGGGTCTTACTCGCGATCAAACTATTAAAGGTTTTACGAGTCAGTCTTCCCGTGACCGCGGTCGGTGCAATTCGGCCGAAACGTCGGGAGAAAAGAGGTATCGTAAAACCTTTAATAGTTTAATCGCGAGTAAGACCCGGGTTGTTGTCTAAAATATGTGTACAAATCGCGAAAGTTTAAGAACTTCAAGTTAAAAATATAATCAAGATATTTAAGTGAAACCCCAAGTTCCAGTACCATGCTACGCGCTGTAGTTCATATATCATTCTAATCTCTTGCGGATCCGTTTTTACGACAAAGAATAGGTTAAAACCAGTAAAAAGTCGTATCTCTTTATAAGACGCTTTATATACGGCAGTTCTCTAACAGTTAATGCCATACAAAAGTAGTCTAAACTAAAACCATTTCTCTGGCATTATCTAGAACTTTATATAGTTTGGCCCTCAGACTTGCACATTAGTCATATAATAGCAACCTTTTACAAAAAGACTTATATAGACTATACAACATGAAGACACGCTTAAGGCGCAAGCGACGACCTGTTGTTGCCCATTGCCCCGCTAGATGGCATTTAATTCAAGATTGTTAGTTTAGTCAAAAATGGGAAAAAAATAAGAATCTTGAATTCAGCGCCATCTAGGAGGATAATAGGCAACAGCAAGCTGTCGCATTCACCATAAAAAGGTCGTAAGTGCATATAAAAGAGTGTATGTATGTGTGATGTCATACCCAGACGGGATGGGTTCCAATCGGGGCTGGCGGCCGATGTTATGGGCGGTGCAGCAACGGTGTGTCTTCGCCCTCAGTACTGCCCCACCGCGTTGGGCGACGCTCGCTACATTTGTTCGTACAACACGATACGTTTTGACCTGCCTGTAAGATTTATATTAATTTTATTAGTCACATAGTTGGTCAAGTTAGATCTATACTAATATTATAAGGTGTTTGATTGTTTGTGTGGTCTTGTGTCAATAAATATTTTCTTTCTTTGTTTGAACGCGCTAATCTCAGGAACTACTGGCCCTGTTTATCGAGGAAGGCTATAGGCTACTTTCTACTTTTCATCCGGAGCAAGAAAGCAACTAAATGCACCTGTCTCTGCGCAAATATGCTGCATTATTATATGTCCTGCGCAGCTGGTTGATCCCGTTGCAGAACGGCCACCGAGACGGACAATCAGCCTAAACACCATTACTATTATATTATCATAATAACTTTGTACCAGACCTAAATAGAATTATTGGCTGAATCTCCAAAAAATATGTTTTTTTTTACTTTGCGTCATTATCCTCAACACTAGTTTTCCAAAACTGTGTATCGTATAAAAACACTCAAAAGTGACATTTTCTTGAGAGAAAATATTATTTATTAGTATACTATACAATATTTTTATATATTTCATTGATTAATGTAATATTATATTTGCCATACAACGAGGCAATGCCGCCAGCCTTTTGGGTACACTCCCGATTGGCAGCGATCAGGAAGAATTTTTTGACGCTTTTTTTTAGTTTTAGGTAATTTTAAGTGTGTAAATATTGTAAAATAGATAAGTTCTTTGTAAATTATACTGAAAAAAAAATGTAACAAAACATTTAATAAATGAATACAGAAAAAAAATCAAATGGTAATTTCAATCACATACCTGTGTCAAATGCAGATCATAGAGATGTAGGGTGCTAACAGACATGTCCTGCGTGTCATCCCCGGGCTGTCGGGGTGCCTCCATGCTCAGCGCACTGGCTCCCAGCACGGAACTGACCCCCGCTAGGCCTAGAGACCCCCCGGGGCTCGTGACCCCGGTAGGATGCGCTGGACCCGCTGCAGGGTCTTCGTCTTCGTCGCTAGTTTCGTCCATGTCCTATAATACATTTTTTGATAAAATTTATTTGTAAANAAGGGCTAGTTTCAGATAGCTATGAGACAGATAATGCCATACAAATGTTTTTAATTGTGACTTTTCTATGCTATTATCTGCCAGATATTTAGAAATTTCTCTGAAACTGGCCGTTAAAGTATCCAAATAGTAAGTATAATATTAATATATAATATTCCTTTGTTTTTGAACTTGATTCGAATAACTCTCGCGTTTCTAGATATCATGCCGTTTTACATACATTTACAACCTTCTTTGGACCCCAATGAACGAAAATGAAATGACCCCATGTTAATAAGAGCGTATGTACATGTAATACAGTCTACATAAGCCATTTTAGCACTGGAAGTTAAAGGTCGTATGGTCAGATAAGTGCAGTGTATAGAGGTTTCATATCAATCTTTTGATTTTAGAAATAACACTGGTGATATTATAACCGGACAGATATTGAAATAAGGAGCAATTAGTTAGGTTTTTGATATTTAAAGTGTAAATTATTCTTCTATCGACTTAAACGAATGAACTTCAAGTTTTAGATAACAACCCGGGTCTTACTCGCGATCAAACTATTAAAGGTTTTACGAGTCAGTCTTCCCGTGACCGCGGTCGGTGCAATTCGGCCGAAACGTCGGGAGAAAAGAGGTATCGTAAAACCTTTAATAGTTTAATCGCGAGTAAGACCCGGGTTGTTGTCTAAAATATGTGTACAAATCGCGAAAGTTTAAGAACTTCAAGTTAAAAATATAATCAAGATATTTAAGTGAAACCCCAAGTTCCAGTACCATGCTACGCGCTGTAGTTCATATATCATTCTAATCTCTTGCGGATCCGTTTTTACGACAAAGAATAGGTTAAAACCAGTAAAAAGTCGTATCTCTTTATAAGACGCTTTATATACGGCAGTTCTCTAACAGTTAATGCCATACAAAAGTAGTCTAAACTAAAACCATTTCTCTGGCATTATCTAGAACTTTATATAGTTTGGCCCTCAGACTTGCACATTAGTCATATAATAGCAACCTTTTACAAAAAGACTTATATAGACTATACAACATGAAGACACGCTTAAGGCGCAAGCGACGACCTGTTGTTGCCCATTGCCCCGCTAGATGGCATTTAATTCAAGATTGTTAGTTTAGTCAAAAATGGGAAAAAAATAAGAATCTTGAATTCAGCGCCATCTAGGAGGATAATAGGCAACAGCAAGCTGTCGCATTCACCATAAAAAGGTCGTAAGTGCATATAAAAGAGTGTATGTATGTGTGATGTCATACCCAGACGGGATGGGTTCCAATCGGGGCTGGCGGCCGATGTTATGGGCGGTGCAGCAACGGTGTGTCTTCGCCCTCAGTACTGCCCCACCGCGTTGGGCGACGCTCGCTACATTTGTTCGTACAACACGATACGTTTTGACCTGCCTGTAAGATTTATATTAATTTTATTAGTCACATAGTTGGTCAAGTTAGATCTATACTAATATTATAAGGTGTTTGATTGTTTGTGTGGTCTTGTGTCAATAAATATTTTCTTTCTTTGTTTGAACGCGCTAATCTCAGGAACTACTGGCCCTGTTTATCGAGGAAGGCTATAGGCTACTTTCTACTTTTCATCCGGAGCAAGAAAGCAACTAAATGCACCTGTCTCTGCGCAAATATGCTGCATTATTATATGTCCTGCGCAGCTGGTTGATCCCGTTGCAGAACGGCCACCGAGACGGACAATCAGCCTAAACACCATTACTATTATATTATCATAATAACTTTGTACCAGACCTAAATAGAATTATTGGCTGAATCTCCAAAAAATATGTTTTTTTTTACTTTGCGTCATTATCCTCAACACTAGTTTTCCAAAACTGTGTATCGTATAAAAACACTCAAAAGTGACATTTTCTTGAGAGAAAATATTATTTATTAGTATACTATACAATATTTTTATATATTTCATTGATTAATGTAATATTATATTTGCCATACAACGAGGCAATGCCGCCAGCCTTTTGGGTACACTCCCGATTGGCAGCGATCAGGAAGAATTTTTTGACGCTTTTTTTTAGTTTTAGGTAATTTTAAGTGTGTAAATATTGTAAAATAGATAAGTTCTTTGTAAATTATACTGAAAAAAAAATGTAACAAAACATTTAATAAATGAATACAGAAAAAAAATCAAATGGTAATTTCAATCACATACCTGTGTCAAATGCAGATCATAGAGATGTAGGGTGCTAACAGACATGTCCTGCGTGTCATCCCCGGGCTGTCGGGGTGCCTCCATGCTCAGCGCACTGGCTCCCAGCACGGAACTGACCCCCGCTAGGCCTAGAGACCCCCCGGGGCTCGTGACCCCGGTAGGATGCGCTGGACCCGCTGCAGGGTCTTCGTCTTCGTCGCTAGTTTCGTCCATGTCCTATAATACATTTTTTGATAAAATTTATTTGTAAATATAGGTAACAGTTACTATACAAAAACTAGCTTCTGCCTGCGGCTTCGCCCGCGCAAAACTTAAAATATTTTCGGGAAATCCTTTCTTATCTCGCATGAGTCATAAGATGAGCCTCTGTGCACAATTTCAGTTTTATAGGTTCACGGGTTTGAGCCCTGCGTTGCTAAGTCAGTGAAAGAGTCAGGGCTTTGATTTTATATGGATAGATTAAGAAACCTAGTTAGTTTCATTGCCTGAACGTGCTAATCCAAGTACTACTGATCATATTTCTAAATATGATTCATTGGTTACAAGCTAGGCCTTTAGCTACAAGGGTACAATTTATCCGGATACTTTAAGTTGCTTCAAAACACAGATGAAACGTTGACAGAAGCTAGTCTTATCTATAAATATATAAAACTCAAAGGTGACTGACTGACTGACTGACATAGTGATCTATCAACGCACAGCCGAAACCACTAGATGGATCGGGCTGAAATTTGGGACGCAGGCAGATGTTATGACGTAGGCATCCGCTAAGAAAAGATTTCCCGAAATTCCCACGGGAACGGGAAAAAACGGGATTTCAAGTATAGCGCGGGCGAAGCCGCTGGCAGAAGCTAGTTAATATTATAAAGGCGAAAATTTGTATAGATGTATATTATCAGCATATTTGTTTCTCTTCCACATTAAAATTATTAAATAAATCTTGATGAAACTTGTCAATAACAAAGCTATATACAGACTACTGTTTATTCATATGTAAAGTAAGTCCCCCGGGACTAGGGATTGCAATCCGGTCCGGCGGATCCGGTAATCCGGCGGATCCGGCGTGTTTCTAGACCTACCGGATCCGGCACCAACGCACCGGATCCGGTACCGGATCCGGTTAAACTCTAAATCGCGAAAAATACATTGAAAAAGGTACTAGTAAGTCAAATCCTCAAGAAAAAGAAGGTTATCGGAGAGTCAAAAGTAAAAGGAAACAGATTACATATGAGGAAATACTTAAAAATTAATGACTTCGTAAGAAATAGAGGGAGAAAAGGGGACAAAATAACACTTTTCACGTGGCTCTAGAAGTAGGTGTCTGCAGGTCAGTTGATTGTTTTTATTATGCCACCGACTTCTACAGCCATGTTAAAAGTTTTATTTGGTTCCTTTCAGTGTTTTGTGAAGTTGGTTATTTTTTTTNAAAGGTACTAGTAAGTCAAATCCTCAAGAAAAAGAAGGTTATCGGAGAGTCAAAAGTAAAAGGAAACAGATTACATATGAGGAAATACTAAAAAAATTAATGACTTCGTAAGAAATAGAGGGAGAAAAGGGGACAAAATAACACTTTTCACATGTCTCTAGAAGTGTTTATTTTGCCAGCGACTTCTAGAGCCATGTTAAAAGTTTTATTTGGTTCCTTTCAGTGTTTTGTGAAGTTGGTTATTTTTTTTTTGTAAACAGATTTTAATTTTATGCTTTTCAGTTTTTGGGTCTAAAACTATA
>NWSH02000323.1:17431029-17450849 GCA_002382865.2 Heliothis virescens | reverse complement strand
TTTAATACCCACTGTGGCAGTCGTAACCAATAATTAAGCCATAATCAACTCAATATCAAGTATTCAGTCGATGCTTGCCTGCAATGTTCATGAGTTGCCCTAGATTTCTCAGGGTGTCCATCATCAGATCCTGACCTGACGAATATGGGACCGGTCAGACTTTGACTAAAACCCACCGTGTCCCTTCTGGAGCCCTTTGTGTGCCAAAGCAGCGGTAACTCTTTCGAACAATCCCGCAGCCCCGACAGGCTCTGGCCCTAATGGTTTTGTTGACCTATTTGAGGAACGCGTGGAACAACGCGCGCCGCCGACACGGGTGTGTCTCCTCAGTATCGTCTCCTAGGAGACGGAAGAACGATGTGCCACCAGAAAACTCACCGCGCACAGACCCACGCCTACGGTGCCCGGGAGCGTCTCTCGACACCCGGCGACCGTGTTTACCACCAGGTCCAGAGCGACGGCTGGGATGAGCGGCGCGAATTCGCAGTCGCTCCGCCGCTTGCTTCTCTAGCATAACTGCTCCGCAGAAGGAGGCGACGGCATCCCATTCCCTCTCGCCCCTCACCATGGCTTGAACCACGGCTGGGCGCGAGAGTTTGCCGCCGCCAATTGCCGCCACGGGGACAGGCAGGTACCTCCCGAAGCAACTGTGCCCGGTGTGGACCCGTCATGCCGAAAGTGAGGGCCAAGTACATATACCCTTCAACACATTTGCTAATCCGGCCGGATCCGGCCGGATCCGGTCGGATTCACGCCAATCCGGCCGGATCCGGCCGGATTGAAAATGGTACCGGATTGCAATCCCTACCCGGGACACAGGCGAAACCGCGGACAGATGCTAGTATTATTAACTGCGGAATTCAATATTCTGTCTATCTCTGGATTTGCTTACTAGAGATAGAAATTTGACATTACTTGTATGGGGCTAATGTCAAAATTCTATCTGTAGTAAGCAAATCCAGAGGTAGATAAGTTATTGGGAACGGCCTTAAAACAATATACTTACTGGTAATCTGTAGGGCTGTTTCTGCTGCGGGTAATACGACAGAACGGCTGGTAATGGCGTTATAGCACCGAATAGACTCTGCTGGATGTACGAACCCAACATCGTTTTGTTCTGAAATACATTAACACAATTATTATTATAAATATTTACTAGAATTCATGTCAATGTTGCACACTGACATCAAAAGGTAGTTATTTAATTTTCTATACGTATTAAAATCATGCTATTTTGTCAGGTCATCGAATCGCGTCTCTTATCTTACGAAAATATAGGCGTAGAATAATAAAATTTATCTCCCTTATAGAATCCTACGAAATTTTATAAACTTCCTAGTAAATTGATAAACTTACGGATCTCGTTCTTTTCCGGTAACATGTAGATAAATGATAAAACATAAAGTACACAATTTTCACTCACAAGATGGTTGTTAGCAGGTATAGCGTGATGCATGCTCTGGCGCAGCGACCGAAGGAACTGCCGCTGCGAAGGCTCAGTGGGTTGCCAGCCCGGGTGGCGACACGAGAACGCGACCAGAGACAACTCGGTCTTGCCACCCTCGCCTTGGTCGTATTGAGTGTTGCCATTACCTCCTGTAAAAAGTTTAATTAGCGATTTTGTTGCCTGCATTAATTTTCGATTTGAAGTTCTTTCTCAAGAATTGACTAAATCTTAATAATATCATGCGAGTGTTTGTGAGGATGTTCTCAAGTACGGTCTGACAGATTTTTGGTGCAGTCGACACACTGACCTCTATAATACCACTGGGCAGGCCGTTCCAAGCGTTTGACAGCAATTTTTTTGTCGCTTTGAAACGCCACAAGCGAGTGACCAGCGAACTAATTTTGACTATTGCAAATGGCTGCAAACTACATGTTCATTTTTGTTTGACACTTTATGATATATATGAAGTGGCTGACAGCAGCGACAGCAGCTGACAGTCCAGTGGTATTAATAGAGGTCAGTGAGTTGACTGATATGTACTGTTAGCTAGCTTAGCTTACCTTTCAACTTGCCAGGTGTATGCCAATCTGGGTGACCGTGCCGACGAATATCAAGCTGAAAACAAGTGACCACAAATTTAATACATTCTAGAATATTTACAAATATACTGAACGATCCTGTATAATCGAATAATATATGTATAATAGAAAAATAAAAAGAAGAAAAGGTATAATTATAAGTAACCCAAGGATTTTATCCGGGTGCGCGCAGTAGTATCCACGGGAAAGCGGGTGAAACCGCTGGCGGAAGCTAGTAGGTCATAATAATTACCTACCTAAAAGTATAAGAACTGAACATAATATCTGCATTTTCAAACGTAAATTAAGTTCATTTATACATAGATAAGGCATATTACTCAGTTGAGATATTTCTGAATGATAAAATAGAATCACTATAATATTTCCCCTGTATTTAATAAATTCTTTTTACCTTTTAAATCTATTGTATAAACTCAATAGATTTAAAATTATTGGTACACCGTTTACATTGGGTAGAACATAGAGCTCTGTTATGTTTAATTCTATGGCTGAGGCCAAACGAGCGTAATTTTTTGAGTCGTGAGTCGCAGAATTTCGGTCGAAGAAAAAAGTTACAAACAAAATACAACTCATTTTGTGTAGCCGTCTGAATCAAATAGGACTTTTGTATGAGACCGAATGTAGCAGATTTTCTGCGACCGAAATTCTGCTACTCACAACTCACAAAATTACGCTCGTTTGGCTTCACCTTAAGACCTTTCTGTGTACCTATGCTCACAAATAAATATATTGAATTGAATACCTGAGCGAAAGAGCAGACATCGCCGATGCCCAGCACACTGACGGTGAAGTTCCTGTAAAAGTCCACGATGTCGAGAGCTCGGGACCGCAGCGAGAACAGTATGAGCGGGCACAGCAGCGGACTTAGTAGCTCGAATAATATGTACACCTGGGATGCAAAAGTTTTTGTTACCTACAATTTATAGCTTAAACATTCATTTAACAAAAAAAATATAGAATTGAGTGTTATTAAAATATGTTCTATCATTGTCAGTCTTTTTATCGTCCCACTGCTGGGCTGGCCTCCTCTCACATGGAGAAGGATTGAGCGTTAATCACCACGCTTGCTCAATGCGGGTTAGAGATTTCAGACTTTATATTCCAGGTTTCTCTGAGATGTTTTCCACGTCACCTTCAATCAATCTTCACCAAGATATAAAAAGTTTTGTGGTTGAAATCTGGTATGAAGGTAAATGGTCCCCTAGAAAAGGTGGGCATTTTATCCGGGTAAAAAAAAATACATACGGCTCTAAACTGGAACAGCTGCTGAAAGTGGGCCGCCACGTCCTTGGTATGGGCCCGGCCCCTCCAGGCCGCAGGTAGATAGTGCACGTGACCCAACACTTGTACAAATAACTCTTCGCCACGCGCGGGGCCCGTGCACCCACCACCTAACCGCTCTTCGTCCCCTATTAGGGCCCTGGAATTTTGATTTTCGGTTAGAGGTCGGGTATGTACCCAATTGCTAGTTGTGGTCTAGAGGTCTACTCTAATAAAACAACCCGTCGAAGTGCGAGTAAGACTCGCGCACGTAGTTGATATAATTATTGGTACCAAATTTCAGCTTTCTAGTGCTAACAGTGACTGAGATTATCTGCGGACGGACGGACAGACAGACATGGCGAAACTTTAAGGGTTCCTAGTTTACTACGGAACCCTAAAAAAATATAGATTCATAGTTTAAACTTCCGAAAACCTGTATGTTATTATGTTTTTAATCGTGAACAGAACAAAGGGGTATAGAATTGAAACATTTGTGTCCTATTGTCTTGTATCTTTTTTCTCAAAGGAGTATGCATACCTGGCTGCAGCTAGGATACAGCCGAGTATTGTGATGATGCTGAGCACGTGTTCCACCGTCAGCACGTCTTCGTCGTACACGGATAACACGACCAGCACGCCGAGCACGCTCGCCGACAGGAATACCACGTTCCTGTAATATTATAGTATAATTATTTCATTTATTCATACAATAACTAATCTATGATAGCGTCCTATATAGGAAAGTCCCGCTTAGGAATAAGAAAAGAAGAAGATAAAATGTCCGTATAGCAACATTTTGTGATCGCAGGTGGAATTAATAGCTTTGGACTTAGCTAGGGGCTGCCCTTATATTGTGACCTGCAAAGCAACTACGAAATGTTGAAACTCGGTATATCTTCATTTTCAAACGAAGAAAATTCAACAGAAGTATGCCCTTTTTTTATCGATGGGAAATCATCAGAATGATCTATGCTATGGGTGACCGCGTGAGGGAGTGTCAGACTTTTATTGACTTAAACCCACCGTGTTCCTTGGAGCCCTTTGTGTGCCAGGGACAAGGTAACTCGCGCGAACAACCCGCAGCCCCGACAGGCGACGGCCCTAGTGGGCCCCGCACTACACCTATACAGCATACAAACGTCACGCACACAGATGTAACTAACACACACGCTACACCCACACATAGGCACTCCTAGAGAAAGTACATCGTCATCGGTACAAATGAGTACATGAGCAAGTGCCAAATAGCAATATTTAGTTGCACGTCAAAAGTAAACAAAGGCACATAAAAATAGATCAGCAATATTCACGAGATGTGTGCTAGACTAACGTGTTTTCGTTGCTTATTAAGATATTGTAATTCTTCATTTTATTTCGTACTATATTTACCTAGATAACCCGCGGTTTAACTCACGACTCGGGGGAACTTAAAAGTAGCCTATGTTACTCGGGGATCGTGGAGCTTTCTTACATTGAAAGATTTTTTCAAATCAGTTCGGTAACCTTTAGGGTGCAAACCACAAAAGATGTCTCCTGTTTATCCTATTAGTAAAGAAGTATAGAGTACATAAGTAATTTCGCGGAAACTCCCACCTGACCACCACTCTATTAATTTTCGCTTGTTGATATGAAATACAAGTACTCGCAAGCTTTGCCTCGTTGACCAAGTATAAACCTTATTACTCTTTACCAATACACGTAATCAACAAGGGATTTACTTGAAGCAGCATCGCAGGTTTTGAGCGCAAACTTTTGCGTGGTCAAGTGGTCAGGCAAAAAAGACCCCTATAGTATATATATTTTAACAGATGTCTACAAAATGTTTACTAATAATAATTATAATCAATAAAGTCGTACGTTTGTCTATAAATCACGAGTCACACAATCTACGCGTGATAACTAAGATACGGAGTCATAGCTTCGATCAATAAGTCTATCTTTGTTTATCTTGCCTTTGTGTACGCACTTATCTAACACCTATTTACTACTTATGAATAGATAACCTATTTAAGAAATAGCACACTGCCACTTTAGATTATGACTACTAATATTATAAATGCGAAATTTTGTGAGGACGTAAGTATGTTTGTTATTCTTTAACTTTACTTTTTAACGCAAAACTGGACGGATTTTGATGAAACTTGACAGTAATGCCGCTTATATATCAGAATAACAGCTACTTATCATCCGGGTACGGGAAGAGGTTCCCTCGGGAAGCGAGTGACACCGCGGAAAAAATCTTAATACTTTAAAGCTGCATATTTTGTTTGTTTTCTTGAACGTGCTTCTCAGGAATCACTGGACCTATTTCAAATATTTTTTCTGTGTTAGATAGCCCATTTATAGAGGAGGGCTATATGTTACTTAATCAAGTGCGCGTAGTTCCCGCAGGACGCAGAAGAAACCGCTGACGGAGGCTAGTTTGAAAAAAGTGCCACAAGTCTTGTAAAATTAAATCGAATTGCGCGATATTGTCTCTCGCATAATAATGGGATATTTCAGTGACAGCGGACATCGAGGTCGAGTACCAAAATAAACATAGAGGTATTTTAGTTTGAATGTCTAGAAAAAAATAAACAAAGCTTCAAGAGCGGATTTACACAACTACTAGCATCCGTCCGCGGTTTCGTCTGTGTCCAGAAATCTCTTTTAAACCCTAACACGGATAAAAGTAGCCTATAGTTTCTTCTGACGTTTAAGCTATATAAGCAGTTTCATAAAAATAATTATAGCCTCACTAGGGCTGTCGCCTGTCGAAGCTGCGGGATTGTTCGCGCGAGTTACCCTGTCCCTGGCACAAAGGGCTCAAGTATGAACACGGTGGGTTTTAGTCAGTAAAAGTCTGTCACTTGACCATCTTTGACAGTCGTTACGAGTAGTCAGAGGCCAGAAAGTCTGGCAACCAGTTTTGCCAGTGGGTATCGGGTTGACCAGGCAAGTGGGTTGTGGAGGTCAGACAGGCAGTCGCTCCATGTAAAACACTGGTTCTTAGCTGCATCTGGTTAGACTGGAAGCCGACCCCAACATAGTTGGGAAAAGGCTAGGCAGATGAAACATATAGAAAATAAATAACTTACTTAGCAATAACAGTAGTGATGGGCGACGAAAAACTTCCGAGATACTTGGTAGCCGGCTTATGAGCCCTGTTCAGTCGATCTCGCAGCTCATGTTCAAGTTCGTTGAAGTGGCGTAGCGTGATACGCGCGTACAACGACCAAGTACGCAGCCCGAGGGACGCCGGCGATCGTTTTATTAACTGGAATATTATAAAACATTGTAGAAAATATAGATTAAGCTAGCCTAAGACACTTTGTACACGGAGCAACTTTTGTTAAGGAAGTATCGATTTTTTGAAAGTTTCCTGTAAAAGTTGCTATACGATCGCTATGGTTGAAGCAGTTGCCTTAATTTGAGGGCTTTTTATAGCAACACAGTCCTTGCTGAGCATAGGAAAAGGAATAGATGAATGAAATCGCATACGCAGCTCTAAAAATCCCTTATTTAAGTTGCGGCAATTATAAAGTAACTTAGTCATCGATTACAGGAACTGAAAACTATTGGCGATCGTCGTAACTCGAAAGTCATGTTCTTGAAAGAGTTTCTAGGTGTGCACAGTCCAATTGTAATAAATTTAAACAGTTAGTTGCCAGTTGCGGCAATAGTTGCTTTATGTGCAAAGCGCCTAACGACCGATGCTCGGGTTGGCGGGCGAGAGGCCATGAGTTCAACCTCTGCGCATTTTTAACTACGCACTAGTAATCTAACCATTCCCAAAAGCAAGCATAGCTAATAAAAAGCTCAAAATTATTATTTTGCTAGCAATCATAAAAAAAAACAAATATACCTATTGATCAATTTTAAATCATACAAGGTTAACATTTAGTGATCAAGGTTAAGTTTGAACGGAAATAAACTGGTTCTTCTTTAAGCACGTTATAGTTAAAATATAGAGGAACTCAGCAAAAGGCATTGAACAAAGCAATTTATAGTAGAACATGTCGCAATGTGTAGGTACATCGCAAGGTTGAATAATTAAAAAATTACATCGCATAAGCATAGCTTTGTGTGATAGAAAACATCACAGCTATTAGAAATTATTTCATACATAAGAATAAATATTAATGGCTAGTTTCGTTAGAAAAGTAGTCAAAATTAAAAACATTACTATGGCTACATCTGTCAGATAGCTATCTAGGACTTTATCTGGGACCTTTGAAACTGATGCTAAGTCTATGATAACAGGAAAACAATCGCATTTGAAGAATGATTAAAGATAATCTGCGTCCCGCGGTTTCGGGTGCCTATCTCAATACTAAATAATATATCAATAAAATCTGCATTTTTAGCGTACAATCGTCACAATATAACAAAACGTACATTCGCGGGAAAATTAATAATTAGAATATTAATTAATACTAATGTAATAAAGGAGAAACAATTATTTTTTCTCCAAGATTATAGGACCAATTTGAAAAATTCTTTCACTTTTAGACTATTTTGGAGTATCAGAGGCTATATTTAGTCCGGGTCCGGAAATAATTTTTCAAACCATGGGAAACCAATACAACAAATATTAAAGCACCAGCTTCTGCCAGCGATTTCACCCGCGTCCCGTGGGAACTACTCGGCGCACCCGGATAAAAAGTCTATAGCCTTCCCCCATAAATGGGCTACCTAACACTGAAAGAATTTTCGGACCAGCAGTTCCTGAGATAAGCGCGTTCAAACAAACAAACCCTTCAGCTTTATAATATTAGTATAGATTACGCAAGCTATTAAATACAGCAGTACATAATAATGAAACAAACCTCAGCATAATTAAAGAAGAAGTAAAGTATTTGCCAGGCCTGTATTAGAGGCGCGAGCAACAAGTTCACGACAGCCAGCCATAGTATCTGTCTTTCCAGTTGCCGAGCTAAGAGCATCCGCTTAGAATGGTCTTTGTAACATGGTCGGAGCTGCCAACAATTCTCCCATGGACTCCATGGACTGTCTGTGGAAAGGGAATGAGGTCTTAATAATAAACTGTAATGTACAGACAACAGCAGGCTGTCAAATTTTACCAATCAAACATTAACCCACCTCCATTGTGATAAGGTTGAAAATCGATTGCAGAAATTTGACAGATTGTGGTAACTTGATGTGCTGTCTTGTGTACTTCAATAAACTGAAGGTTACATGTTTAAACATGTAAGCGTAAAAACAAACTTACATTCGCATTTTTAATATAGTGGGGTTATCAATGCTAAAGTGTATGATGTTTGCTCCTCTTTCAAACAAAACTACTGAATGGTTTTTGATGAAACTTGACAGTAACATAGCTAATATATCAGAATAACATTGAGGCTACTTTTTCTCTCGGCATGTTATATGAACAGCAGTCAGATTTTTTTTTATAAAATCGTCATTTTTCAAAAATCAATGTACTTACAAAATAACAAAAATTCTATGTTCCATTGCAACCCCCTGGATAAATAATGAAAGTCACCGATGCAAGGCACATGTATTTGCAGAGGAAGTAAGTTTTTGTTCACCATCGCCACCATATAGTTCGTAAATCTGTAATGTAAAGAGAATTTATCATTAATCCTATGATATTTTTATAAAAAAAAATATATACTACAACTTCAAGATGGCTAGACTGCCTGAAAGAGAATTTTAGGAGAGTTGAATATTAGGATGACGGCTGAGAGAGAGGAATGGAAACGGACCACAAATAAATAGGAAACATGACAAGGAAGAACAAGGAGCAATATTATAGAAATAAAAATAGGATAACTTTTAGCTGATAATTATAAGCAGAAAAGGTTTAGTTACTCTTAACACTATTAAATTATATGTTAGAAATAATATTTCTTTTAGGTTGTTCAACTAAAATGTAAGTAACAATGTTACTGCCTTATTTATGGGCTCATACTTATATTTTAATATAAATAAACAAACTGACGTACAATAGCTATTGTGACATGGAGTAAAATAATTTCTTGCAGTGATAAACACAAGATAAATGTAAGCTCCAAGTCTGTATCCAATACATATTGCATATAGACCATAAATAATTTATATATCTGAGGTATACTGGTATAAGTGGGGAATGTATAATGAATTTATTGCAAGACAGTAAACACATTATCCAGGATATATGCTGATGCAATTGTTTATATGATTGAGACATAAAGAGTTTTTGAAAATGGATGTTTATACAGTAGATATAATAACAATGGCGTCCAGATTTATTTATTTATTTATTTCCCAAACACAGCTAACATTACAGGTAAGTTCCCAATGCGGTAGCATGGTAACACATACAGTAACGTGGTAGCGTGGTACATTTATTAATATGTTATGTTATTAATATTATTATTTTTTCTTATATGTTTAGTATCATTGCTTGGTTTGGTTTACGTGATATATAACATGAAATTATTTCAAGCTGCTTGACACCCGCAACTCCTCATAAACCCCGTTGACCAGACCAGAGTCAGGCACTACGTGTCTGATATAAAGCTGAACTGGTGTCTATTTGACACAACCATTTTTTTTTACTGTTTATATATATATATTTATTAATTAATAAATGTATTTTCTTTCTTTCAGACCGATTAGCGGCCAAGGCGACTGTTTAAGGAGATCAGCCAGCTGTTGACAAATTATAGTGCACAAGCATTTGCGCAGACACAGGTGCTCTCTCTATACTCTCACTGTCATAGCCCGATGGGACGTATAGAGCACAATTATGTTTATAGATACTTTTGTAAGTTGTAGTACCCTCAACACTATAAATACTATGAGATGATAGAACATAAGCAGTAGCTAAATGCTTAGTAACACAAAGTTCATGACAATGCTCAATGTTTTACAAGTTGCAATGAACATCAAATCTACATTACCCCTTATATCAAATATTCTGTACTCTTTATTCTTTGTGGAGAATTGTATATTTTATATGGTTTAATAAATTATTTTTGATACAGTTGTTTACAAAAGATTTGCATACTGATATCAATTGATCAGTTAAAATCGATATAAGTTTTCCTCTTATTTGTTGCTTGAATTTTAATGATTCAAATCAAAACCAATTGTATTGATTGCTTGTATATAAAGACCTCAATAAGGACTCTAATGTTCAAGGATCATAAATAAGGTCTTTAACCCTACCAGATATATTATTTTATTTAATTATTTTCAGCTATCAAATGGCCAATTTGATCAATTGCCGACAAGTATACGGCTGGTTAAATGGTGCAATTCACCCTTGGTCTTTTCTTATCTTTCCTGTACTTAATGCTGTTGGTGTGCCAATAAATCTATACTAATATTATAAAGCTGAAGAGTTTGTTTGTTGGTTTGAACGCGCTAATCCCAGGAACTACTGGTCCGATTTGAAAAATTCTTTCAGTGTTAGATAGCCCATTTATCGAGGAAGGCTTTAGGCTTTTTATTCGGGTGCGCGGAGTAGTTCCCACGGGACCCGGGTGAAACCACTGGCAGAAGCTAGTATATAGATAAGACAGTAAATTACCTGAGTATACGATGGTATATATCTAATTCGTTGATCTCTTGTTTGTGGACGCACATATGATGTTCTGGCTGTGCTTCTCGCACTCTATCTTGTATTGTGGACCAGTTAATCCATACTAAATCACTCTGAAACACAAAGCAACCAATTGAAAGACTCATTTTGTAAAACTAATCTATATCATTATTTTTTTCAGAGCAATCCCTAGATATTGTGTAATGAATTTTAGCAACTAACATTTTAATTGCACAATATTTTTACTGTTTACATGCATAAATTGGCCCACCCAAGCCTTAGGTTAACAGTACAATACTAAAGGCAGTCGACACCTCAGGTTCTAAGGTGTCAACTGCTGAACATAAGCCTCGGCTATTGATTTCCCAAAGTCTGGTTGAAAGAGGCCCGCATCCAACACTTACACACAATCCTCACCAGATTGTCTGACCACCTCGTTGGTGGCTACTTTATGCTGAATTTGCAATTTGCAAAATTAATATAATACATATTCAGATTGTCAACTCACCTCTTTAATTTTTAATGCATTATTATAAAATAATTTGGTGTCATAGGCATAATATAAATGGTATATTGATATAAATAGCCTCATTAACCAAATGACAGCACACAATGTAATGAGACACCACCTAAAATAAATAAATTACTTGTAAACATTTGCTGAGCATAGCATAACATTTGCAATGCATGTGGTAATTTAACAAGCTTAGATCCAAAAGAGAATCAAAAAAATATCATTACTAGAAATATTTGGCTTACTCATCAAAATATGACCAAAGAACTATTATTTTATGACTTATTTTAACAGTAGTAATGGTAAAAAAAGATATAGGTGCCACCGTATATTGCTGACGCAATGAAACTTGCAACTCGATAAACACAATGAAATGAATACAATCTGTTTTAAATACTTAAGAGATCTCTATAAGCGAATAAGGGACAACATCATACTGACACATATTTAAAAAAATTGACCATTCAACATTTTCTAAAACACATAAAAAACGCCTCTTTAACCATTTCGTAGTAAGACCCTTCACACTTCTAAAAGTATATCATACATACTACTGTGTGATACATGTCAGATTTTATTCACAAAACCGCTCGCTATATGTTCAGAAAGGATGGCAGTCCATTAAGATTGACAGCATAAATTGATGTTGAATGCCAATTGATGCACTCGTTAATGCATTGTGCAATAATATTGTGTGAGGTTATAGCTTGCGTATATTCCACACTGATTTAAAAGTTAAAAGGCTTGAAGATACTTTTTGTGTGCTCAATAAATTGAGAGAATACCTATGTAATATTAAATGATTGGGAAGTTCGAGTTCAGCACAGTACCTTATGTTATTATATTTGTGTGTTTAATAGGCAATTTGTTTATTAGATATAATTAATGTAAAAATGTTTTATTACAGTTACAAGGCAGCCAAATATTTCTTACTAAATATTGATAGAAAAGGTAGTAGAATACTGTTGATTGAGTTGCAAAATATTGATGGATATTGGGTAATCATTTCAAAAATATAGATATGGGTTTTGTCACAGATATAAATGAATATCATTTGCATTGCAGTGTAGCAGTAATAATAAATTCTTACCATTTCCAGGCTACACTGTTCACACACACTGACGGAGGAAATATTACATCATTTAAACTAAGTTTCTCACTCCTGTTGGCATCCGGATCATTTCTAAACAATTTTGTATAATCTACACAGTAGACCAAAAATGTGGAAAACCACACTATGAAAATAAATTGCAGCAAATAAAATAAATCTGACATAATCATCGGGTAAAATCCACCTCGAACATAATATCTGTACATTCTTGTAAAGAAGGAATCTAGATCCTCTATATGTGTCCATCCTCCTGCAACAATTATTTTCAATAATAATTCAAAATATAATGTTATCAAACAAAAGTTATTTATAAAACAGAATACAGTCACCCCAGCTGATGATACAGCAATAAATTTCAAATGGCCTTGCATGCACAAACAACACGCCAAAATATTTTTCGTATGATAGCTACTCATGTGAGAACAAAGAGACTAGTGCCATGGTGTTTTCGTTGCCTACCTTTGTTTTTGGGCACTTTGTGGATGATTACGTTGTTGGCATCCTCGTGCTCGTGGTCCAGGGTAATAAACGTAGGAGCAGCATTCGTGGTTTCCGCCAGTGCCGCCAGTGGCGGAGTTAATTCGTTGTCCAGAGCGCTATACGTAACATCGCGTTTGCCAAAATGTGCCATTTCCATTCAACAATATCAAAAAAACAACACGTTTCTACGCCTAATCACAATACGCAGAGGCCATTTACTATCTAGACATTCTTGACTTTGTCCCAGAATAGTGAAAAATAACAACACAATCAACTTTGAATTCATACAAAGGATTTTTAAGATTGCACTTTTTTATGTGTTATAATTAATTATTCTTAGAAATCGCTTCTTTTAGCTATTTTTTTTAAATAAGTTCAAGGATACAAGGAATTTTGTAAGTCCCCAACAATAAAGAAATGAATACACTTCACAAATGACGAAAATAAACCATGAATGACAGTCAGTCCTAAGTAAATTTTCTCAAACAAAATAGAGGTTCGATTTCACGCAGAAAATAAATGTAAGAATGATTCATGATTGTATTGCAACTGACAGGAAAGTTGGTTCGCAAAATTAGTGGTGGACAGAGAGTGAAACTAAAGTTGTCATCTGAAAGACATTTATAATGATACCAATTAAAATAAATAACCCATATTTGAAGGAATAATTACTTAATATAAAAAAAAATATCATTCTGTCCAAATATCCCTATCTTATCTTATCTCGAAATAAATGACTAAAGCTCACAGACAAAAACATTATAAATACCGAAACCTCACGTGACGTAAGGTAATATCACGCAGCACACTGATCTAATTCGAGTGGATGTCTCTAACATACTTAATGTATGATACAGTTCTGACAAAACCGATGTTATTTCGCACCTGAATTTCGGGCACAAATACACGCATGTACCCAGATTGCGCAATAATTTTAGCGACCACAATTTTTATTACATTATTTTATAGTAATATCGCACTGTAGGTCTAGGGTAGCTTTAGTTGTATCAATTCTTTTTCTTTACAATTTCAGGTTTGAAATAAAGTAGACCAATTTCTAACGTTTTTCCCAGAATGTGGTAAGAATTTTATGTTGACTGGTATCACTGGCAACCGTCCTTGATTATAATGTTATCACGTTTTTTATTCGTGGAATTTAACTATCTCTGCTGTGTATATACCTCGATGATGTATCAACGAAGAAATAAAAAAAGAGTATCCATTTCATCATCATCCTCAGTATCCACCAAACAATAGATTCTTTTTAAATTTCAATTTAATGCGAGTGGCAACACAGACATTCAATGCAAATGTCTTTAACCCGCGAAACTTAAATAAATTCGATTACGAAGTATTTGTAAATCCGAATGTGTATAATATAAAAATGAATTGCTGTTCGTTAGTCCTGCTAAAACTCGAGAACTGCTGGTCCGATTGGGCTTATTTTGGTTTTAAAATGTTTGTAGAGATTAAGGGAAGGTTTAAACGATGAGAAAATAGATAATAAAAAAAAATATCAAAAGGTAAGTGATATGAAATTCACCGGATCAGCTAGTATCAGTTAAAGCAGCGGTGATATTCCGTGAAAATGTTCAAATTGTGAAAAAAAAATTCTAAATCCATGCCTACAAAAAATAACACGCACAACTGATTTCCTCTTCAACGTAATTCCTATGTAGAATAAAGAGCATTTTTTTTTTAATAACAGCTTTATTTGAACATAGCTTTTCTTGACAGTCTGTTAAAATAAGTTTCGTCTCTTCGCCCAATGGGAACCTAAAACAGGGTCGCGTTTTCATTGCTGAATTTTGGTTACCAATGCTCAAACTTACGAACATAAAACTATATTTATTACGATACTTACAAAAAACAATTTGAATTTAATATAAAACCTTGATAACATGCTGTAAAAAAATACATAAAAATTCATGGTTTTGAAAAATGATCAGAACGTTATTAGGAAGCACGTTTGTAAAATGTTTTTATTTTTATTTTTTATGAGCTGTGTTCTTCAGCCTTTAGTACAGTACGTATAATTAAATATTTTTTTAAGAATATTTACCGAATGGATAATTTTATACTTACCTATTCATAAAATTTGTTTTAGATATTACGGTGTAAATGGCAAAAGAGAACCTATTAAACGCTACATTGTGGAAGAAGGNTTATGAGCTGTGTTCTTCAGCCTTTAGTACAGTACGTATAATTAAATATGTTTTTTACGCGTATTTACCAAATGGATAATTTTATACTTACCTATTCATAAAATTTGTTTTAGATATTACGGTGTAAACGGCAAAAGAGAACCTATTAAACGATACATTGTGGAAGAAGGCGCTAAACCGTATGTATTTTTAAAGACTACTAAAATTTAAAATGCTTCTAGCCAACCAGACCTGCCATGAGCACAAATTTCTATGCGCAGGAGTCTGTTGAGGCAACGGAACAAATACTGATAAGTGAGCTCACTTATGCACTTCAAAGCTCCTCGTTACGACACGCACACGAAAAAACTGACAAACATAAGCATTGTGTTTGACGCACAGAAACATCAAGTTACCACAGTCTGTGAAATTTCTGCAACAGATTTTCAACCTTATCACAATGGAAGTAGGATAATGTTTGACTGGTAAAATTTGTCAGATTCGGGTACCGTGACCTGCTGTTGTCTGTACAAGAGTTGAGCAGCGCTCTCGTTCCCGTGCCACGTCTCCGGTTCGTTCAACTGTCTAAACAAAGCTAAAATGAGCAAACTTATCATATGCAATCAGAAGTCTGGTGGTTATAAGAACCACTATTGGTGATTCCATTTTAAACGTTTGTATTTCAGTGCAATCTTCGGATCATACAGTTATGATCCAGTAAAGCAAATATTCATAATAACGAACGGTGTTTCTCCCGGAGACTCCACGACTTCCATTCCGCCTCAATTAGTCAACGACTCATATATATCGACGGCTGTCGGAGAAGTAGAACCCGAACATACTACACATCATGGCGATACTACAGCTTCTCACCACGATACACATACTGGCTCGACTGCAGCTCACACTGGACACGAGAGTCACCCTGGGAACGGCCATGGCCCAACCTCACCCATCTTCAGAAATACACCAATGACTCATCGTTGGAAGCCAAATACGCTTGCGAAAAATAAAACTAAAATACACAGGTCAAACGATGTAGATAATTTTATAGAATAAACAAACATATATATACATTTATTCGCTATCGTATGATTGCAAAGAATAAAGTTATTTATATTTAGAATGGCGATCGATTTCCAGATCAATTTGATACATTTTTCTCCTTATTTCCTTTTCGATCACGTTTTCGACCCGCCCTCTTCCTTTTTAGTCGGCAACTTGTCAACTTGTCAGACTTTGTAGCTTATGACTACCCGTAAAGAAATAAGATTGCAAAAGATGTGTGTCAAATGATAGCCGGTACCCGAAACGTGCCTTCTGAAATAAGGAGGAAATCATCATGACATGTAGGGTCACCACCGTCATCACGTCACCCATGGATCGTGGGGCTATTATTTAGCCACGAGCTTAAGATACATGAGATATTTAGTTTTAAATCATACCAAATTCATGTTTTTATATAATGTGCGTGTTTATTCATACTTTATTAACAATATGTAGGTACTTATATTTATATTATTTACTACATAACACATTTCTCTTTAGCTGGCTAAGTTTTATTGCTGAACACAACTTACGAAATAGACTGAGCATTTGGTGCGTTTCACCTATACATATAACTCTGTAAAATAACCATTAAAACTTGGTGTTACACTTTAAACTATATCTCTTTGATTTATTGCTATTTCAATTAAACAATTCATAAGTTGTTGGTGCATTCTATGTAACAAAATATATTATTTAATATTGGTTTGCTATCAACAATAAACACTGTTATATTCTACAATATAATATGGTAATACCTAACTGAGCACAATGCGAGACTTATACATAATATATCCACATTGCTTACCATAACCTGAATTAAATAAATACCGTTCAGGCGTGTGTTCCGAAATATAGCCCAGTAGACGAGTATAGCTTAGTAGTATTCTGAAATATCTAACATAATACAGGGTTACTTGTAATTCGATGTATATCCCAAAGGATGTGATAGAAGGGCCCAAGAGCAACAAATTAAGCCTCCTACCTCTGAGCAAAGTTCAGTGGTTTCGGAGACATTTGCAATTTTTGGGTTTTTGGAAATTTTCCCAAAATTCTACATTTAATTACAGATTTCTCGAAAACCGATTATTCAACAGAATCCATTGGGATACATTCTGTTACCTCAGTTCAATCATCCTCTTGAGAAGCGAGTCCGTCGACAGGATAAGTAAGTAGCTTTATTTGCGTCCGTAATGGTAGCCACCACAGCTACGCAGGTCCGTCCGTGCTGTTACACCATTCGTCCTCATCTTCGTCCAGCGGCATACTTCCAAACGCGTCTTCCATGGCCTCGATCTTACTCTCTGGTAAACGACTCAACCATACTAGCGCTTTCGTGATAATTTGATGTCCCAACACTTTCATATCCCACATCTCCACGGTTTCTACAGGAACGTCATCAACAATTGGCAGAATACGGGCTACTTCATAACCATCTCTAATACATCTCTCAACAACTTTGAACCGCGACAAGCCTATGGTGGAGAGAATGGACGAGCCATCCGTGAGAGATTTAATTTTTTTAGAGAGTGTAGACACAGAGGGCATCTTCTCATATAGTCCATAGTACGCTCGAGACACGACCTGCAGAACATGTGACCGCAAGGCGTGGTGACTGGGTTGGCGAAGTAGTCGCAACAAGTATGCACTCCATATCAGCCTGTTTCAGCCACGATGTCGAAGACAAACGACGTATAACAATATTCAACTCCACCGCCAGCATTTTAGGGTCACGTTTCCGGCTCAACAGAGTTAGCACCTGAATTAGTAACCGCGCCCGAGACGACATGGGAATTGGCCGCTTGAAAGTGCTGTTACGCGCGCGGCGTTTCAGTGCAAGTCGGCTGCGTGACGCACTCGAGCCTGCCGAGTGATTTTGGGCTTCATTAGCGGACACGGCAGGCCCACTAAAGTTGCAGCAGAGCTGTTGTCTGTGACGCTGGACACCATCTCAATATCTTGGGCGTTGCCATCAGTCGGTTCTTTAGAAGAGTCCCGGCGATCATATATGGCAGACAATTTCCAGGCTGTGTTAGCAATAGCTGTATCTTCAGACCCTTCTGGGTTAGCATTACTCGAAGTTGAAACATTTGATCCTGAAGATTGTCCGTCGCAAGTAAGATTTCCAACCAGTACCCTTATCAATATGTTGAAGTGTTTGGGTTCCGGAAATTACTGCCACAAGGACATTTTTTCTCAACTTTAATACATTTTAAGCATCGCGTATGACCACAATGCCCTGTTACCGGACTCGTCGGAAGCAAGCCGCAGCTGACACAACACATCTCCTTTTCGTAAATATTTCTGATATAGCGGGCATACTTAATTATTCTGTCGGCGATAAGCCTGTCGGCTGCGCTTGGCGTTAGCATTCTCTGGGCAACACTTAGCCAGAGCCCGTCCGGGGCTGCGGGTTGTCCGAAAGGGTTACCGCGGCCAAGGCACACAAAGGGCTCCCGAAGGAACATGGTGGGTTTTAGTCAGTAAAAGTCTGACACTCCCTTCCGCTGTCACCCACAGCGGGAGGGGTCATACTGATGATTTCCCATCGATATAAAAAAAAGGATAAGTTGATCATTTTCTAAGCTATCTGAAAAGGTATAAAAGTTACCAAGAAAACATGTAATTCGTTATACAGCGTTTTTTGGCCATTATCTTACCATTTGAAAAACTTCGGTTTAATCCTCTTGAGCTTGCGCACTTCTCTGCATGTTAAAACAGGTTAACGTTGTCAAAATGTAACAGTATTGTGTGTGCTAGCGTAAATTTTTATACGTAGATGATTTGGTTACTTGCACCCGCACTTAGTAAAACACACGCTGTATAACAAATTACGTGGTTTCTTGGTAATTTTTATACCTTTTTAGCTAGCCTAGAAAATGAGCAACTTATCCTCAATTTTGCACACCTAGTGCCATACAATTTTTTTAAGTAATATGCGATTTACTGTAAGAATCGTACAAAATTTTGTTATGGATTACTTTTTATTTTTTTTGTTTCAGTATTAATTTTGAGCTCGAGATTATTGATTAAGGTGCATAAAGGTATCAGGTACCAGAATGTATCCCAATGGATCCAGTTGACTAGTCGGTTTTCGAGAAATCTGTAATGTGTGTTGAATTTTGGGAAAATTTCCAAAAATCCAAAAATTGCGAATATCTCGGAAACCACTAAACATTGCTCAGAGGTGAGAGTGGCTTAATTTGTTGCTCTTGGGCCCATCTATCACCTCGATATACGTCGAATTACAAGTAACCCTGTATATAATCGTACCGAGTTTCATGGCAATCAATTTAAAATTTTAGAGGGCCAGTAGTCCGCCACGCACACAGCACAATTAATGGCTGCAAGTAGCTCTTTTACTACGCACGTGTTGGGCCACAAACCAGTACAATGATGGTATTGTACAATGAACAGACAACAGCAGGTCAAGGTACCCGAATGTGCCAAATTTTACCAATAAAGCATTAACCTACCATCGTTGCGATAAAATTGAAAATATTTTGCAGAACTTTGACAGATTGTGGTAACTTGATGTGCTGTCGTCTTTACACCAGAACAGTATGATAACATGAGCACTGGCAAGTATACTAAGTTATATTTCGGAACACACGCCAATGCCCTTCTAATATTAGTCACATTTGTATTATCCCTTATCACCTTTTCCTATTATTATTTATT
>NWSH02000323.1:17420445-17430850 GCA_002382865.2 Heliothis virescens | reverse complement strand
GATCATATATGGCAGACAATTTCCAGGCTGTGTTAGCAATAGCTGTATCTTCAGACCCTTCTGGGTTAGCATTACTCGAAGTTGAAACATTTGATCCTGAAGATTGTCCGTCGCAAGTAAGATTTCCAACCAGTACCCTTATCAATATGTTGAAGTGTTTGGGTTCCGGAAATTACTGCCACAAGGACATTTTTTCTCAACTTTAATACATTTTAAGCATCGCGTATGACCACAATGCCCTGTTACCGGACTCGTCGGAAGCAAGCCGCAGCTGACACAACACATCTCCTTTTCGTAAATATTTCTGATATAGCGGGCATACTTAATTATTCTGTCGGCGATAAGCCTGTCGGCTGCGCTTGGCGTTAGCATTCTCTGGGCAACACTTAGCCAGAGCCCGTCCGGGGCTGCGGGTTGTCCGAAAGGGTTACCGCGGCCAAGGCACACAAAGGGCTCCCGAAGGAACATGGTGGGTTTTAGTCAGTAAAAGTCTGACACTCCCTTCCGCTGTCACCCACAGCGGGAGGGGTCATACTGATGATTTCCCATCGATATAAAAAAAAGGATAAGTTGATCATTTTCTAAGCTATCTGAAAAGGTATAAAAGTTACCAAGAAAACATGTAATTCGTTATACAGCGTTTTTTGGCCATTATCTTACCATTTGAAAAACTTCGGTTTAATCCTCTTGAGCTTGCGCACTTCTCTGCATGTTAAAACAGGTTAACGTTGTCAAAATGTAACAGTATTGTGTGTGCTAGCGTAAATTTTTATACGTAGATGATTTGGTTACTTGCACCCGCACTTAGTAAAACACACGCTGTATAACAAATTACGTGGTTTCTTGGTAATTTTTATACCTTTTTAGCTAGCCTAGAAAATGAGCAACTTATCCTCAATTTTGCACACCTAGTGCCATACAATTTTTTTAAGTAATATGCGATTTACTGTAAGAATCGTACAAAATTTTGTTATGGATTACTTTTTATTTTTTTTGTTTCAGTATTAATTTTGAGCTCGAGATTATTGATTAAGGTGCATAAAGGTATCAGGTACCAGAATGTATCCCAATGGATCCAGTTGACTAGTCGGTTTTCGAGAAATCTGTAATGTGTGTTGAATTTTGGGAAAATTTCCAAAAATCCAAAAATTGCGAATATCTCGGAAACCACTAAACATTGCTCAGAGGTGAGAGTGGCTTAATTTGTTGCTCTTGGGCCCATCTATCACCTCGATATACGTCGAATTACAAGTAACCCTGTATATAATCGTACCGAGTTTCATGGCAATCAATTTAAAATTTTAGAGGGCCAGTAGTCCGCCACGCACACAGCACAATTAATGGCTGCAAGTAGCTCTTTTACTACGCACGTGTTGGGCCACAAACCAGTACAATGATGGTATTGTACAATGAACAGACAACAGCAGGTCAAGGTACCCGAATGTGCCAAATTTTACCAATAAAGCATTAACCTACCATCGTTGCGATAAAATTGAAAATATTTTGCAGAACTTTGACAGATTGTGGTAACTTGATGTGCTGTCGTCTTTACACCAGAACAGTATGATAACATGAGCACTGGCAAGTATACTAAGTTATATTTCGGAACACACGCCAATGCCCTTCTAATATTAGTCACATTTGTATTATCCCTTATCACCTTTTCCTATTATTATTTATTATATATACTTTATTTTATATAGTCGTAGGTAAATCATTTAATTATCTTTTGTAGCTGCTTGAGTAATAGGTATGGGTATGAAGGGTTGTGCTAGCCAACATGGGTAAATGTCTAATTAAATTGTAAATAATTCATGTATTAATTTTGTGTAGAACCGGTTCTTCCAACCATACAGACAGACTTGTGTTGCTGGGGAGTTTGTTCCATCATTTCCTTTTCCCAGCAAAAACACATAGGAAGTGGTGAAGGGCGGGCGTTTTGGGGGCTCTTTTGTAAAATTGACCTTCAAAAAGTGCTGATTTTCAGCCTACTTTGAATAAATGACTTAATCATTGTTTTATGAAAGCTTATGTCTTAAGCATAAAATGTAAAATAATATAAATTACGTAACATTTTAATATTGCTTTGGCTATTTATTTTAAATCTACGTTGTGATGTTTAGAGACCGGATCGTACGCAGCACCCAGGTAAATGGCCATACTTTTAAAATAGTTCTTATTACTAAGAACTATGAAATGATGATTGTTTGTTTGCTTAAGCGCACTTATCTCAGGAATTACTAGAACGATTTCCTTAGATTCTTTCAGTGTTACATAGCTCATTTATTATAGAAGGCTTTGCGGGCGTGGTTACATCGATTTCATTTCATAAGGCTAACAAAACCGCATCATCATCATCAAATTTTATCAAATGCATCCATTCCGGTCTCTAGCATTAAATGTCAAGCTAAAAAGCTGACTTACAACTACTTATGGGACAAAACACACTAACAGAACTATCACACTGATAATATTGTATATTTGATCACAAGGAATTCACGTTAACATTGCATACGATGTAAAACTAGGACCTCAACTAATGTTTATCTTAAAATACACAAGTACAGTCAGTGACAATATAACGCGCACGACACAACACACACATATCACAATCATATAAAAAAGCGGTAATTCTAATCATACTCTTGTTTATGTCATCTGCTTCTTCTATACATATTATATGTACTTAAAAATCAAAGTCCTGACTCATTCACTGACTCATCAACGGAGGGCCTAATCGCGTGAACCTACAAAGTTGAAATTTTGCACAGAGGTTCATCTTAAGAGTCCCACGCGAGATAAGAATGGATTTCCCGAAATTCCTATGGGAACGGGAAAATACGGGATTTTAAGTGATGCGCGGGGAAGCCGCTGGCAGAAGCTAGTAATATATAATTCTCATTTATGTCTTAAAACAGGGCAATTGTCATAATTAGCAGGACCTTTTGCTTGTTTTTATGTATCCTTGATAAAAAGAAATGTCTTTCCAGAAGTTACAATAACAAGTAAATAAAACTAATATAGTTTTCGACAGATAATTATGCTAGTCTGAAGTCGGTCACCTGACGCCTTACGCATGCGCAGTAGGGTTTTGTTCATCTGGGGGCACGGTAGCGCCCCCGCCAAGACAAGCCATTATTCTTTCACTATTATAAAGTTAATAGTAGAGAACTTAGAACGAGCAAAGATTGTCGACAAATCTGTATAAGCAAATGCGCAAGGAATCAAATGACTAACTTCACAGTCACAAAGTCACTTCGCACGAACTATTAAACAACTGTCAGCTGACTTGACTATGTTCATTATTCAGTAACACCACTCACACAAGTGTTTGTACATCATATTATAATCACTACCTGATTTATCTAAAACCCGTAGTTTATCTAATGTTACTTAGCTGACTGTACCTGACTATACCAGTAAATTGCGGTTACAAGGCAACCTTCCTTGAGTTCAAATAAACGTTAAATACAACCATGTTTCATTTGCTATTGATTATGTTACTGATAATATGTCCGACACCAAAAACTATGGATAGGAACGCAATACCAATTATTGCTCGGAAGTACCTGGAACAAAAAAAAACAAATTTTAGGAGCGGAGTCGAGAAGCTTTTAGGCTGAGGCCAAACGAGCGTAATTTTGTGAGTTGTGAGCAGCAGAATTTCGGTCGCAGAAAATCTGCTACATTCGGTTTCATACAAAAGTCCTATTTGATTCACGCGGCAACGCAAAATGAGTTGTCTTTCTTGTTTGTAACGATTTTCTGCGACCGAAATTCTGCGACTCACGACTCAAAAAATTACGCTCGTTTCGTTTCGAATTACGACCGTATTTTTTTTTTATGTATGTTAACGGATTAGGCACTCGAAGATGGCTGGACCGATATAAAAAAAATCTTTTTTTGTTTGAAAGGGTCATATATCTAAGGGTCTATAAGGGTCTTCATAGGTGATGGATCCTGGAGAAATTGAGAGAACTCTTCAAATTTCGTACGCTTTTTTACGTCGATGATACTATTACGGACCGACTGTCACTGTGGGTGGGTATGGGTATTAAAGATATTATAGTTTTAGACCCGAAAACTGAAAAGCATAAAATAAAAAAACTTTTTACGAAAAAACTTAACCGACTTCACAAAAAAACACTGAAAGGGATAAAATAAAACTTTTCACATGGCTCTAGAAGTCGGTGGCAATATAAACATAGTCAACAGACCTGCAGACACCGAGTTCTAGAGCCATGTGAAAAGTTTTATTTTATCCCTTTCAGTGTTTTTTTGTGAATTCGGTTTTGTTTTTTTTCAATCTTAAGGTTTAACGGAATGTTCAAAAGGAATAGTCCTTAATATTATAAATGCGAGCTGTCGCAATTTCACGCCAAAAGTATTGATACTTTTTAAATGAAATTTTGTGTACCTACATAGAGTTTGAGAAAAGGCATACTTTTTAACCGGGTGCGAGAAGTACCGCGGAGAGCATCCAGTAATCTATACTAATATTATAAAGCTGAAGAGTTTGTGTTTGTTTCCTTGAATAGCGTGTTCAAGCAAACAAAGAAACTCTTAATCTCAGGAACTAATGGTCCAATTTGAAAAAATATTTCACTGTTAAATAGCCCACTTATAGAGGAAGGCTTTCCATTCGATTACGCAGAGTAGTTCCCACGGGACGCGGGTGAAACCGCTGGCAGAAGCTGGTATGTCATATATTTTGTACAACTTACCACGTAAATTTAGATCGTCTAAGCACTCTTATGATGCCTTCTGTCTGCTGCCGCGTACTACTCAAACTTCCCGAGTTGTCCACGACGAAGTGGGACTTCGCCACCTTGTCTTCAAGTGGCATCTGACAAGTGATGCGCTTTTTAGCAACTGTTTCTGAGAAATCGTTGCGTTTACACAACCGCTCCAGTTGCTGATGATCTTCACTGGAATGGAAAGTGATTTAAATTAATCACTACATTAGTTGTTAGTATAAAACAAAGTCGCTTTCTATGTCCCTATATCCCTATGTACGCCTAAATCTTTTATCTTTAAAACTACGCCACGGATGCGGTTTTTTTTCAAATAGATACAGTGATTGAAGAGGACGGTTTATACGTATAATCAATATGATAACATACATTAAATAGTGGAGAAATACTGTTATTTTCGAGGTTTCTAATTGCACCCGTGCGAAGCCGGGGCGGGTTGCTAGTAAGTATGTATAGTAATAAGCTATTAGACGTATAGTAAGTAGTAGTAAGGAGGAAGACCATTTTGGGTATTTTCATAGTAAATTCAAAATACGAAAGTTAGATATAGTTCTCGCAAAACTTAATGCCGGCCTGCAACTAAATTCCGGGCACAAGTACGCGCATGTAACCCACGTCCCTCCAGCCCCTATGCCACCCTTTGACAACAAATAGGATTTCTACGAAGCAATTCACGCTATTTCACGACGACCAACTTTGGCGAGAACTTTACTAGATACTATAGGCCTTTTGCTCGAGAATCCTTTCACTCAATTGACGTCATTCGACTATTATCATGTAGAAAATTCTATAAAAAAGTGATGAAGATTAACTCTCACCAAACAACTGTGATAATTTTATGCATGAAGGTCAACATCTTGCCGGTTTCGAACAACAATGGCACCTCCATGACTATGTAGCTGTGACCAGAGAAAAAGTATGATATCGCCATTTTCATCATGGCTGTCTGTATCCTGGGATGAGTGATCGCGTTCAGTTTCCGCCTCTTCTCAATGTCGTCGAAAACTATTTCGCCTAGCCGCGCCCTGTTTACTTTACCATCAGGTAATAGTACTTCATCTCCAAAATATTCTCTAAGCTCCTTCCACGCTTTGGTTCCTGGTTCTAAAACTGAAAGAAACAGTAATTTACTTAATAGAATCAGGAATACATAATAGACTTTAGATTGGGAACTCTACTTCTTCTTTCTGTCCTGTTATATAACATTCACTCCCTTCTTATTTAGGTTGTCTTTCAGGTAATCCATCTATCTTTTCCATTTTCCCTCTCCCTCTCGAGCCATCCACTGTCCACACTCATACTTAATACACTCTTGGGATTAGGACGCGTTGTTTTATTCAGTATTAAGATCATTACCATACTACGCATTATGTTGTGATAAAAAATATATCTGCCGAGTCATTAGCGAAGTGCTACCAATTTAACGGTACGTGAAGTAAATTTCCAAAAAAAGAAGTACATCGCCAGTTCAGCGGTTGGTTCAAAAACAAATTAAAAAATAGCAATGTTCATATATTATTTGTCTTTTGGCAAATAGCTAAAACATCAATCTCTCGAGATGGACATTGGGTATAGTAAACTAAAGACGTACAGAAGCTATAATAGTGACTATTCTACATCAGCGGTTACACCCGCGTCCCGTGGAAAATACTTCGCACGCCAAGATAAAAAGTAGCCTATAGATTTCTGCGATAAATGGGTTACTTAACACTAAAAAAATCTTTCAAATCAGACAGATGTTCCTGAGATTTGCGAATTGAAGCAAAGAAACAAATAAACTCTTCAATAATTTTCATTCACCTAATGTCCAATTAATGAAAATTACATACTGCGGAATTCTAATAGAAAAGTCAAAGATTATACTATAATAAGTACTAGTATGTATGTACATACAGCTACATACACAGAATCAAGGCTGATGGAGTGAATGCCTTGACCGCGTGAGCTTTTGGAATGTCGACGCTCGAGACGCGAAGCTCGCAGAACAGAAATAATTTATGGCTTATAAAGTTATAATAATACGGCATATGGCAAAAAGTTATAACGTGGGTGTTAAATATTTTTTCACCTTTTGGTGAATTTTGGCGCTACGCAATATTTATTACGTTTTGTGCTTTAACTGTGTAGGGTTAATATCGAAGATTGCGCAGTGATTTTTAGCTATCTACATTTTAATTGCACATATAAAAACTGAAATCTTGCACAGTTTTATTATAGGTCCAGGGGCCGACTTATTAGATGTTGATAACATAAGAAATTTTAATCGACTTTCAAAAAATTTTACTTTTCAGTTTACAAACAGTATGGCTAAGTTACAACCACACAGAATGAACAAACTTAATATTAGCGCGATTGATCCGTCTGAAACAAAGATATAGCAAACCATCCTTCAGATTATACTGAATTTATGGACTTCAGAAAGCACATAGATACAGCTATGTGTCTCAGCTATCAATTGTACATCTTTGGCAATTGTCACAGGTAGTCAGGAGTCGGAAAGTTTGACAATCAGTTTTCCCAAGGGGCGTAAAGCCATGTATTCACTGGGAAACAATTGTTTATAAACACAGTTTCTGAAACATCACGCAGATGTTTACAGCAACAATGTTTCGGTAACTCTCTTTTCAAAAACAAAATTATATGTTTCTGAAACAAAATTATTTGTTTCAGAAACACGTAGATTTTGTTTCTGAAACAGTGTTTATAAACAATTGTTTCTCAGTGAATACATGGCTTAAACGTAATCAATAGGACTAGAGATGGAGAGCAAGTTTACAGATTTTCTATATATGCAAAAACTGTTATCATCCAAGCCGGGGCCTCGGCTGGTGCTTTTGTCCTAAAGAATATATCTATAAAATATATTTTCAGGGTAAAATTTAAGTATTCCCTGAATTTCTATGAGCATCCAGACTAATATTACAAAGCTTGAAGTCTTTATTTTTTATTTTTTTTGTTTGAACAATCTAATATCAGGCACTTCTAGAATGATTCGAAAAAATCTATCATCTGATACTGCCACTGATATGGCTTTGTTGATTAATGGACTAATTAGATAGCCCATATACTAGCTATCTAGATAGCCCATTAATCAACAAAGCTATAGACTACTGTAATACGGGTTTGTGGACTAGTTTCCACATATTTTCACACATTTGTGCTATAGAAATATCTGTCATCAATACTGAATTTGCAAACCAAGCTAATTAATGTAATTTTTTTTAGTCGTAATTGTTTATTTAAGAATAAGAATAAGAATTTATTTTCCAAAAGATTACAATTTTTAAATTATCATTAGCCCCAAACTAGGCAAAGCCTGTATCTTGGGCGCTAATTTACAGAGGGTTTACCAGTACATTTAAAAAATACAAGTTTAGGCGACTTTATATAATGTACGAAAAATTAAAATAAAATTATGAAATATAATACTATAAAGATAAAAATAAAAAATTTTAAACTTAACATGAGTTTTCTTATAATTTTTTTAAAAACATTAAGATAATAAAGTTAGTATGACAGTGGTGTAAGTGCTAGGTGTGTGAAGGGTAGTGTATTTATGGTTGTTTGTGTGTGTGAGTGTTATGTTGTAGTGGGGGTGTGTAAGTGTATAGTGATCAGGTGCTAGTTGAGTTATAAATTATGTTATTTTGCTATTGTTATTAATTTTTCTGTATCTTCATATGTTAGGTTTATCAGCCAAGATGTAACTTTGTTTTTTAGCTGTGTTCGAGTACAGTCTACTACATCACACTGTTTGTTTACAGCGTTATATACGTACGGGTGTAGGAAGTGTGGGTGTCTCTGTGCGTATGATGAGTTTACTGAAGGTGTCGGGATTCTGAAGTGGCGTTTAGTCTGTGTGTATGTATAGTCTTTTTGTTTGTGTATGTTAATATGGGTTTTGGATGTGACGTTTAGGATGAATAATTTTCGTACACTCAGTAGAGATGCTTCGCTATACAGGGTTTCGGTGGGGTAGCGGTATGGTTTATGTAACAAAGTTTTTAGAACGGCGCGTTGAGCCCTTTCTAGGTTTATAAGATTTGTTTTTGCCGCTCCTCCCCATATGGTGATGCAGTACTGAATTAGGGACTGGCAGAGAGCGATGTATACTGTCCTCTTAATTCCTAGTCCCTTAATTTAAGTGATACCTATTTACTATACTGCTATTTACAAGGTTGAAAAAATATATATTAATGTAATTATATTAAACTTCAGCCAGGCATACAAGGTGTTCTGCCCAAGCACCCATTAATACATACCACATGCATTCAACAACAGTGCACACATGTAAAGAACAGATTGAATTTTGAACAGAACTGATAACATTATCTATCAGTAATTAGCATGTCTGATTCAATATTGTAGCTGTTCTAAGTAAAATGCTTTATACGATTTTACTATTGTCCCATAACCTTAATAGACCTACATACAAGCATTTAATTAAGACATGATTGTACAAACGCCAGCACAACAACCTACCACAATCAGACAAATTACTTCAATGGATTTTCAACCTTATCACAACAGTGGGTAGGTTAATTTTTGATTGGTAAAATTTGACAGATTCGTATACGTTGACCTGCTGTCGTCTGTACAAACGCCAGCACAGCAACCTACCACAATCAGACAAATTTCTGCAATAGATTTTCAACCTTATCACAATGCTGGTAGGTTAATGTTTGATTGGTAAAATTTGACAGATTCAGGTATAGTGTCATGCTTTTGTCTGTACATCTATGTTCAATAGTTGCTGTGAAGATTGATAGTCTATGAAAATCCTACCCAACATAATAACAGTTACCTGGTTAAAGCAAGGGGGTACATTAAACTTTCATTTACACATTTGAGAAGTATCATGATGCAAGGTTTTAAATCACTAAGATAATTGATACTTAAATGAGAAGACACATTCTATATTTCCTTCATGAAGCCATTGATGAAATTAAACTAAAAGGGTCTGAGTACTGAAGCAGTTCCATATCTTATAATTATAGGTTGATACCCGTTTATGGATGATAAAATTATATCCAAAACTAATTTAAATTGATTACACAGGGCAACAATGATTCTGCGGCACGGGGTTTCGGAGTCGATTTTGTGTATTTCTGGTCTACTGAATATGAAAATAATAACAGATTTGCCGAATTGACTCCACATGTTCAGATAAAGAGTATCTATTTAAATTGAAGGTAAAATGAAATTAAAATATTGAATATATTAAAAAACATTTATTTTAAAATGGAACAATATCTTAAATGATACATATATTACACTAATAATCAGAATGAATAAAAATATATAATAATAAGTTAGGAAAAACATTTTGTATGTGATTTTCTGCTGTATTTTTATCAGGACAGTCTCTTTGTAAGGTCCAACAGTAGTCTGCCATCATATGGTGATCCCACCGGCCTTGATATCTTTCCTCCATGATCTTGATTACCACATATGTAGCAGAAATGGTCGGGATNATTTTGTATGTGATTTTCTGCTGTATTTTTATCAGGACAGTCTCTTTGTAAGGTCCAACAGTAGTCTGCCATCATATGGTGATCCCACCGGCCTTGATATCTTTCCTCCATGATCTTGATTACCACATATGTAGCAGAAATGGTCGGGATTATTAACACAAGACTTTCTTGAAGAAC